>JBAMHX010000017.1:11982552-11997823 GCA_037177515.1 Pseudomugil tenellus | reverse complement strand
GGATGGATGGATGGATGGATGGATGGATGGATGGATGGATGGATGGATGGATGGATGGATGGATGGATGGATGTGGAAATATTAAATTGAATTACACTATTTAAGAACTTAGCAAAAGGTTAATAAATTTGTGATTAGAAAGCTTATTCAAACACTTTGAATTGATTTCTAACTGAGTGGCTTTTAAATCATAAATATAAACGTATTATATATGCTGGATCGTTCTTCCTTCCTTGCCAAACATGCATTGAGCTTTCATATAGTGAACATTAGCTCAGAGTGTCTGTGCAGTGCGTGTTTCCCTCCTCAGCACCTCCTCTCTACTTGTTGGACAGTGCAGGTCTGTGTAATATGAACTCCCGGGTCACCTCTACCTCAGTTCACTACTTCTTCTCTTTAAGGTCTGCTGAGCAAATATAAATGTAACATTTAGAGCGAAGACAATATTCCCCTTGACTATGCTCTTCTTCAGGTTTTCATCTAAGCACCCGCTGTCTCGTCCTGGCCACACACACACCGGCGCGTTGTTGACGTGAAACATATTTTTTAGAACGCCACCTGGGCGTAAAGAGAAAAAAGATGGCTACGTTTGTTTGCACTGAAGGCTCCAAAGGGCTATTTGAAGTATAAGCAGTTTTGGTGTATCCACTTTCAGGGAAGCTCTCGTTCTATTTCCAGTCTAACTACAAAATAGTTGCGGCCTTTGCGCTTTGAAGGGTGGCATGCACAACACACTCACTGATCCAGATATAAACACCGAGTACATAGCTGTACTCAGCCATTCCTCTACTAGCCTCTGCTGCCTCGCCATGTTTCCCACAGATTATTAACATGCACTGTGTGTCATCAGCTATTCTTAGGTTGTGACATAGACTTTGTGGCAGAGGAAGCCACCGACACAGCGCTACACCCAACATGACTCTTCCCACTCTCGGACTAACAGGGCAATCCAGTTCGGCTCTCCCAGAGAAGGTGTGTGAGCAACTACACCCCCCCCCCCCCAACCTGGTATTTTATGTCTTCTTTATGCTCTCCTACAGCATTCCTTCTGATCAGAACCCTGACTGAAAGAGATCACAGAGCACACACTCATCTCATTCTAAAACAGCTTCTTCTCCTTGGAGAGTTCATTATTCTTTCTTCTCTTTTCTCCAGTGTAGACGTTTGGCACAAATATTTCATTGGAATATTTATTAACACATAAACAAGCCAGGTGATCTATCGCCTGCACGTTGAAAACTCTCTCCTGTCAGCAGCTCTCCTGAAAAACTTTTTTTCTGTGACTGACAGCTCAGACACAATATCACCAGTGCTGAAAGAGCCGTCTTTATAACACGGGATCAGACTCCCTCTCAAAAAGCTACACCTGAGTTGGATTTGGATCAGACTTAGCAAGCGACACACTAAGCCTGAGCTTATCTCCAGCTAACTGTTGTTCTGGGGATCAAGGGGAAGGTTGGTACTCCTTTAATCTGCCCACCTGTCTCACACACGCACTAGTTAATGCACATGTGAATTTTTCTTGGGGTCTCTCTGATGTGTCTTTTGTTCTGGAGGCTTGACGATGGATTGTAGTTATGTTTATGATTTGGAGTGACTCAGTTTGTGAGCTTGTGTTTGGAATCTGCATCAAGTGCTGTTTCTCTAGTGAGAAAAGCAGTACTTAGAAAATTACAAGCCTCCCCCCACCTTTGGCTGTGAAAAACCATTTGTCATCATTGAACATTTGTCCCAGAAAGGGCATAAGGCCCAGTGCTTGTGGTTTTTATCAGAGTATGCCTGCTACAGGGAGTGTAGATGGTTATCTGCCCTCTTTATGGTTTATCTGCTGGTAGGGGCTATTTAGCATTTAATGTTTATCTCTGATTGTGTGATATGTGTCAGAGAGGCTCTGTTCATTCACCACCAGCAGGCTTTTCCAGCTACTCTGTTTGTTTGTCCAGCCTTCTCAACTGATGGACTCACATACTCTCTTCTCATGGTGGTTGTGCATAAAGCAACATCTCTCTTCACAAACCAGGCTGGGACCCTGCATATGTTTAACCATATCAGGTTGTGCCATTATTTTGGTATTATTTTTAGCATGTTTCCCCATACTGGCTGTGTTACTGTATTAGCATTTTTCATTTTTCATCTTTAATGTGCTTATATAGACTTACATTGTTACTTCAACCTGTTTCTTTCTTTTTACAGATGGTCCATCACTTTGGTCTAAAATTAAATACATACATTAAATAATTGATGTACTTCATTGTAGATGTTCCACACCTGATGATACTTTTTTTCTCTATTCGATCAGGCTTTCCGGTGACATTGTTCATTATCGTGGCTTTGAGTCTGCGATGGCCAACTGAACTATGTGGTTCAATGTCGAATTTCTAAACAATGTGCTAGAAAGCTGAATAAAAGGGTTCAGATATTGTTCTCTGTGGGACAAATTATAATAACTATGGTAATGAAATAATATATTCTAACAAAGGTTTGTTCCACAGACAATAGCAGCTTCACACAAGTGTCAATTAGAAATCATTAGATGCAGACTACTTAATGCCACAGTGTTACTCTGACACCCCCATCTGGCCACTTTTTGCATTTTTTCATCCAACAATAGTTTTTTTTCCAAAATCTTTTTTTTTGTTTCAGCAAATTGCAAAAATAGTCATTCTTTCATTAGTTTTTTCCTTTAATTTCCCATTTTCTCTTTTTATGTCTTCCCACCTTTTCTCAATTTCTTTAACATTGTCTTTCTTTCATTTTCTACATCTTTGTTTTCATTCATTTTTTAGCTCATTCCTTTTTCTTGTTAATTTTTTTCCTTTCTTTTCTTTCTTTCTTTTGTCTTTTTTATTTCTTTCTTTCTTTCATTGTTTCTTTCTTTCTTTCTTTCTTTCTTTTTTCATTGTTTCATTGACTCTTAATTTTACTTTTTCTTAAATTCTTCTTTATTTTTTTCTTCTATTCATTGTCTCAACTTTTCCTTCTCTTTCTGTTTACCCTTTATTGTCACTCCTTCATGTATTTCCTTCTTTTTTCCCTCAAACCTTTCAGCCCTCTGTGTAATTATTTTCATACAACCCCGATTACAATGAGGTTGGGCCATGTAAATAAAAAAGCGCAGAGCGTAATGATGAACCTATATTCAGCTAAAAACACTACTAAGACAATATATTTGATGTTCAAATTGCAAGGCTTTCTGGGATTCTGTCATCTACAGTCCATGAAATCATCAAAGGATTCAGACAATAACATTTCTGCACACGAGGCTGAAAACTAACACTGAATGCTCATAATCTGCAATCTTTCAGGAAGCACTGCATCAAGAAGTGAAAACATTGTGTAAAGTATGCTACAACATGGAACAAGAACACTTCAGAAAACCATTGTAATCCAGTTCATTGCTACATGTATAAATGCAAGTTAAAGCAGGCAAAGTGAAAGTCATCAACAACACCCAGAAATGCCAAATAATTATTGGAAGGTGTTAAAAAGAACGATGATGGAACATAACTGTTAATATGCTGATTAAATCAGATTCGATGGGAGTAAAAATAAGCAAAAAACAGCACATTGTATCTCTTTGCACATTAAGTAGCTTCACAGTTTATATTAAAAAATATTTGCAAATAAATGTTTTCTTTTTTTATTTATTGATACATTTCTTTCTTCCCCTTCTTTTTATCCTTTTAATTATCTTCTTTGCATAAATAAATTCTGAAATTACAAGATTCTTTATTCAAAGTTGAGGCGTGAGCCAACAGTCTAAGCCAGGAAGCCCAGACTTCCCTCTCCCCAGCCACATTTGCCAGCTCAATAGGTGGATCTCGAGGCGTTCCCAGGTCAGCCAAGAGACATAATTCCTAGTGTGTCGTCGGTTTTCCTTGGTGTTTCTTCTCACAAGGACATTCCCAGAACACCTCACCAGGGAGGCGTCCAAGAGGTATAACCAGATGCCAAAGTCACCTCATCTGGGTCTTCACGATCTGGAGGACCACAGACTCTTCTGTGATGACCGAGGTTCTCACCCTATCTCTAAAGGAGACCCTGACCACCCTGCGGAGAAAACACACTTAAGCTGCTTGTATTAGTGAACTCATTCTTTCAACCACTACTCACAGCCCGTGACTACAGGTCAATTATTCAAAGATGAATAAGCGGCAGAAAATGGATGGAAAGACTTAATCCAAGTGACTTACAAATAAAGAAACAACATTTAGGTCTTTGTAAAGTAAGAAATCCTGCTTTATTAAATTATAAGTATATAGAGGATGTACTCTAGAATACATGTGTCTTATATATATCAAGAAGACACTGTCCATCCCAAAACGTTCCCCATATTTGTGCATTATAAAGCCTGTAATTATGATTACCTGTCTGTTTTTGCACTTGTCATAATTACAGTTTGTTTTGTCTCCCTCTCTAATAGTGAGGTCATACTGCTACATGCACTCACAAACATGCTATCTCTATAATGCTTCCATGCACCTGTGGTTTTGGAGCAAACATTAAGTACTGCCAATCGCTGTCTGAGTCAACCCCCACTCCCCCCGTTCTGTTCCTCCATCCATCACAGCTCAGCAGGTATAAAGCACAGGACAATGTGTTGCCATCAGCAGTCCTTTAAATGCATTATGGATGAAATTATTATGAAACATAATAGCTGCGATTTGGATAAACTGAGGTCCAAACAAAAGCAAATGTGGGACAGCGTCCCCTCCATAGGGATCCTTTGGTCACATAATAGAAAAGTAGATTATGTCAGAAGAATAAAGAGCTCATCTGCTTCATTCAGTCTTCCTTCGATGAACACATGTAACTCTGCAGAGCAAATAATAGGATTACAAGTTATTTTTACTGGGTTGAGTCCTCATTGTGTTTCAGGTGGTCAGTTGCATTGTTGTGTGGGTGAGTGTTTGTAGAGCTTAAAAGATGGAAGGCTAAACAATCTAAGGCTGACTCACCAGCAAAGTCAGTGCCAAACTGTTATACAAGGATGTATGATGATTGTATTTGTTTCAGAAAACTTCTCTTTCTGTTCATCTTTTGGCAAATAAATAGAGGGGCTGCTAATACGCAACAAACAAGAAACATTCTTTCTAAGATTTTCCTCTATAATAAATAAGAGCATAAAATACACATCATTCATGGGTTCAGGAAGAGTTGTATTAAAATTCCTTGTAAAAGACGTATGTTGTCGAATGGGAGGGGCTGTATCTGTTCTCTTTTGGCGCCTCACTTCCTGCTTTGGTTTCCATCAGCTGAAATTCCCTGGCATGCATTCAGGGGAGGATATGTTTGTGCATGCAATACTGTACACACAAATAGAAACGCACACATTTAAAAGGGTAACAAAACAAGAGTCAAGATACACACATGATACACACAGGTGTGTCTGAAAAATTGGCCACACCTGTGTGGAAAAAAACGGCTTTATGTATGATGACCCAATAAAAAGACTTTTAATGATACATGATGTGCTTTTTCAGGACAAAAACAAAAGAGCACCAATGATTACTGTGTTGGATCAAATTGTAGATATTTGAATGCCCCATTTTACTTCTAAACTAATGTGAAGAGAAATAAGATTGAATATTTGTTCTGTTTGGTTTGGTTTTATCCATTTGGGCTACTGTAGAAACGGTGGTGCAACACAGCAAAGATGCACAGGGGAAAGAATGGATTATATAGTGTAAGGTTTAAACCCAGTCATGTCAACACTTCTCTCTGGTCAACAGATTGCAATCAAAGTGTTTTCCCACTGATGAACAATAATTACAAAAGTTTGTTTTTTGTTTATTATATTTTATTTTATTTTACAAGAATCATCTTGGCAACAAATCTGCCTGTTGGAAAGCCGTTTGGAAAGCACCATCTATTTCCATTTTATTTGTTGCCAAAATTAGAAGGAAAATATATTGTTATTGGCAGGTTGTCTACTAGTTCAACCAATGTGCTCAACTGAAACTGCACTTTTTATATCTCTTAATTGTGTTCAATATCTTAATAATGGCATCTGACCAAAATCCAATCCCAGTAAATTCTAATCAGTATAATTATTTTATCCAATAACCATTCCATTAATGAATGTGCTAAATCTGTCATAATCCCACACAGAAAAATTTGACCCACTGGCACAATTTCCCTCTTAATAACCATTTCAGAGCAACCACATCCTCATTCTTCCTCCCAGCTCATTATGTTTCCAGAGAAGTAAGAAGAGATCAAGATACTGCATTAAATGATTGTTAATAACTTTATTACTTTACTGTAGCACAATTTTCATATTTCATCTACGATATGGGAGGAAATCCAGCTCAGTTTCAGTCTTTGAAAGCTTATTTCAATGCAAGGTTGTTGTCGTGAACTGGATCTTTTCCAGCTGTTATCAGGTGAGAGGCAGGCAGCTGGACAGACTGTCAGTGAATCACGAGAGTACAAGCTATTTCTTTCACATATGCACTCTGCAACTTTCCCCTCCTCGCTATTATAGATATGTTAAAATCCTCACAGCAAGGACCTTCGTTTTCTCTTTCCAATGTTTTTCAAAGAAATCAACAATTACAACAGCAAGATTTTTATATCTTGTTGTGCCTCATTTAGGCTGTAGACAGACATTCCTCTGTACTTCCTCTCGCTCATTTCCAGCTGTAACTGTGCATATTCAGCAGAAAAACTCCCATTGTGAATCACACGCTTGAATAGCAACAGCAAAACAAATGTGTGGACCAAATGCCCTGCTCATTCTGCCGAAAACCTCCAGTGTTCATGTATGAAAACACTCTCCATGTGAGCATAGAAGATGGAGTGGTTGGCAGAGAAGGTGGAAATGCTCAGGAGAGAGCAGCCAAAACATTAGCAGTGGGAAGGCTGGACCAGTATCTCTCGGTAAGACACAAAAGAGGCTTCCTGCCTAACCAAACTGAAACAACAGACAGGAGTACCACTTTTCTCCACATCCTCTTAGGAATTTGGATAATCAGTAAAAAATTTCCAGAAGGACAAAGCTCTCATAAATAAAATAACTGCAACCAGTTTGAAGCTATGATGGTCACAGAGCCAATAGAAATATCCAAAAATAAGAATTTATTGTGTGTAAATTATCATCAGTTTCCTTTAAGAATTACTGAGTGGAAATGATCATGCAACAAATATGTAAACCAGAAAAAATAACTGCTATTTCCACCTCATTAAATAGTTATCTAAACACAGTATGGTCCATTTAAATCAAACCAATAATGGGTTTATGTAAAGATTTTATTCGTTTATTCTGTTCGTTCTCAACATACACCACAGAATACCAAACACCAAATATTTACACATCAGTGCCATTTGAAAAGATACACATTGTTTGTTTGACCTGATCAGATTTTGCTTCCCTAATAATAACATTTTTTGCATTGGAATTAAATCATAATGCTTTGCAGCAACTTCTTTCACATTTTATCTTAAATTTTGTTTTGTTTGTCTGAGCAATGATGCTGCTCAAGAAATTTACAAGCCAACAGAGGCATTGAATGGCTGAAAATGTATTGCATGAAATGCACTGTTTAGCAGAGCTGTCGAATGTGTATTTTTATTCATTGCGTGTTTTAAAATTTCCTGTCTACCTTCCTGTTTGTAGGTGCTAGTCACTGCCTTGCAACTCTGTTCACAATGTTCATCGCTATAGTTATAAAGCCACCTCCTTTGAGCTTTGTTTTCCAAGTTATTTTTGGCACATTACTGAGGCATTATTTTCACATCCCAGAAGAAATCAAAAGCACAACAACAGACGAGCAGATCTGATTTTGTTTACTAAAGCAGCAGTGAAGTGAAGGTGAGGCAAGTTCAACAAGGGAAATATATAAAAAGGTTAGGAAAGCCAAACTAAGGTCACAGCATTGGGTCACAGACATAAAACATGCAGTCTGGATGGGATGTGTGTGGGGATGGAATATGTCTCAGATTATGGCTTTCAGACCCAAGTGTGAGTTTAATACCAGAGGAAGAAGACTGGATCTGTCTTGTAATACTGAATGCAGTGAAGCTCCAGGACGTGAGACCGAGAATGGAGGCTGAAGACTGGGACAAGAAGAGAAACAGGAGCCCAAGGGGTGGAAGCCAACTGGTGACACACCTTTTTAATTAAACAACTAAATAGAAAAAAATTAATGCTGATTAGGCAAAAAAAAAACTAGTTTTTTTGTTTTGTTTTTGTCCAAATAAGTAAATACACACACATGCACCATATAACTCCAAAATAAACTTAGAACAAAATAATGATAGGAGCAATAACAACAATTATGATAGCAACTACAATAAAATTACCATCAGTCATGTTACAACAATACATCCCTAAAATAGCACACAAATCTATTTATTTCAGCATAGACAATTAATTTAATTATAAATCTTTAAACTGTGTAAAACAGATATTAAATTAATTTTAATCATATAAAAATATTTTTTAAAATATGCATATTTTTCCTGGATTCCCACAACCTCTGTACTACTGTGTTATCTTTCATTCACAGAAACAGAAGACACTGTTTGGCTTGTAAGAGTACGAATCTTTTTTTAAAAAAATTTATTTCTAAAGCAAACAATCTCTGGACGTTGCTTTACCAAGTGAAAATGAATTTGCACTTTCTTCTTGTGTTTTTTACAAATGGGAGCAATTTCTTTTTATTATTTATGTAGAGAATAAGGTGTTCTTTGTGCCCTATGGTGATTTTAATATTGGCTTTCCTTTAACTGATTGCATGAAAGATTTTTACTTGATTCCAAAAATATGGACAATGTCACAATGCAGGGAGGTGGACCCAAACGCAGACAAGGAGAAGGCAGGAAGGCAGCCGGATGCAGAATAACAGGATTTATTTACGAAGAACCAAAGAACTAGAAATGAACTCAAGAACAAAGGAATCTAAGGAATCATCCAGTGGGAAAGAAAACAAAGGGTATAAATACACTGAAAACAGAACAAGAAACAGGTGAAAACAATGACCAAAATCAAACCAGGTGAACTGATGAACAAGACATGAAGCTGAAACAGAAAGCAGCGGGCAAAACAGGAGCCAATCCATGCAGTCAACGGGCGAGAGGCGGGCTACACCGTGGACAGGTCGAGAACAAGACCATGTGATTGTTTATTTAGTTTCTTATTATTGTTAAAAAAATGTACTACAATTTGAATTTCCCTGAAAATAGGGATAAATAAAGTATTTTTCATTCATTTCATTTATTCATTCTCCACACTGGGTCCAAAAAACAATGTTTCCCCACTGATACAAAACAGCATCTCTAGTAAAACTCATTTCTACTTTTGCAGATTTGTGGCATAAAGTAACACTTTTAATCCTGAAACTAATCCCCGAAGGGAATATTTAGACATGTCATATTTAAAGTTCCACTGTATCTTATTAATTCACCGTGCTGTTTTGAATAAATATTTTATCTTTTGAATAAATAGAAAGCTTTTCCTTTTTTATCTTCATCCCAGGAATGGAAACACATAGAACACAAAAGATCAATGAGAAGGTTTTCTATTATTGGGCTACAACATCGCATGGTAAGTTGTGGGATGTTACACAAAGGCTGTAGCAAGTAATTCAATCATATTGTTCCCATTTGTGTAGATACATAGGTTTAGTTGTCACAGTTGGATGTCTGCTTTCCCTTTGGATTGAAGGTCCATTGCTTCCTGTCTGGTGTATCTCCTGTTTCTCTTCTTCATTCTCCTCAACATTTCTGTTCACTGACTATCCTTTTCTCTGTCCTTTTGGATATGAGGACAAATGTACCTCTTACACTGTTTTGGTGGGCTGGTAAGAAAATACAGCTTTTTGTACTGGAATTGAAAGGCTGCTGCTTCAGCAAAAGCTGATGCAGTGTCAGTGTTCAATCCAGGAACATGTTATTACGCCTACAGTGACAATGCTAACATGCAGACTTTAGGGTCACAGATAAAACCCACAAAGTTATCTGAATTTAAACAGTATAAAGTGAATCTTTGTTCAGGACACATGATGCATAGTTTCTTGTTCAAAAACATAAAGTAATATTTTGTGTTTATATGTACAGTCAAAATATCAACATGGTTTAAACCAAAAGGTTAAGATACACACAGAAAGATGACCACAGTTTAACCAGTACTCAACATTTTACTATTCAAATATTTGCCAATTTTGAAAATACATGAGACACTAACTCTGTTACTGTCTTTCAAAAATAATTATTTTTGTGAATGAAATGTTATTTATTTATTCACAATCAGAATTGGATAATGTCTTTAAAAGTTTTAAAAGACTCACACACACATACAAGGACATAAGACATGAGTTTCTGACATGCTGTTTCTGAATAAAAAGGAGCAGGTGGCAGTCGATGTCCAGGGTGCACCTTGCCTCTCGTCCAATGATTGCTGGACAGACTCCAGCTACCCACGACCCTGAATTGGAATAAGCTGTTCAGATAAAGATGTATGGAGGTAGATTTGCTTGTTGATACCACCATCTGGTGGAGGTAAATTCTTATGGTAATTTAAGAAATGGTAGAACAGACTTTCTTGAAAGAGCTACATCGTTCTGTGCTGGTCAGCGAATGTAGAATGTTTCATGCTTGGATCATGCAAGAGTTGACAGTCATTCCTGCAGAGCTCCATCTGTGTTCAACACATTTCTGTGTTCCACATGTGAGTTGCACACGTGTTGCTCTGATCAGTGCCGAGTTCACAGCTTGACAACTTGAAAATTTTACTGAAACTGAAGTGTGACATGAGGTTAGCAAGTCTAGATTACTTTTTAAACCTACAGCAAATTAACAAATATGAAAGTCAATCTGTTTGTTTTCTTTGTGTTTTTTTTACATAAGTCCATGAAAAAGAAACACAAAGTTAAATAATGGAGATGTAGTTTGGTATACTGGGCCCTTTTTTCCACAATGTGAAATAAAATCTTTGGATTTGGGTCCTTTTTTTGGTTAAAAAATAATATGAAAAAGTATTTGTGCCTTAAAGCGTCCACATGCAATTCTGGCTAAAAGCTGACAGGATGCTTCAGATTATATAGAATCCCATTTTTTCTGGAACCAGAATACAATCAAAACCCAGCTTTTAATTTATCTTTTAATTAAGCACACCCTTCATTTAAAATTAGTTTACTAAAATTAATACATGCAGCATCCATCCAGCCCTTACACCATCACCAGTCCATTACACCACTGCATTCATCCTGCATATAATTTTTTCCTAGCTTAAACAGTATACAAATACACATTTTCAGCCATGCTGGTTGGATATTTGGCCAATATCAGCAGAAATGATAGATGACCTTATGATTACATTCTGTATACTTTACACCGTATACTGTACACAGAGTTTAGGAAAGGGCGTTGAAAACAGTTCTTTGATTACAATAGGTTTGGTTCAGCTGCCTCATTAGGACATGCACATGTGTCTAAAGCAAACATTGCCTAGTGGATGTTATGCTAAAGCTTTTTAAGACTTCCATCCACTTTGTGCTGCAGCTTCCACCAGCAGACCATAATCCTATCTCTATCATGATTACTGCTTAGTGCATTGTTTTTAGGATTAACTTCCTCACTCTTATTCCTTCAAAATGACCTTTAGTCACAATACCAAACAATTCAGTCTTTATCTCATTTGACCAGAGAACTCTCCTTAAAAACACTTATCATCTGCTGGTTAGCTAAAATGTAATCATGGCATTATTAGTTATGTAAGTGGGTGTATTTACAATAATTGAACCTGCATATCTAAATCTCACAGTAACTGTGCAGATAATCAGAGTTTGTTTTCTATAAGAGAGAAGAACGACTAAGAGAAAATGTACCTTTGTTATGCAACCCAGTCCATGATACTAACCTTAAACAACTGTTTTTGGATAATAAAGCACATCAAAAGACCACAAACCAGAACAGAATGTTTGGGGGGTTTTCTGTAATGGGTGTAAAAACATTTTGGCTACACTAAATGTTTATTGAGAATTTATTGCAATAGAGGAGTTGTTGGCTCATGATCTAAGTCGGATGTAAATAAGCAATAACTGGATCAGTTCAAGCTAAATTGTTTTATACTTATAAATCAAGTCCTTCTGCTTACAGTGGCATGCTTCATCTTTAGATGCATAAGTGATGCTCAGTGGCTACTGGTGAATGCACAGTTGTTTAAAAAATACTGGAATGTTGTAAAACATGAAAAAGCAAAGTAATTATTAATTACATTTCTGTTGAGAAATATAAAAATTATATATATAATTCAAATCCTTACATTTCACAAACAAAACCATCTCAAGCTCCAAAAATATTCCCCTTAATTTAATCAACCTGTGGACCCTCAGACCTTCCTTCAGATTTGTGATAAAGCATGATCAATCTGCCACATGTTAACTTATTGTCGTGTGTCTCCACCCTCCCTCCGGCAGCTGCACCTAATTGAGAAGCACACCTGGTCCTCATCATCATCATTATAAAAACGGATCACTGTACCATGGCAGTCACCGGATCGTTGTCAACTCTCTTCCATGTATTTGCTATATTTCTGAATTGTAATAAAATTGAATTGTTCTCCTTTGGGGTTTTGGCAGCTGGAGTCCTCCTTTTTTGAAAAACCATGACACTTATCTGATGGTTAGATTAACTAACATGCTACTGGGATGAAGAAAGCAAGCACAGACTCTTCAGGGAATTGTAAAAAGTGCAATTACAGTGAGTTCAGCTCAGTGTGAATGGCTGAAAAACACTAACTTTGAAGAGTGTCGTATGCACAACAGCTACATCGGTAGCATATGTTCAGACTATCTTATGAGGTACACTGTGGACTGGTTACCAGTCCAACATGAAGACAAACAGCCAAATGGTCACTGTGAGTCTACTGACACTCATGTCTTTTGACGGTGGGAGGAAGAGTACGTACCCGGAAGAAGAACCCACATGGTCTGCTACACACGAAGGAAGTGATTCACATCAGAAACTTTCCTGCTGAGAAAAAAAACTAACCATCACAGCACCTTCCAGCCCATCAAAACGTTCTTTATAAAAATGAAATGGAAGGATTCATGCTTTGGCTTCTTATTCTATTTAATTGTTCAGGAATTCATGTCAAATTTGACATGATAGATTTTCCCAGGTATGTTTTCTATTCTATTGAGATAAATGAAGGATTCAAGAATCCAGAACTGTGAACGTGAGCAGAGGTAGATAAAGCATTCAAAAGGATCTAAGAACAACTTTAAAACACACACACACACACATAAAATGATTCTTCTTCCAATAAAAGTACAACCTCAGTCCATTAAGTTGGGATGCTTGGTAAAAATGTAAATAATTAAAAACTGTATGCCATTATTTACAAACTCATAAGCCCATGTTTAGATCCTAATATAATATAAACAGCAGATTGTGAAATAGATTTCTTGGGAACTTTTAGCTTATTTTCCATGGCACCTACACATTTTAAAAAGCTGGAACATTGTAAAGTTAACCATCATGTAGCAATCCTTCCTAACCATAGCTGCAGTTTCAGGAGACGTTTGTCTGATGCAGGATTTTAGCTGCTCTTGAACAGTCTTGAATCTTGCACTTCATGGCACGCTCGGACAGAAAGCATGTTCAGAATACAGAATACTTGTAAAGCCATGCCATCAGTCCAGGGCAGCCCAACTCCAGCATTTGAGAGCAGATATCATGCAACTTTCAACTATTAGATGTTTTCCTACTGCAACACACCTGATTCAAATAAAAGCCATTCCTACTACTTGCTTTTTATTTCCTGTTCAAGTCTGTTAATGTCTCTCTGATGGGCTGAGACATCATGTAAGGGACCACTTAAAAGTTCAAAAAGGTTTTTGTTATTATTATTATTTTGATAAGAATTCATCCAAAAACAAAAACAATACTCCAATACCTGGTAACAAAAATTATAAACTCATATATGCTGAAAAAGCAGATTAAACAAACTGACCTTAAAAAAAACATGAATACTTGCTGTTCAGCTCAAATCAAAAGACATACCCAGAAAAAAGCAGACAGAAATTGTCTGTAGGAGGCGTCAGCTGCAATAACGTGAGCGGTAATTTGCAAGGATGTTAATGAATCCTTTAAAACATTTCTGGATCCAGACGGTGATCCAGACCACCTCCAAACTTGAACCACTTGTTCATCTTTCCATTCTGGATATATCCTGAACATTTCATTAGAATCTGTCTTTAACTTTTTGAGTTATGTTGTACACAAACAGACAAACACAGGCGATAACACAACCTCCTTGGCAGAGGTAATCATAATACAACACAATATGAACTGGGATGCACATCAGTTGTTTTTAATTCAATGAGACTGATGTCAAAATAAATAATAAATTGGTCAATAAATTACCCATATATGAAAAACAAAATGATATAATATGTTTGTTCATTGCTGTTAACAAATATGTGTCTGTATATAAAGACATAATATTTGCATTTATTTGAATCAATTGTGTTCCTGCAGGACACCTGTACATGAAGATGATAGCTACAGATCCCTGCTCTAAAACCATACATAATTTCCACCAGTGCTTCTCAATCTGGGTCGTCAGGACTCACCTTTAACCTGCTTTAAGCTGCAGTTGTGGACTTCATGAAGAACTCTCTTCAGCCATGTCCTTCATTTTCTGATGACATTATACACTATAAATGTTGGATTCTTCCATATCTTTGCCATTATTTTTACTTGAATCACTCTTCGCTTTCCATTGTTTAGTTTGGTGAACAGCAAACCTTTATTCAACTGTACATCTTAAAGGCTAATTTTTGTACCCAGTAATGCTACTGAACTGTAGCCAAATAACCCAATCAGCTGTAAAATCCTACTGCAGTTGTTTTGTTTACGTGCTGATTACTTTTCCAACTTTTTTACCCTGTTTCATGTATTCAGAAATGTGTTGTTACCATAAAATTTCAAATGAGCCCATAGTTTCGACTAAATGGTCAAATGTTGCATTTTCCACATCTGACATGTTGTTCAATGCTTCATTAGGAGTAAAATACTGGTTTATGAGAATTGCAAATCATTTAATTCTACTTTTATTTACATTTAAACAGCGCTCCAACCTTGCCTCGGGTTGTCTATACTCTACTTATACCTATGATAAGAATACATAACTGATTCTTCTTTTTATTTACTTGTCTTGTCCAGCATTAAAACAGGTAGATAATGTTGATCTGTCTGTTGTGTCTTGCTGAACAACTTTGCTCTGTCAAGAGGAACTATATGTATATATGTATATACAAAGTTC
>JBAMHX010000017.1:11965415-11978727 GCA_037177515.1 Pseudomugil tenellus | reverse complement strand
ATATACATATACATATACATATACATATACATATACATATACATATACACATACATACATATACATATACATATACACATACATACATATACATACACAGAATAAAAATCTGAGGCGCATACATCCGTATGAAAGATTGGTGCTAGCAGTGCCGTGATGCAGAACATACAAAGTGAAAAAGTGCTCACAGGAAAGCGAACATGCTCAGGTATTTCCCCCCCCCCCCCCACCCGCCCCCGTATACAAGTTGTAAAACAAGAATGAATGAGTTTTTTTTTTCCTTTAATGATAAGCAAAATCCCTGATTTTTATCAACAACAATGATCACATTTCTTGACTTATTCAATATTAAGCTTGAATGAACAAGGCTATTTTCTTTCTCCACTAGCTTTTCTGCATGAACATGTGTAGTCACTGCAGCACAAAGCAGAACTCTGGCTGCTTAGCTAAATCTTTATGCAAGTTTTAGAAATTCCTCTGATGACGAATTTAATCATCCATCATGCAGGTGTAGAATGCAACCACTAGATGTCGCCCACAGACCAGTTATTATACTGGGAGTCTACAGAGGACACTGGCTGAGATTAAAAGGCTTTAGCTCCAACAGTGGCGCTGTGTAGCTGAGCACTGCCAGCCACACTGCAAGCGCACTTCTGACCTGAAAAGGCCCACACAGCAACTGAGCAACAGCTGAGTGCAGCCAGGAGGCACTGCAACTGTTTCAGCATAGTTTCCCCCTCCCTGCCACTCACCACTATGACCAGCTGCAATGAGAGAGCAACATTTCTTGGGTCAGCTTACTGCTCTGGAGTGTAAACACCCACAATCTGAACTGCTTCCCTGACGTTTCTTTCATATTATGCTTCACTGATTTACTTACTGCTCACAGTTAACAGAAAAGGGCAGCAAAACAGGACTGACAGCAGCTTGCAGATGTCAAATTGTGTATGTAACACTTGTAGTTTGGAGTAATAGAAATAGCCTACAGTAAACACATTCACATTTTGTGGTGTGGGTGGATTTCTGGCCTTCATCGGCTGCATTGTAAATTAAAAGTGTGTGAAATGATTACGATAGGAAGTCATGCCAGGGCCAGACAGGGTCTTATCAGAGCAGTGCAGAGGTCAGCTGCTACCCTGTGCATGTCTATCCTGTAGCCTACTTCATATCAAGGCTCATTCAGTAGGCCAAGGCTGATCTTAGTGGAACAACTGAAGAGATATGCAGCACAGCATAAGACACATCCTTTACATTTACACTGCAGGTCAGACATGTCAGAACTGCTCTGTGAACACTTATATATGCTCAGGCTGGGAATTGGTAACCCCGCTAGCTGAATGGGCTCTTTCCCATAGGGGACGACGAGCTGCGTGGTTGTGACTGATTTGAGTGATTTTTAGATTTTGTCTGCAGTTTGTGCAGACCAGCCATATTCTTATGTCACTGGGATTTCAAAGCACATAATCCTTCTTATATAAATGGCTTTTTTTTCCCACATGCGTGTGTGTATGTGTCTAACCCTGGATGGGATCTGGAGAATGCATGAGAGCTGAAGCAGCTGCATCTAAATAAAACAGGAAGAGTCAGTGATGCATGTTGCATGCAATACCACTACAACTTTCAGTACCTCCACAGTGGCAAGTAGCATCACTACACAGCATGTTTGCATACGACCACAGTTGGCTAAAATACAGGACACAGTTATGATGAGTCATACTTCATAGGAATGGCTTATCGAGGCCTGACTCGTTAGATGCTTTCCCGCTCTATTTAATCGTCTCCGGGCGTCGTAATGTCAGGCTTGTTTTTCCTTCAGTGGCTGGCAATGAAAATGAATACATCAGAAGATAAAAAATGATCTTTTTACTATAGTTGTGTATTTCTAAGTCATTTAACTGCTGTATTTTTATGTTGTAGTAAGAGATGCTACTTGTCCTACTCAAGATTTGTCCTACTTTTTAAAAAATCACCCACATATTGTTTTCTCGCAGATACACCGTTTATTTATTTACTTTAGGAAGTCATTAAAACACCTAAGTAATCTTCACAACCTGCAGAAATAAGCAACATAGGATCAGATTTTCTGGACACAACACAAAACCCATTTATTAAAAAAAATGTTTATTGACATCAGAAGCAATTTAATTTTCAACAATAAACGATGCAGGTTTTTTTTGTTTGTTGTTTTTTTCCTTTTCTAATTTTCTGCGATTACAGTGGTACATAAAGATCAGTATAACAACTGTGATACGTCAATTTTTGATAACGTAATTTCAAATAAAAACACACGTAAAGAAAATAAAAAGGAGAAACACTCAGATCTAACTCAATGCTTTTATGTGCTGTGCACAGCTAGCTAGGAAAAATACTGCAAGCCCACCCCTTTACACTGTACCAGGCAAGATAGTGGTCTAGGAACTACCACTGGGAAAAAATAAGACTGGCAGAAGGATACAGACACCATACTTGTGTAGTGTTAACTATACAAAAAGGAGAAAAGAAAAAAACTGTACAGCATAAAAACAACTGATATACACAGCCTTTTTGTTGGCGTTTATTTTTATTTGTTTTTTTAAGGTTTTTTTTTTACCCCGTTGATACTAATGTATTTTCTTTCAGTAAGTGAAGTGTGTACAAGGGGGTTAAATGCTTTATAAACATGAAAATGACCCCTAAAATCACTCGCTGTTTACTCATCATCATCCTCCTCATCATCCTCCTCCTCATCTTCGTCTTCATCGTCATCATCATCGTCATCGTCCTTCTTCTCCACCTTGGTGGGAGCTTTAGCGGGGGCTCCGGCGCCGGTTTTGCCCTTAGCGCGGTAAGCAGCGATGTCCTGCAAAAAGAAGGAAGATGGAGAATTGCAGCTCAGTCACTTGTTGTTAACTCAGCCACTGTACGCTGAGAAAACGGCTCCACATCTTCTTACCTTCTCGTACTTCTCCTTCAGCTTAGCTGCCTTCTTCTCATAGGGCTGCTTGTCCTCTGCGGAGGTGCCGTTCCACATCTCCCCCAGCTTCTTGGCGACATCTCCGATTGACAGACCTGGGCTCTCGCCTTTCACCTTAGGGCGGAACTCTGAGCAAAAGATGAAGAAAGCAGATCTGGGGACGGAGGAGGAAGAAAATTAAGTTTGTTGTTATCTAACCAAAACAAAATATGTTTAATAATTTGATTCATGAGCGTTCCTCTAAAAAGACAACTGTCTGACTTACGGTGGTCTCTTGGGGGCATTGGGGTCCTTGTACTTCTTCTTCTTGCCTCCCCTTGCTGGAACATAGCTCATCATCTCTCTCTCATAGCGTGCCTTGTCCTGCCTGGCCAGATCCTCAAATTTGCCCTTCTCCTTGGCAGACATGGTCTGAAAGCAGAGAGGCATGTTACACTACAAAAACTTTGTAATGGTTCTCCAGTTATCTCTGCACCTTATCTCATACGAGTAACATGTATGATCATCTTCCTGTACTACCTTCCATCGCTCAGAGCACTTCTTGGAGAACTCGGCAAAGTTCACCGAAGCATCGGGATGCTTCTTTTTGTGCTCCTCCCGGCAGGTCTGGACAAAATAAGCATAGGAGGACATCTTCCCCCTGGGCTTAGTTGGATCTTTCCCCATCTTGATGGCAGTATCTAAAAAACAAAATGTGTCAAATATGATTAACTGTGCATTTGTGAGGGTAATAACTTTTTCAAAATAAATATTGGTCATTATTAGTGGAAAAAAAAAACAGCCATGGATAAAAATATGTAGAGAATTGACTTTTAGTTGAAGTCATTCAAAGCTTATAAATAAGACTAATCAATTACTGCTTAGTGTTCTTGCACACAATGGAGAGCATCTTTTTCTTCTTATGCAAGCTTAGCACTATTTAAGTCACCCACCCTCACTGCTGTCAAACTATGTTAGGACCAGCTGACAATCTACTTAATAAATTTATTTTAAAACGCTCAGCATGAACCTATGTGACCATTATGACTTTATTTATTGACGCAATCTGCTCCATGGCTTCTACATAAAACTTAGTGGTCCGCGGTCGACTGCCATAATGGCCGCTTGAAAACTGTCCAAACACATCGCATCACACAAAACAACCGTAAATGAATGTTTTCCTCGCAGCCTTTACTGGTCTGCATCACTCTGACACGGAACGATAAAAGTTTGCAAAGTTCAGCTGCACAACATACAGCACAGCTCGCTCTGGGTTCATATCTATATGCCTGCTTTAAAAAAGGATCGTTTTTGCAAAAAAATGACAAATATATACCAATAAACATGATTTGCAGTGAAAATCGGCCACCCGGAACCCCTCGTGTTTATTGCGTTTATGTTTTAATTCAATTTGTAACTTCGACACAAAAAGTGACCAATTATTTAAAAAACACATTTTATTTAAAAATAAACGACTACAAACTCCTATTTGGTGCTATTCAAGTCACATATGATGTGGCTATGTTGTCTTTTGTTCTACAGAAAATTTAACAAACGGTTTTAATATGTATTTTTCCCTATAAATGTTCCTATTAAATGCTACTGTAACTCCTAACTAAGCTGTGTCGAGCGAAGTAGTAATGGCGCATAGGCTCTCGTTGAGGAAAAGGAGGTCAACAACGACGGCAATATTTCTTCTTCCATTTTGTGAGAATGCCTTCTTCATGAAAGAAAGTCCCCCTCAAATGTCTCCTCCCGCCTCTCAGTTCGCTTTGCAACACGACAAATATGTCCAGAAAGCCGGCAATCTTGACAAAATATTTCCCCGATTGATTCCTATTGCACTAGCCGTCTTGTATAGTAATACATTGGGTCTGTGCTGTGTCTATGAGCGGGCTGTGCTACTGACTTGGTTTCTATGAGCTCCTAATGGCCGCTCGTCTTCATCCACTAACATGGAGAATATGGCTCCTTCTCTTTGTGTCAGCGCACAGCCATTGCACTGCATGCAATAGAGGGCAGAGCGACCGCGGCGACTACTTCATTTCAAGCCCCAATTTAAACCCTTTCCGTAAATCGGAAAAATCTCTTCTTGATGCCGTTGGAATCACGAAAGATTGAATTTTATTTTGCCGTCGTTAAATCTATTAGTTACGAGTTTGATTCTTGAGAAAACCCGGTTAGAAAAAGTTGAACTGAACTGCGCCTCTGTCACTGGCTTCCCATTTGCCTCGCTGCCTTGTTTCCTATGCGAATACAGTCAGCCATTACAGTAAAGCGCAGATCGTGAGGTAATTTTTTTTACAATCTTGTTGGGTTAACTGTGGCAAATAAATATACAGCCGTGCATGTTTTGAGACGGTCTTTCTTTTTCTTCTGTTTTTATCATTTTGTAGTGTTGAAATCCAGAGCCGCACTCTCCCCAGTCTTCACATGACAGACATTCAGCTTCGCAATGCACTGCAATGCCAATGGCTAGCTAACGGTGAGTCTTCTACCATTGTCGCTAACCGTGTTGTCCGCTAGACATTCCTGAATTTTTTACCGTTAACTATTTATCGTTTCTGCCTCGTTTTGTGTAAACGACACGACATCAATATACAAAATTTTTCGTATTTGACGAAATTACCGAATTTTGTCGAATTTCGCCTAAATTAAAAATCATTTCGTCTTTTTTTTAGAGCGTCTGCTCCACTCTCTCAAAGCATAGTAATGTAATGTTGCCTGCTTAGCGCCGGCTATTTTTCTATTATTTTTTCTAACGGTTCTCTGCAATTAAAATATTTTAAAGCGATCAAATGTTTCACATTCGACCGTGGCAAACACGTAATTAGGATCTTTAGGAATGTTATGGCCATTCTCATCATTGTAGATACTTAAAATATTCGCGTGTATAATACTTACCTAGTGACTATCACTGGATCTCAATGCTCTGCAATGGCTGTGTATCAGGGAACACAGGCGATACGCAGTGTCTTCAGTCTTCGGTTCTCTTAACATTACTCTCGGCGGGGCTCGAATGTTATTGGGCAGCGCCCAGTCTTACGCTCCTCTGATTGGTCGGAGACTTTTCATTGTCCTAATAGAAGACGAGGACCCATTGGCTGTCTTTTGTGAAACGTCACTGAAGTTTTCTGAGGCGCGTGGATACAAAAATATTTCTGTCCGAGCATGCTGGAGCTGGTAGTAGTGTAGTGTGTTTGCCATAGTATTGAATTCACTACGTTGAGCACAGTGTACAGTAGGCAAGTTAAATGAATGAGGCAACGTGGAGCGCTTATAGTCAGGGAACTGGGCAGCTGTTTAATGTTGTGTGGCTATGATGCACGGGTTGTAGCCTTCATCATCAACCATCTCAATTGTACCTTCTCTTCAAAACACGTGGACTAATTTGCAAATTATGGTATTGAAAATGCGAATTATCTTTATCGCGTTTTCACTTGTAAAAGACTGCGAAGTGATTGGTCATCCTAAATGTGAAGGTTATGGACCAGATATGACGTTTTAAAAAAGATTTAAGCTTGTCTATTGAAACAACAGTGATATTTCTATTAGTTGTTTCATTGTGATTATACAAGCCATGTTTTTTTTTTTAAACATTTCTAACCCATTAAAAATAGTAATTCGTCTCACAGTAAGTAAGATTAACAGACACTCGGTGCTGTTGGCTAGGTTTCCCTATAAGACGCTGTATTAAAATAAAAATTAAAAGTCTTCTAGCTGATTTTGGAAAATGTGCATTTATTATGTTAACAGCAAACAGGGAGCAAGTTTATTTTTTCTGTGCAGTCTTTTGTTTTGAGAGTCCTTTTGTAGAAGAGTCCCTAAAATACTGTAACAGATTAAATTATGACAAAATGCTCCACCTTTATTAAGCCAGGCCTCTGAGGTCAAAGAGCAACTGTTTAGTAAAGATATTTGTAAATAGAAAGGATGAACATTGTTAATGATTTTGACTCAGAAGACTTTATTTCTTTGCTATGAGACATAATGTGAGGCATTGTGAACTGATCCTCTTTTTTATTATTAAATCAATTTGTTTACAGTAAGGCTCAGACAATATAAGGCTGTGTAATTGTTTCATGTGGTAACATTTGGGCCACTTTTCTAACCCAGAAAACTTGTAAAGTTGTATTAATAGTTTTTATTCAACAAAGAGACCCCCCCCCCCCCCTTTAAAAATTGCAGTTATCAGTTTCATCCTGATTTTTATATATAATGTGGCAATTCAGCCAGAGGGACATTTTTTCTCTTCTTTCATTTGAAATGTGGCTGCTACAAATGAAGTTTTACACAAAACCCACAAATTGTTGATTTGCTGTTAAATAGTTTAATAGTTTAATGATTTAGCTTATTAACACAGCAAAATGCAATGTGAAGGTGTGTATTTATTTGTTTATTTGTCTGCTCAACAGATGATTAAAACTAAGATTATTTGTTTGAATATATGAGATATGTTGTGTAACCATAGACTGTATAAAGAGTGTGTAACTTTGTGCTACTGACAGTGGTGTTTCTTGGAATTTATATTCTGACTGTGCAGATTCCTCATGTAACTTATAAGACAGAAAAAATTGATCTCTTTTAGATTACTCCACGTTTGTCACAAAAGACATGCATATAGAAGGCTGTACCTATGTGTGTCCTGTTTGAATTTAGGAGTAAAGATGCACATTTTTTTACCCTCTGACCTATATATATATTAGTATATCATGTATGTGGCCTGTACCTATTAGACTTGCACCATGTTGTATTTTCTGCTAATATAACACCATATTACTTTGTTATAAGTGATTCATTCTTGCATTAATATACATTTGTATATATTTAGATTCACATTCCCAGATAAAATTAGCATTTATTCTGATCTGAAGTGTACCCCCACCAGCATCCAAACTTTTTAAATGACAGAGAAATCTTTAGGCTCTACAGCAATCCCAAACTGAAAGAAATCTGCATTATGATTTCTGACTGAGAAAGGGATTTTTCATGACCTTCTGCTTTTTGTCTAATTTCTCTCTAAAGGTTTGTAATTTGGTGTGGTGCTTAGATAAAGAAAATGTCCAAAGCCTATTGTAATGAATATCTAATATAATCACATGCTCATACATCATAAATCTTATTAGTGTTAAAAAATAATCAAATTTTTCTGTATTTTGAATATCTAATAATTGTTCTTCAATGTAAGCAGCTAAGATAGAAACAAAGATAAATGCTTGGCATAGTTTATTCATATCTATGAATTAAAAATGTGAAGGATGAACTGATTCCTGATGCCAATCACAACCCAGACTCAGGCCACATGTCTGCCTGTGATGCTGCCTGTCTGAGGCTCATTTTGCATCAGGAGATGCCACGGCAGAAAGCTATTGCCTGCTCATGTTTATGCATTCTAATGAGCACTCCCTGGGAAAAATATGCAAATTCATTTTGTCATCAAGAGGAAAATAGAGGACAGGAGAGCAGGAGATACAGGAGGGGCTTAAGGGAGGAGGGCACATGCAAGAGGCGGGATTGGGTGTAAGGAAGTGTGTGTTTGAGTGTGTGCACGTCTCTTAATGTGCATGGTGGTGGGGGTTATGAGAACACAATGGAGCTGTTAGAAATGTATTAGAAATAGAGTGAGTGGACACATGTAGACCCCCTACCACTCCTGCCCAGCCAGAAAATCTACTGAAAAAATTCACATCAAGTTAAACTATAGAAATAAATATATACATAATTAGTATAAATTCTTATTTGCAAAACAAGTTTTTGTATGTTGTCTCAAGTGATAAATAAATCTCTTCTGCTATTTTCTCAAGTTATTCTCTTAAACTGCAACAACAAAATAAAAAAATAAGTCAATGTATTATTTAATGTAAGATATATTTATAATCAATTTTAAGCAATACATTTACAGTAAGAATTTTTCATATTTTCATATAAACATAATATATATTTAAACTAGCATACCCCTTATTATATAGATTTATTATTTTGAAGAACTTCAATGACAATAATAAGTTAATGCGAGAATTGATGCGGCATAGATTTTAAAAATACGTTAAACCGGTTAGCACTGGTTTGATGGGCTGTACGTGCTCTGCCGATATGCATACAGCGCCAACATGAACAATAACTTCAGCAGACTCTTGCAGTTCACTTGATTGGCCAGGTGGGGGCCAGCGGAAACCTTTTTTTTTAACAAATGGGGAAGACAAAGAGTGATGCACACACGGAGGCAGCCGGAAGTAGAACGTTTCTTTCACGAAAGCGTGAGTCGGTGCACATGGACCGACTCCGCCGGTGAAGATAAATAAAGTCTTTTGCGCAAGGATGGAATTTACTCACCAACACATTAGTCATAAAACAAATTCCACACAACTATTGGTATGTATTATTTGGTTTACTTAAAATAAGGATAAGTTTGGATCCCGACCTCAGTCAACTATGTTAGCATGATAGCATCCAGGTAGATGTGCCTCTGATAAGTTTAACGCATATTTAATTAATTAGTGGAACTAGTCTTATCGGTTTGAATACTTCATCTTAAAGGATATGTTAGCTACTACAAACTGCTTAATCTTTTCAGTTTCTTCATCTTAAATGTATTTCTACATATAGCATTTAACGGGCGGTGTCAGCTCCTGGCAGCATATTGCCAATAGCTAATCATGTCGTAAAGTATGTCCTTATTCATTACCAATAACATGAACTCGTGACAGCCGGCAGCGTATATAGGCCAAGATGCTCCATTTCTGAACATGCAGACAAAAAAATAATAGTGAGTTAGTTTATTTAGTGAACAACCTGCTTTGTTTCCCTTCAGCATGTCTAATTTTAACAAAAACTTATATTCTAAGCAAACATGTCATCATTTTAGTCCTTAAGCAGTGAAATTATAAAAGAGCTTAAAAACTATTGTGTAGAAACAATAATCAGTGTGAATTAAAAACTTTGCAGCAAGATATTGATATTAAAATAAAAAAAAAAAAAACTATGCACATTTTCCCCTCAAACTCTTGTGATCCAATCTTTAATCTGTTTTTTATGAAGCTTTGTGTCTTTGTAACTTGCACTCTATGTTCCTGTTTAGTCCCTCTGGAGATGATATGGTCCCAGGCTGCAGTGATATGGTAATATTTTTTGAATGGCACCGGTCAACCCTGGATCCGAAGAGCAGCAGCTGTTTGCCAATGACTGGTGAAGACACTGGTTTGGGGGTTTCGGCCTCACCACTGGCGGGGTATTTGGGAAAAGTCAGTGGAGCTCATGCTTTCCTCTCTTTGTTGTCACTTGCGCAAAGCTGAATTATATTTGAGACACACACTGTGACTGGGCAGTACCAATCCAAATTGAGCAAAAGAAAACTGAACAGAAATGGAAATCTTTTGGTGTAAAAGGCGAAAGTAATTTGATTTGCTTATCAGTGTTTTAAATTGTGTGATGTCATGAAAGTGCAATATAAATTTTACTCAAAGGTGTTTATCTGCTTCTTAGTTTCGTGCACTTGCTCATTCCTCGTCACTGAAACACTCAATGATAGATGCGAGGATTAAAGCTTAAAGCATAGATGTGCTGATCTCATACTTGTATACTTCACTTCAGCAAGGTAAATCAAGTAAGACCTTCTTAATCATGAAAATGTTGCTGTGATGAAAACAACTATTTATCAAATACTGATATTTATAATATAAAATAGTTTTTTATACTTGTCAAGTAGTCTATTTTTATGTTAATTACCTGATATTGACAACTAGTTTCATTTATAAACACCTATGACCTTTAAAAAAAAGTCTTTTTTTTGTTTTTCTTTATTTAACTTTTTTGGTAGGTTCTGGAAAGAGCCACTTCACTGGAATATTGTCCTTGGTGTACTTCGAAGGGCTTTACTTATTCTCTACGCTCCTACCGCATCAATTTCCAGGAGTCGATCGTTCTCTGCACAAACCCACAGGTAAGCCGCTCTCATACACATAATCGAGTTGTCTTTCTTTAGCTAGCAGCTGTTAACCGACCTGTGTCTACTCCCGCACAGTGCCTTTTCCCTTTGGTCTCCCAGCCCTTAGAGGATGTCTTGGCTAGCTTGGATTATGTGGAGCCCACTACTGGAAGCAAAAGAAAAAATTCAGCTTCACTGGAAGAAGAAGAGCTGACCAATCCTTCTCTCAAGCGGATGCGATCAAGCGAGGAAGGGGGTCTGGAGCCACAAAGTGGTACTGACAGTCTTGTTAGCCCAGCGGAGCGAGGTGCTGAAAGTCCTGTCAAAAATGGCCTACATGCAACACCTGAGGCTCATGGTGAGCAATTGAATGGATGCCACGAGGCTTCTCCAGATGCAGAGACAAACGGATGGGCTGCGCTACAAAATACGGGTGATCAAGATGGCGGTCCACATCGCGTTGCGCGTACAGATGAGCCTACCTCTCCCACATCAGTTGGGCACTTGTCAGACGTTTTATTGTTGACCACCGCTAAAGACGAGTCTGCACTCTTTCCTCACTTTGATGATTCGGAAATATTAGAGGGTGGTCTTGTACAGGGGGGGAGTCCTCCTGTGCCAAAAAGCATAAGTTCCAACAAGGACATTAGTGCAACCAATAGTGAGCAGACCAAGTTGACAGAAGAGCAATCCCAAGTTGTGGATATTTCGACATGTAAAACCACTGAAAGCATCAAGATGGACAGCGACGATTTATCCTGTTGCTCAATGGAGTTAGACATCGTTCCACAGCAGCTCTTCTGGAGTAACTGTGACAACTTGTGTTGGTTGGACTCACTTCTCGCTGCTTTGGTGAACTGTAAGAGCTTGAAGCGCAAACCTAAAAAGGAGCCTAGGAAATCGACTGTGTGGAAGCTGATGAAAGGATATGATGCAATCTGTACGGCTGTCCAGGAGCAACAGCAGATAAACAAAGGTAAGTTGTAAATATATCAAATTTCAGATAAAGGTTTCGGGTATTTTTCTTCTTTCCGGGATCTACAATCAAATCAGCTTTGCTGAAATTTCTATTTGCTTGTTAGTGAGAACTCAAATGAAGGAACTTGACTCTTTAGAGTGATGACACTGGCAAATATGAATAAGTGATATATTGCAGAGTCCACCCTGGCAAAAATTGGTACTGGGTCCGATCGTAATTTGCGGTTTGTTACAGTTATTGGCTAGTCTGTTGTGACTTTTATAATGGAATAATTCGAAGACTCTTGAGCCGATTGAGAAGTCAGAATATAAAAAGTAATTTCTATTAAGACTAGATGGTGCCATACTGAAGATGGTATTGTAACGGGACTTATTTACACAGAACACTAAACTGTTGGGTGCAACTTTTTCTTCTACACAAAGTTCACATATGTGCTTCTGGTGCCAGTTTATGTTCAACTAAGGAGGTCAACAGAATAAATTAAGTCAGTTTCAGCAGTAGAACAACACGAGAAATAAGAACACCATCCGGTTCAAGATCAAGAGGGAACACACTGATGGTAACCAGGACAGAACTTAAGAGCTGAACATAGTTTTTCTGAAATGAATATGTGGAAAACTTTGTTTTCTTGCATCCTGTCAAACAGACTTCATCCCTCTATGAGCCCACAGATTTCCTATCGAACCTCCACTCTGCTCATCGTGAGCACAGCCTCATTTCCTTCCAGATCAGAGCATACTGGCCGCCCTCCAGCCTGTCGGTCTTCCAGTCTTCTAGATGGTGTCAGGCACACGGATTAAATTACCGAAACTGAACTACAACATTACAACATTAGGAAGAAGAATCCTGCCTCACTCTTGTAACTAGAAAACGTCACCCACTTGCCCCAAATGACTACAACCTAATTGCTTTAGCCTTCCTCATCAAGATCCTTAAAAGACAGTTGGCTTACGTTGGTGAGAGTGTGAACACCTTTCAGGATACCACTTGTATCAAGCTTGGGGTTTAACCCCCCCCCCACCTCCCCCCGTCATCATCCACCTGCTTCAGTAAACCCACTTATCATGTGGTGGTGTTTTCTGATTTTGAAGTGCTTTGAAGACTATTCAGCCACACAGGAGCTGTACTCTTGCCATTTCTTTTCATGGCTAACACCTCTAGACTACAATAACACCTGTGACCAGCAGAATTACCCAGATAATTGCAACTGTGGAGTAAATCAGTGACTCACAACTTACAGCAAGGAACTGGTTAATCACTTTGTGAGATGGCATGGAAACAGTCATCTGAGTTTGAAGACGAAGAAAACCTAAAATGAATGTGGTTTTGAAGAGGAGTACCAAAACACTTGACACCCTGGAAGAAGAGGTGCAGATGATGGAGGATTATAAATACCTGGAAGTAGGGCTGCACAATTAATCGTTAAAAAATTGTGATCTCAATTCACACTTTTATGCAATCTCATTTCCAAATGAAA
>JBAMHX010000017.1:11945172-11965402 GCA_037177515.1 Pseudomugil tenellus | reverse complement strand
TCTCTCAACAAATGAACAGCAGAAAATTATTGAAAGGTTGTGTAGGTAAAAGAAGAGAAAATTGACATTTATTGTTTCATATTTAGTGTCAGCTGTTGCGAAGTTGATGTGCCGGTGATTTGTGCAATAAATGCGTATATTGGGGACAAAATCGGGAGAGAATCGTGATCTCAATTCTTGGCAAAAAAAAAAAAATTGCGATTCAGAATTGTGCAGCCCTACCTGGAAGTTTAGGTGAACAACAGATAATCGATGCAATACTTGTGTTGTCTACCAGATGGGACGGGCAATGTTGTCTATAATCTGTTGGAGCTGCAACATCTGAGCCAGAGACCTAAAGAAACTGATTTAAAGAAGGCTGGTACTGTGCTAGAGATGGCTCTGGGGCCACTTGAGCTAATTGTACAGAGAAAATTGCTGCACAAGTAGCTAAACATAATAAGCAATTGTTCAGACTCTCTAATGCAGTGAAGAAGCAACAGAAAGTGTCTGAAAGGCTTTCTCGGGTCCCCGTTAACATGCAACCCAAATACAACATTATGATTTCCCTTCAGGGATTAATATAGTATTCTTAATTTAATTTCTGTTTCATTTTCACAGGTTCATTCTTTTAAATAGATTCTGTGGTCTTGTTTTAAAGGGGCTCAGCCACCTAAATGCATGGACTGCAGGGATTTCTAGCTTTGCAGTGTGTTGCCACTAGCTTTTAGTTTTATTCATCTACAAAATTAGCTCATGATTTGAACATTGACTGGGGAGTAATGAACCATAATTTGTACTGTAGTGGTTGTAGATGTTTTAGAAGTGGGTTTATGTATTAAGCCATTAATCGGTCTGCACCTGGGATGCCCAGCTCTGGAGCCCCAATCCTGCAGGTTTACCATGTATCCCTGCTCCAACAGAGCTTACTCGAGTTCATATTTATGCTGAAGTTTACTGGCTTTTCTATCTAAGATGGGTGTCTTGGAACAGGGATACATGAAAAATCTGCAGGATGGCAGCACTCGAACAACTTTGGGCAACGCTGGTCAAAAAAGATCAGCAAGAAAAGTGTTTCTGCTGTTTATAATCAGCTAAAGTTTTGTTTTTGTTTTTTTCTTTAAACTAGATGGTGTTGCAAGGGTGCCGAAACAAGTGTTGGACAAGGCCAACATTGACTTGCGGAGTCTCAGGATGTCAGTCTTCAAGGAGTTGCAGCTCAAACTGCACTGCAAACTGGGTAAGAGGTTCACTTAGACTGATCTGTCAAAAACCTGCTTGTTGTCATCTTCATCAGAGTTGAGCCTAAATCTTGGGATAGGAGGTCAAGTTTTTTTTCTTTTTTTTATAACTTAAATGTTTACTTATATTTAATCTAGAAATTCTGCATAATTGTGGACCTGTCCTTTTGATTGACAGGTTTCCAATATTCATGACAAGAAGGTAGAATGTAGCATAAATGGAGGTTTTAGCCAGCTAACAGCCCACCTTTGCTTTAGCCCACCTACGTCCGTTGTGCGGTTAGCTCCCGTTATGTCCGAGTTAGCTCTTAGCTACAGTCAGATGCAAAAGTTTTAACAATTTAAAATAATAATGTAATCAAAGACAAAGCTAACAACAACTCTGCAGTGCAACTAATTATCTGGAATAGCGTAGAAAAGTGTTGGGATGTGTTAAGTTACCATCAGACTGGAAGTTAGATGATGCATGGAAGCAGTTTACCTAGCATCTTAACTGATGATGCACTGATTGTCATAAAACTGTAATATTGTCTGAAACATTTATTGCAATGTAAAAAAAATCTGACTTCAGCCAACAGATCTATTTTGTATAACTAGTGACTCATGTTTCTCATAAAATTTCACTGCAGCTGAAAGTTGAAAAAATGAAAGTTTTAAAAAGAACAAATAGTTAAGTTAGAAAGCTCATCAAACTGTGTAAATACCAAATGAAAATGTAAAATCTTTAAAGCAAACAACACCGCTAAAAATAAAACCAATTAGCAATAAAGACTAAAAGCAATGCTTTCTTTTGATGGTATCCTGCTGGTGCTGGATCAGGAACTCCATGCAAATGGTGCACGGCTTCTGGGAGCAGGCGAGATGTCTGAGCGAATGCTTTTCAAACACAGCAACGCGGTACAAAAGTGCTCCCAGGGCCCCTCAAGCTTTCTGTTCTTGAATATTAATTTTCATGAAGCCTAGCGCTAAGCTTTTGCTTCCAGATTACAGTGACAAAGAGGAGCTTATAAAGGAGAAGTCTGCCCTGTTTCTGGCAAATGTAAATAAATATCTCCTACACAACAAGTTATTCACAAAACAAAAACCTTAAATGTTGTGTAATATTCATTTTTTTTGTTTGTTTGTTTTTTAAATATGATTTATTTGTTTTTGGCATGTTATCGTAATATTCAAAGCAAGATTTAAACTTGATCTTTTAAGCAATTATCACCTGGTATTATCAGACAGTGACTGGTCTAGACTTGCCAACCTGGTATTTTAATCTGCTTATGGCAGACGACTCTTTGCTCTATGGAACTAGAAGAACTTTGTGTAAACGCAGGCGGATCATGAGGGGGGGAAGCTGTTCTGACACAGTTGACATACAGGTTGAAGAAACTGTAGTTTTCATTTTTGGGTTTGTGATATCTAAAGTGTAGCCCACATCTCATTGACAGATTAGATTCTTCGAAACTGGAAATGGAGCTTGTAACCGCTGCCTGCACTGGGACATGCAACGATGCTTTCTAACTACTATGTGTTTGGGCTGTTTAGGTCAAAGGGAAACTCCAGTGTTTGCCATGCCGCTTCTGCTCACAATGGACTCCTGGGTGGAGCGTCTCTTCCAGACGACCTTTCGCTGGGAGTTCAAGTGCAACGAATGCAAAGTTACCACAAAAGAAAGGTAGGTGATTATTTTATTTACCTCTTCTATTTCCTTAAAGTGACTCTATTCTGCATATCTCAGGCTATTTATTTCAATATGCGAGTCCACAATGGTAGGAATTGGTCTCGCATCTTTCACAAACACATTTATATATATCGCATTGAAGCTTGTAGTAGATCCTCAGATCAGCCTCTGCCAGAAACTTCTGATTGGTCGGCTGCTGGGAATACTTGTCGGGAGCGCGCACATCAGCTGTTTTCATTACAGAAACAGCGGCAGAACCCGTAAACAAAACAAAGTCAATAATGTCAACATAAATCATGCAACTGAATCGGACCCATAAAACAAGCGTGAACACCTCACAGGTGCAGCAGGACACTCTTGCTTTCCAGCTGTAGTCTGCTACGTTGCTATCGATATCTATTGTTTCATGCGGCTCATCACCTGGATGTTTTTAGCCTGGTCGTTACGTTCCTAGCATCCCCCCCACGAATACTACTGTCGAGTAGTAGTAGATGTTGAGTAGAAAAAACTCATTTTCAGTGCCATGGAAACTGGATGTAGAGACTTGCTAGAAAACTCAAACATATGTTTGTCTTTTTTTTTTTCTAAATGAAAAAATGGTGCTGCTCACATGTCTGAGTATACAAAACTATGACACTGTACAAAGCTCAGAAAGTCAATATAGCAAAACAGGACCCCTTTAAGCAAAACAATAAGTAGTTAACAATGGTAATTTGGAAAGAAAGTAGGGAAGGAAATGCCTTGCAGCTTGTTTTTTAGGTTTCTCTTAACAGTGAAGATACTGAACAGAGGAGGGTGATGATATCTTAAACAAAATGAGAATGTTCACTCATCTCTGGTGATGACCTAAAATTCCAAATACAGGCTAAAAAATCAAATGAAAGTGAATAATGGCAAGTTCAGCTGGTGGGGGTTATTGCCCAGGTACTGGCCACGTCACTGGCATTGGTTGACTTTCTGTCTTCTCTTGTTTTTCTAGGGTTGTGAAAACTCTTCCCACCTTCACAAATGTTGTGCCTAACTGGCACCCACTGCATGCAGCTCATTTTGCACCGTGCAATGCCTGCTCCATGAAGAATCAGATGAGGACTATGTTGCTGCAGAGGTAAGAACTTGAAATGCTCTCAAGACAGGTGCTCATTCTATGTTGTATACCAACAGTCTGAATTGGCTCTCAGTCACATTGTTTGCCAAGTTCTCAGGATTAACCAGAAGATGTGGGTCATGGGTCACAAAATGAAAACTGTACCGAAGTTATTCATCCAGATTGCAGTGGGGTAGATGTCTCATTAAGTTGCAGGTCAGAGAAAAGCTGAAAAAGCTCTCCGGGTCTTGTTAAATTCATTACCCTGATTCTGCGTAAAGCGGCAGATCTTGTCAGGACATGAGCGTGACGTGATGTCCAAAAGCTAGTGGATATTTCTGGATGGGGCAGCACTTTCCAACGGAGTATCCAGAGGAAAGGCAAAGGACAGCATAAGCGCCAGCAATAAATTATCTGAAACTTTATTATCTACAACTGTTGACAAGGTTTGGAAGATCTATGTCCAGAACTCTGCTAAACTAGGATGGGTACAAAGCACTCGCATTAAAGAGGCCTCCAGGTTGTCGCATTCATTACAGCAGGGGTCAAGGTGGGACAACCTGGGGCCTTGAACTGTAACTAGAAAACTAATTGCATCACGTATACCAGGGAACCTCAATTTTAGTCCTCCAGGGGCCGGTGTCTTGCAAGTTTTATAAATTTCCCTGCTGCAACAAACCTGAATCAAATCAATGGGCAGTTAGTCCAATTCTGCACACCTGAGTCTAAATAAGATGTGTTGGAGCAGAGAAACTCCTAAAACCTGCAGCATATCTGCTGCAAGGATCAGGATGGAAGATGCCTACTACATGTCAGCTGAAATGATGAGGTTACCACTCCTTTTCCACCAGCTTGCATTTTTTCTCAGAGAGGACAAATATTGCTTTGGAAAGTTTGGATTTACACAATCTTATGTTTTCCATTTAGACCTTTGCTTTCCGTGTTGAACAGAACTTGTGCTTCTTCTCTGTTTGCAGAGTGCCTCCGGTGTTTGTACTACACTTTGTGGAGGGGCTTCCTGACAATGATGTCAGTATCTATGCTTTCACCTTCAAAGGGAAACGCTACTCAATCACCACTGTCATACAGTACAACCAGCAGCTTAAGCACTTTGTCACATGGTTTCACAATGACGATGGTATGTATTTCCCTGCCTTTTTCCCCCTTTTAAGACTGAAAAAGTACTATTACTTATATTATATTAGTACTATTACTTATATTATATATATATATATATATATATAATGACACAAACAAAAGCTGCTTGTGTTTGAAGGATAATAATCAATAAAATGCATAAAAATGTGCCAACAGCACATTCTGGTGGGCAGTCCATGCAGTGTTTAAGTAAGAATCAGTTTTTATCGGTAGTTTGGTGTGGTAATGCATAACTCAGTGTGGGTTCTAGATGACAATTTTAATTTATTTCCTGACTAGAGGTGAAAGTGCAGTTTTTTTTTTAATAGCACTTATCATTTAAGTAAAAACATTAGGCCATCGTAGTGACTGGACAACAGGTAGTTTTCTGCAGAGATAACTTGTTTTATGCGCTTGTTCCTTCAGGAACATGGCTGGAATATGACGACTTAAAACACCCTGACTGCCTGACCCATAAAAAGCTCCAGGTCCCTGCTCATGAGATGCATTTAGTCTTCTGGGAGGTGGAGGACCGTGTACAGCCCCCTGTCTGCTCTCCCTCCACCACATTTGTTGAGTGTCCCTCACCTGAAAAGAATGTCCCTCCTTTAAAAGACAAAGTAGTTGGACCGTTGTCTGCCACTCCCGATCAGTCTGTTCTGACGCCTCCGGATGATACGGACATCATCTGTGCGCTCGCAGGTGAAGACGGCGGCAATGTTATGGACACTACGGTAACAGCCGGGGATGATGTATCAATAGGTGCCACAACATTGCTCGACACCTTTGAGGGACTCACTCACAATGACATTGTCACCCTCACCCTGGTGGAGTTAAAGGGTGAACCTGAAACACAGCTTTTAAATGACACCCGGCAAGCTGAGGAACTCGGCGCTCCTGCAAGGATGGAAAAGCTGGATTCCAGACCTGACAGCTCCTCCTATGCAGCAGGTAGTAACACATGTCCCAGCACCGATCTCGATCCCCCGACCATCCCAAGCTTATCTGATGAAGAGCAAAAGGATGACGCTTGTGATCCGCTTGATTCCAAAACTGGAGCACAGAGAAGAAGTACAAGGTGTGCAGAGAATAGACAGACGGGTAAAAAGGAAGCCTCAGCTACAGAAGCTCCACACACTTCCACAACTACATCTTCAGAAGCTGTCAGTCATAAACCTGAAAGTCCTGCTGCTCAAGATAACACGGCACCTGTGAAAACTGCGCAAGCGTCCCCTGTCCTTTCTGCGAACACCTCACCTCCGTCTTCCAGTCAGAAAAGTCCCAAAGAGCTGCCAGCCCTCGATCAGAATGCTCGCTGGAGTTTCCTACTGAGCAAACACCCTCTAAATCCAGTTAACAAGTCCATAGCAAAACTTGCTTCCACCCACACACCCTCTTTGGACACACAAATAAAGCCCTCTTACCCTGTCCACTCCACTCCCAATCCTGTGAAAGGACAACCGATTCCTGTAGGACTCCCTAAACAGCCGCTGAGTACAGAAGAGAGCGAGGGTCTGCCACCAAAAGCAGCAGAAATGTACGGCGGATTCAGGACAAAGAGCTCCTACACCCCATGTCCATCCCCAGCAACTCTCGGTGACGAATCAAGACACTTGAAATCCATCAACTCCAAAGCCGCTGTGACCTCAGGGTTGCTTCCTGCTACATCTGCTGCAAAGCAGCTCTCTGAAATCTGCGTGTCAAAGAAAAGCAACCAGTCCTCTAAAGTTCTCCCAGGTCTCAGCGAGACTGAAGCGCTCAGGTACAAGCTAATAAAGAAACTAAAAGCAAAGAAGAAGAAGCTCGCCAAGCTGAACAGCCTGCTGAGTTATCAAGGAGGACCCTGTTCTCAACCGGACAGCACTTATCTGAGCCCTCCCAGCACTGTTACCTCCAGTACCTACGATGGCTCCACTTGCGACGACTTCCTTTCAGATCTACTCTCGCCAGCAACAACTGTCAGCAACCTTTCTCCAGACAGCACCGAGTTCTTAGAGATGCTTGCCAGTGGGAAGGAGGGAGCGAAGCAGTTGGACTGTTTTGTTGACACTGGCGGTGCAGCGTCGCAGCCCAGCTGTGGTAGCAGACCAGATACTGAAAACTTCCTGGAGGATTTCCTCTCCCAGTGCTGCGGCTTTGACACAGCCTGACAGACTGCTTTTTTCCAACGTTTAATTTAATCTGTGATGCTAGATGTCATTTGTAGGCTCATCAGCAGATGAGTTAATGATAACATTAAAGGAAAAAAAACAGCCATGTGCACCTTATGTTTGTCTCCTGACACGGTTGATGAGGTCTTGAAGGATTGTTATTGTGCTAATATTGAGGTAACATTGACATCCATTCTTTTGCTTGTTCTTCTTTTTCTTTGTTTATAAAATTGGCACTTTGTTTTTCATGCGCATGTATGTAACTAGCATGTATTCACAGTTGTAGTTTGTTTAAGAAAATACTTGAAATTGAAAAATTTTACTATTCATTAAATATTCTTGTCAGAATCATTGACACAAGCTTGTTCCAATGGGCTGTTTATGGGAAGTAATTGACATCTCTTTATTCTTTTGTCTTTTTAATATTAAATGATCTATCTTTTTATTAACTTAGATATAAACTTGTTCATTTTTTGTTGTTAATAATGTCCTCATAACCAACACTAGTCCGCTTTTTAAAAAGTCCTGGAGTATCTGTGTGGAACGGAGGTGAGCTGTAAGTTGTGGCTGGTTGTGGCATCACTACATGATGGTTAGTAGAACATGAATCTATAATTCATTTTATGTGTATTTCTTTCATCTGGGGAAGCAGGTGAATAGTAGTCAGTATATTTCCTGTTTTGCATTAAATGCATACAAATCAAAATTTCAGTTTCATGGATAGCTACTCCACAAACCCTGTACAAGCTTATTAACTCTCATGCAAACTGCTTCAATTTGTCTTAAATTAATTCAAAACCAATGAATCCCCACAATTTTTAAAATAAACACTTCTTTGCTGTAGACACTATCACTTTTTTTTAACAGTATAACTGCAGTAAAAATGCAGACCATTGTATTTAAGTCGCTGCATCTTTTATTCAAAGTCTTGGTCGAAATCAGTTTCATCTTTCCTTTACAAGACTTTGGTTAAACTTCAGTACCATGTTCAACGGGGAACCAGTCAGGGCTTGTGTCATTAGGAATGGCTCAAGTGGGAGGATCGGTAGATAAGCGCGGGAAAGACGTTTACCCACAAAACACTGAAATGTTTTCGCATCTGGTGGATGAATATAATATGGACACCTGTAATACATACAGTAAATGATGGACACCTATTATTTCCTTTAGCGGTCACTTTAGACCAGACACACCGGTTGTGGAAGGAGGCTGATTGAAACACATTTTTAGTGCTGATCATGACTAAATAACGTCTTGAGGCAATCTGATATATTCGAGTGTTGACGGCTATAACCCGAACACGACAAAGTTTAAACGAGTTGCTAGGCCTCGTAAATCAAATACGAATATGCGCTTTGTTAGCAGCCAAAGCAACGTTTGAAAAATATGTAACTTGGCACGTAGGACAGAACAAAATCCATAAAATGAAAACCGTTTAATTAAAACGTTAGTTCCCATACCGGGAGTCGAACCCGGGCCGCCTGGGTGAAAACCAGGAATCCTAACCGCTAGACCATATGGGAGCGGTTATACAGATTATATACAGAAGATAGACAAAGCATAACTGTTCTACGTTTCATTTCTGTTTTGTTTGTGAGTACTACATTTACTCATCTAATGTTTAAAAATCATGGACGACCAGCTTGGTAACACAAAAGTAATCATCAGCTAGAAGTTTTTATAGCATTGGCTTCTTTTTATAGCATAGTATTGCTTGCTACTCTTTCTCTCTCAGGTAATCTACTTTTTATATGTCTAAGTAATTAACTGTATTAAGAATTTATCATTACTATCCTTAACATAAGATATAACTTAATTTGTTGCATTAATTTAAAAGCAGATGAAGACCCAAGGAAGCTGCATTACCATTGAAAAGCACCTGCAGGTGCTGTTTGTCTGTGGGTCTAAAAGTGAGAACATTTTAGTCATTTACACATGCTGGTCCTGAATATTAGAGGAAAAAGAACATGTGCACATATTCTGTACAGTTGTATTGAAGTTTCCTTAAGAACTGCATCTTTCAAAAGATAATAAAACATAATCAATATAGGCTCTGCTTCACACTTTCTGATTAAAAATAAAATGGCTTTTAACAGAATGGGCATTATTAAAATTATTAAAACTACATCAACACACACACAAACCGCAAGATTAATTGTAAATGCAATCATCACAGGTGTGCTCAGTAGAATCATGTAGTATTACATTCCTGGCCTCTAGAGGTATCACATAATAAAAAATGAAAACAAGGAGGAAATCCAAAAGACTCATTGCAACAATTACTTTAGTAATAATAAATGCCAAGTTCGCTTACTACTGTAAAACCCATCTATGAATGTACACAAAGGCGGACAAGAATCCAAAAAACAATATATGTACTTTACTGAACAATATTGTAAAGAATTATGTTACATCAAAGTCTTCATTCAGACCAGAGTTTCTGGGGCCGTTCAAGCTATAAATCCAATAAGTCTTTCTTTGTTTCAGGCGTTTGACTTTGTTCATGGCATCAAGGTCGACCTATTAGCGTTTTTCAATACTATGTTGATGTTGCAAATAATGTTTGTTTATGGATAAACAAACATATGGATTAATAGGATGTTTCAAATTCCTAAACCGAATGGCACACCTGTGTTCAGCAGCTCTTTGTGGTCAGCCCTACATAGAAACACTCACAAGTGCATTCCAGTCTGTGCACAACATGAGTAGTATTACAATGTAAGAATCAGGAAAGATTTTGTTCCAAGAGATATCTCTGAAAGTGTCAATTTTTTTTTTTAATTTTAATTTTAACCACTTTGAATTTGGATTTTTAAATTTTTTGCCAAATTTTGGAATTACATCTTTTTCTTCTGCTTTTTATTCTCTTTATGAACTGCCAGAAAAGTATAGTAAACACATTTAGCAAAACATGAAGGTGTACGTGTGAGATTGTATGCAATCTGGAGAGTCTCACACAACACGGAAAGGAAGTTGCATCCAACTTGTCGGCACTCCTTTGTACTAAGTCAGAGCATCATATGCATAAAGAGGAAGTTGTATGGAGTACATGATGTCACAGAGGGAGAGGTTTATGAGCTACATCTGGCTCCAGCTACGCACTTCTGGATGTGAAAGAGAAGCTTTGTCTCTCTAAGCATCCACCTGCACCAACAGATCGCACGACAGTCATGGAACCCAGCAAAGCAGTTGAAAATATCTACCTCCTGGTCATTGTCACGCTCATCAGCGTTCTTCAGAATGGTGAGAAAAAAACCACTGAGGCTTTTTAACATGTTCATAAATACCTGATCATTTCTTTTTAAAATTTTTCAGCTTTTTTTGCTCAGAAGGTAGAGAGGGAATGCAAGAGCCAAACCCACACATCTGCTTTTGAGCGAGTGTCTTGTGCCAAGTAAGTACCCTTTTCTTAAAGTTTATCCAGTGAAATGTGTGTTAAGTTTGCAACCCCCCCTCTAAGTTTTAATTGTATGATCTACCAGATATTAGTCCTGTTGCTCGGCACTCATTTGCCTAAACACAGATATGAAAAACCTGACAGTGACCTCATTTGAATGCTAAAAAAATACTTTTATTATTGCAACTTCTCAGTTTGAATAGGCGGGGAATATACCACGCACGTTTCAAGTCAGCGTCTGCATGTTTTAGAACCAAAATCACTGAAACTAATTGAATAAAACAAACTTAAACATGCCTGGTTCATCAAGCAGCATCTCAACCAAGTTTTTAAAAAAGGTAAAAGAAAATGAATTAACCTAATTCATGCAAATTTGATACAAACACTGCATCCTGCTCAGGATGCACGTGCACCATCACTTTTGGTAGTTTTTCCCATCTGGACAAGGCTAGAATTTCTAATCTAATATTTGTAAATGAACAGCTTAGTGTGACGTCCAGTTTAATTCTTCCTGTCTTTTTGGCAAAGTCCACGCCACATCCTGTCTTCTAGGAATGATTTGTGCCAACTTTATCCTGTTAAAGGTGCTGCAAACATCTGGTGACAGCTTAGAATTAAACTCAGTCATGAATCAAACAATGGTCTCAGATTCCATAACTTTAATTATAATGTTTTAGATTATTTAATAATGTATAAACCACAATGTAAAAACTGTTGGGGTGAGTCAGTGACTCATTTGTACATTTGAATATATGTTTAAACTTTTAACTCCGTATTTAATTGGAGCAGCTGTGGGGATATTTATGGCGCTATATAGCCTTCTTAAAAATAATTCTGCTAGCTCAACTTTTTTAGTGGAAATTTGCCAAATGTTTGGCAAATGTCAGAGTTTTCCCAGGTTTCAGGTTTAGATTGACATGTATTTTCCATTCCACTCCTTTCGTTTCTTGACGGTACTTTTGGATTATTTATGTTTTTTTTAAATGTAATACGATAAAGGTGAAAAAAATTCTCTCTGACGTGGAACTGGTTCACTTTTTTTCATCTGCCATTTTCCTTCTTGATTAGTGTATCCAATAAAATGAAGGAAACTAATACTAAAAAGTCAAATGATAACATCTGCCACTCATTCTCTGAGCCTAAGCAACCAGAAAATGCAAATGACAGCCTCTCTCTCCTGTTGTGTCTCCATTTCTAACATAAAATATTAACTGAATGGTTTTAAAGTCCCCAGAGGTGAAAATTCTCAGACATAAAGACAAAGAAACATTTGTTTTCAATCATGCGCTTCCTCTTTTTGTATCCCTTCAGTTGCCTTGTAAAGAATAGTGTTTTTCTGAATACTTGTGTAACAGGAAAAGGTTTGAGAGACGTGGCTGTGTCCAACATGTTGCCCTGATTATTGCAGTTCATTGCAACAGCCAGTTTGCTGACATGGAGAGCAGTCAGTTTTTCCTGGCTCTCCATTATGTAGCTCAGGTTTTCTGACCACGGGATTTTTTTCTTTTTGTTTTTAGTAGGCGTTTCTGCTCTACAGTTGAACATTTCCTGGTAGTCATGCATGGCTCTCTAACATGCGTGCAACTGATTTGCAGTCGCTTCAGTCTTATTGCAGGCAACTTCCTTATGATTTGCTCATTTCTGTTCCTGTTTATTTTCCAGCCGGAATTGCATGGATGCTTATCCCACTTTCCTGGCCTTAATGTGGTGCGCTGGGCTTTGCCTCAATCAAGGTAATCATTAAACAGTGTAGAGGAGACAGGCACACATTTGTACTGCAGTTCACACCCTTATGAGTAAATAAAACGGAGAAGTCAGGTCAAGTTTTTGACATTTTTTTACTCCCTTTACCTGATTTTGAGAGGCAGTAAATTCACATAATCACTTAAGATCTTTTTTCATGGTATTTTTGTAAGCTTTTCCAAAATCACATAATATTATGCTCGACTCTGTGGCTCATTTTAGCTGTAAGTGATCATAATTCAACACAAGAGGAAAGGCAACCAAATACAATCTGCATCCCTCTTAACCTTTTAACATAAATAAAATCCTCTCATTACCGTGTTCTACCAAGATTGCCTTCTCTATAAAGTAACCCATCAACGTTTGAACCCACTTTAAGCTTAGAAGTTAACATTTAGCCATTTTTATTACACTTCATTTTATCATCAATTCCTTAACACTATTTTTTTGTTGCAAGCTCTTTTTCCTTCATCCCATCTCAAACTTTAAAGTTTGAATGAAGAAAAACTTGGTCACTGCACAAGGCCTTCCTTAACTGTTTCATAACACACTGATAATATATTAAAACATCATTCAGAGATAACAGGCTAGCATAAAGGTCGACAAGCTGGTCCGTGTGCCAACGCATGTACTTCATAATGTGTTTTATTACTTTTCCTTTCTCTGTCCTTGGAAGCTCCCGCGGCTTTTGCTGGGATCATCTATCTGCTTGTAAGACAGAAGTACTTTGTTGGATACTTGGGACAATCCTCTCAAAGGTACTTTGATTCAAGTAATCTACTGCATAATGTAAATGTGTTGAGTAAACCCACAATTTCAAATATATATATGTCTATTTCTGCGTAGTACTCCAGGATACCTGTTTGGAAAGCGCATCATGAGCTTCCTGTTTGTGATGTGTATCATGGGCATCGTTAACTACCTGATGGGACGCTACTACGGCAGCGACTACAAAGAATACGTAGAAACCATCACCAGTGCCGCGTCTGCTCTTCTGCTCCTCCCTTAGTTCTGTGGATGTCATGTAACTAAACAATTACAGCTGAGCATTTAAAACACTTTTGTAAAAGCATTTATTATGTTTTTCTTCAAATATATGTACACACAAACACATTATATATAAAATTGTATCCATTTCAAGCTCTTTCACCACGCAGTCTGAAAGTGAGTGATATAAATAAATATTCACTTAAATTTCTGTTTATACATTTAATTTACCTGAATTATTTTTGTGCCACCCATAATTTATGTCCTCTTCACTGCTCTTTGTCCACTGAAATACGGAGAAATATAGACCTGATCGCTTTTAAAGTAAAGACCCAAAAGCCTCCAAAGGTTTGGGAATTGTGTAACCCGACACGTTGGTTTCACATCCACTCGTCTCCTGATTATGGGACTTAATTTTTTATGTTTCTTGTTGAGGTGGTTAATCCCAATAAAACTGACAAATGTTGTTGGTTTTGTCCTACTCCTTGTCCTCTTCCACAGATGATTCACGTAAAAGTCAGCTTTAGTGATAATAAACAAAAGGAACATCACGTTAGCTATTTGCCTATTTAAAAAACATTATCAAGTAGTAAAATAAGAATCACTGATAATTTACCTTAAATGTCCTTTTGCTGAAACCAAACCAGTGTGGTAAGTCAAATAAAGCATCAGAAGAGTATTTGAGGGTGAAAGAAGTGTCCTTCCACACGGGTTTGGCCTTAGTGAGATCATCAGCGAGGTCTTCAGGAATCCAGGACTCCAGAGCTTCATGCAGGTCAATCTAAAAAAAAAAAAAACACTTTATGTGCAGAAATGTATAACAACTCATCCAACAAGTCATCAAAGGCAAATTTATTTGTATAGCAAAATTCAACATTGAGTGATTCAAAGTGCTTTACAGAGCATTAAAACACTATAGCAAGAAAGAAATTTAAAAAAAAGAAAATGACAATTAAAAATGATTAAAATCATGTAGATAAAAAAGATAATTAAAATTGGTTACAAAACATAAAAGCTTAAAATAAAATAAATTTAAAAAAATACTGAAATGCAGCTGAGAACAGGAGGGTCTTTAACCTGGAATTAAAATAAACTGAGTGTTTCAGCTGATCTGAGGCTTTCAGATGACTTGAGGGGTCTGGTGGGTTCATACCGGGTCAAGAGGTCTCTGATGTATTTTGGACCTAAACCATTAAGAGCTTTATAAACCAGTAATATAAATGTAAAGTCTATCCTCTGACAGACAGGCAGCCAGTGTACACATGGATTTAAAGCAGCTCAACCCCAATCTTATCACAATCACATATAAACGAATAACAGGATTTTATACAGGTCCACTTTCTTGGTCTTAGTGAGGACTCTAGCAGAAGAGTTCTGGATTAGCTGCAGTTGTCTAATTGATCTCAAAGGAAGACCCGTAAAGACACTGTTACAGTGATCAAGCCGACTAAAGATGAAAGATGGACTAGTTTTTCCAGGTCCTGCTATGAAATCAGGTCTTTTATCCTGGATATATTCTTAATGTGATAGTAAACTGAGTTAGTTATTCCCTCTGACAATGAACAGAATCAACAGTGACACAGCAAAGTCCTGCTTACATCTACCCTGTAGCTCTCTCCGGCCACAGAGGAGATGGTCCAGTCCAGTCCTTTCTCCATCTGCCACCTGATGAAAGGATCGCTGCCATAGAAGGACACGACATACTGCTTCAGCCCTGAAACAGGATAAAGTATCTCAGGAGAGCGGCAATTTATAGAAAAAATGCAAACTTTTCTTTTAACCTCAGCATTGAGTCTTCCACACCCAGCTGCAAATGAGCCCAACATGAGTCACCTGTACCACCAACTACACAAAGCCCACAGCTTAAAATACACAATGACTCTGACACAAACTATTTGGTAGCTGAAGTTTGTTGTCTGCAGACATGAAAATAAATTCATAATACTTGGTGTTTGGCTACACGGCTACCTCTGATTTCATTTTCCTTGGTCCCTGAGAGGTTGTGCTCGCCGGTGGACACCAGCACGTAGATTCTCTTGGACAGCAGACTCTTTCTGAAGCTCGTGTACTCCCATAAATTGTTTACCGTAACTTTTCTGCCACAAAAAGCACAATAATATTAAAACACACGCTTTTGTATGTGCTTTACAATTTGATATGGGTGTATTCACGCCTAAGTGTTTCTCATCTTCCCAAAGAGTTGTGGAAAACTAGCTTCCCAACGCGGGACTGGACATCGTCGATGAGCACGAGACTCTCCGCATCGTTGCAGTGGACTCGGTAACCCGAGTCGAGAGCCTCCACGGAGAAACCTACCGGTGGAGTTGTTAGAAATTCCTCCAACTCTGTCACCTTCATCTGTTTAGGGGACATGGTGTTAGTAGTCACCGTGTCACGTCTTCCTGTGCGCCTCTGCTGTTGCGTGTCTTTCTAAAAAGCTCTCAGGCTGCTCTTCAAGCAGGTGTTACAACAAAATATGTGACCCATCAGAATCTGCTACCACAGCGCCCCCGCTAGTTTGCATTTATCTACATATACGTCATTAAAAACGACCGAGGTCTTTAAAATACTCTTTTAGAAATAATGAGAATAAAAAAAAACCTGAACTGAAATCTGTGTTAATCACTTATGTCACTGTCGTGATTCACGTGACACAAGGACAGATAGCAGATAGCAAGGACACAAAAGTTAGTGTACCTTCATTCTAATGAACTAAGATTACAATTTACTCACTGGGAGATTAAGTTGTTGTCATTCATGTTGTAAGTGTTTTCAGGTCCTCGTTTGTCTGTAACATATAATAAAAATAATATTTTCATCTCTCTTTCTTCACCGGACTATCCAAATGATTTAAGTACGTTAATTTGTATACATTATAGTAATTGTAACTGACTCGATTGTCTACTGTATAATAACGTCCGATAACTGTGATCAAGCTAGCTGTTTATTCTTTTCCTATACCTTATTGTTTTGCTTTTGTTTGTTTATATTTTTGTTTCCCCTCTCTTTTCTTTCTTAAGGGTTAAGCTGTCACATATTGTTTACTGGGATATATAAAGGAGAAAAACAAAAACAAACAAAAAGCGTAACGTAAACTAGCGGACACTGGGGTCATAGATTCGGATGGGTCACAGATTTTGTTGTAACACCTAAACTACTTCCTGTTTCCGCCATTGAGAGTCTCTTCGTGGCAAATAAAAGCCCTGTTAGTCATAAGTAATAAGTTATAGCTTATAAACGACTTAGCGAGCCTACAAGCCTGATAGTTTACGTAGTTTATGTCAAATTAAAGAAAATATTGAGCAAAAAGTGAAGAGTTAATGTTGTCTGTGTGTGTGTGTTATTTGTTCTTCTAATGGTAGGCTAAAATGTCTCGCAGCGCAGTGAACATTTAGAGAAAAAGACCAATAAACAGATGGAAACGTATAAATTTGGACGTAGTTCTGCAGGGGGAAATTTTAAAAAATACATCAGATGCCACACAGGAAACATTACACAAAACAAAATAGAAAACATTTCAACCTTTGATTTGCAAACTTTCTTCAAAGCTGGTTTAGGTCAGGTAGAGGCACAAATCATGGAGCTATCTATGTCAGGATACATTTTCTAACATATATATACATTTAGTCATTCATCTCTACGTTTTTATGTAGGTTAACACGTACAAATCAAATCTACAATATGGATTAGTTATGTGAATACTGACCATATGTCAGTAAAATACAAGTCAGTTTTGTAAGTATAAAACATTTATCCACGTTTTACATGGAAATTTGTTTGTAGTTATTTAAATGATCAAACTTCCAGAATTAATACACACTTGTAGATTTTATTAATATCTGCACTTGTCTCACAAACACATATAGACGTACAAGTTACAGCACCAGAGATCCAAGTTACAAAATTCATCCCTATCCGAGCTTCTTAATTGGCACCTGATACACATATAAATCACAATAAATTTCCGAATTTTATGACAATTCTGTAAGTCCAGAATCTTGGGCCTAACTCCATCCTCCAGGACGACACTGCTCTTCCCCCACAAGCCCAGGAGGATCACCAGGCTACTTCCAAAATTTAGTGTGGAGGGTAAAATGATCTGCTATGTGTTTGGACATCATCCAGACGGATGGTCGTGCTTTATGGGTAAGAGTCACCAACGCCACGCCAAAGCAGAATGTGAGCTGGCTGGTGACCACCATGATGAAGAGTCACCAGGCTGTCATGTCTGCATATGGACAGTTCACATGCTACTGACATCCTGACAAGAACAAGCATGAGTTTTCAGACTGAACACACAGATTTGGTGCTGCTCAACCCCAATCTTATCACAATCACATATAAACCCATAACTGGATTTTATTACTGTCTAAAACACTATAAGCTGCAATAAAGTGATATCTCAGTGGTTCAGCCTGTTCACATGCACCTGGTGATGTTATGTAACTTTATCTGCACAAAATCACAACAGGAGCCTTTTTACGATTTGGTTTGTGTTCAGCCTTTGGAGAGTAATTGGTTCTGAATGTCTCTGCCAATCTGAATAGCAAAGAGAAAAAAAACAGAAAGTAAAAGAAATCTGTCTGTAATTGCTGGGTAAGGAAAACGTTAGGTAGTGTCACACTCAGAGCATTTTAGCAGAACATTTTCATATAGCAGCTTTGTATTTTATTGGTTTTATTGGTTCTATTTATTGCACGACTAACTTCTGTAACTTATTACATAAATGTGACTAACACCATTGAGCCTCAAGTACGTATGTACTCTCACATCAACTTCAACAGAAGCTATAAGCTCCTCACACAACACTTGATTCATTTTTTGTTGTTGGTCAGTAATAACACCCAGGTAGGTTCTCCCTTTTAAATTAGTTTAATTTAGTATAAAGAATCCCAAAGTGCACTTATAAAATATCTAACACACCCTGTCCCCACCAGTCTAAACTGCTGATTCAGGAACAGATCCATGTTTTCCTGTTATTTTTATACCAAATTCTGACCGTATCACAGCTGAAATGAATACTCATCAGACCAGATGAATTTTTCTTTTTTGTTTTTCCAATCTTCAATTTCCCAATTTTGGTGAAATTGTGTGAATTGTAGTCTTGTGATATTGTGATGTCCTCAGACCACACTCTCAGTAATTGCTCTTCCATGTTCTGGTGTGTGGTTTAAGCTTCAATAAGTTGTCTTGAATATGTGTGTATACCTAAATTCTTTGATAATTTCCGCCATGTGAATGGATATCACGCCTGTATTTACCGGTGTACCTAATAAAGTGGTGAGTGTAGCGTAGTAACCGGGAAAGTAACCGGCTCGCGCACTGTCCGCTAGAGGTCGCTACAGCTCCGCACGGGCGTTTACTTCAAGCATGGAGTCTGACAGCTCAGCTAGTGCAGGAATGCAGAGCTATTTTTTTCTCCTATAATTAAACCATCACCCGCGGGAGTCATGTCTCTCCATGTTGGGGTAAACGGGTGCAACCTGGTAACGGTAATTTTCATTTGTTTCGGTGAGTAGAGCGAACGCTCTGCAAACACGCCATCAATCAGTGCTAGCTTACACGCTAATGAAGCTAGACGTAATCGGCAACCGAGGACCGGAAGTGGGTTTGTTTTGCCTTTGAAAGTGAAAGCGATCATGATAAAAGTTAGAACACATGACATGATATCTTGGGTCTTGTGATAAGAAATTCTGTTGCTTATTGTTATTCAGTCAATTAATCCATTAGATGGCAATTGTTAAGCTATTAGTCTCTTTTCTTTTTTAATTTGTAAATTAAAACAGGAAATAAATATGAAACTGAGTTTTAACTTGACACACTATAGTGTTTCCTATTTATTTTGTTCAAAACTTTAATATAGTTTTTACATTTGAAAAGTTTATTTATTTATTACGTTTAGTAAATATGTTAATAATTTCTTTGTATATTTTTTCTTTGTAAAATGTACTCAATTGATATTTTCTGCCAAGAACTTTGTGATTAATTCATATTCAGTTTCCCATACAATAAGCTTTATCTGTACCTTTTTTGCAACATTATTATTATTATTTAAAATATCCCGCCACATTTACATTGACTGTGTCAACAATTTGATTATAACTAAGATGAATATAATCTTATTCAATTGAATGAGATCACTTTTAAATAAGCATTGATTTGAAATAATTTACATTATATATTAAACAATATATAGTAGCCTTTTAAAATGATTAAATAAAATACTAAGATAAGATTAAGTATACAGTATATGCATAAAATGATCAAATACACAATTATAAATTATTAAAAATTAAACCTTTGCAGAGCTCAGCTCAAAGCGTATACATAGAAATGATCATAGTTCAAATAGCAGTTGTTGCATTAAAGTGCTTTGGTTGCTGGACGGATTAAGGACGTGTAATGTTCCCTTGGCACAATGTTTACCTTGAGACGTAAAACACCATAATGCTGGCAGCATTTCAAAGCTGTTGTGTATGAGTGTGTAGCATAATTGCATATGCTGACACAGCCTGTGTTGTAAATATCCTCCAGCTGTGTTACTATGATCCTCTAACCTCTTGCCTCAAGGTTTGTGAACTGTGAATCGGATGCACAGGTGCGACTTGTCTGAATGCTTTTGTGTGTTAGCAATCGTAGGATTGTTCTCCTTCCTTAACTGAGCAATCATGCTCAATGTTTGAGAAATCTGGAAGAACAGCTCTGGCTGTAAAAAGGGTTTTCTAGAGTCTGGAGGATCTGGGGTCGAATCTCATCCCCAATACTTCCCTGTGATAGGCTGGCGACCTGTCCAGGGTGTACCCCGCCTCTCACCCTGTGTAGCTGGGATTGGCTCCAGCCCCC
>JBAMHX010000017.1:11931631-11945072 GCA_037177515.1 Pseudomugil tenellus | reverse complement strand
ATCATAGATAAGTGCAGTCGAACTGCTGTAGTCTAGTTGGGCACAGGTGTTGCCTGCAGTGCTAGGGGCACTGATTTTTTTTGTGAATTTGTGAACATCTTTTTTCTTCCAGTTTTTTTCTTTTGATTTAAAGTGACTTAAATTGGTGTATTCTTTGCTGCAAGCAAATGATGCATTCTTCATGTTATTGGGGTTAGTTAGTGATGAAGGCATGAATTATGTAAATATGCATTGAGAGGTATATATGATGCTAGCATCAAGCCCCATCTTTTCCTGACATTTCAATGGATGAACCTAGTTCAGTCAAGATCTGACTTCCATTGAAAATACAGGACATGGTATCAGAAGAAAAATCTGAAAATGACTCTTAATGATGTGAGCAGCTAAGATCTTGTGTTAACCCCATAAAGCCAACGTATAATTTTTGATACAAACAGTTCCAGTTATCTTTTAAATCAATCACTTCATTGTAGACTACACTGTATTAATTTCAACCTTTCACATAGTTTTCAATAGTTTTAAAAGGTTTTTTCACCTTTTCTTAAATGCCCAACTACAGACTTCAGATTTTTAAAAATTTTTTTCAAAAGCTGGGCTTAAAAGGATACATATTCCCCCCAAATAGTCCTACAATTGTTATTCGCAACTCTTAAATGAATAAAAAGTATATTTTAAAAAGAATTATTTAATTTTTACAATCATAAACATGCATTTATCCTATTTTTATTGTGTGAGTGTATTGCTGGAAATAAATTCTAGATTTGTTTATATTGTCTAAATTACGGAAGCTAAGATGAATTATTAAACTGCATGTCCCTGTCATTAAAAAAAAGACTAAAATGGAGACTTCCTAACATTTAGATGCAAACATTTGATTTGAATCCTTTTAGCTGGCACTGCCTTTTTTATGTGGTAGCTTAACCGTCTGGTCATCCATTTTTAATCATTCTGTCAGGTGGAAACTACCTGTTTGAATTCAAAATCTCATCTAAACTGTCTGCTGAAAGTGCAGCAGCAAGTGCAATTATCCAAAACACTGATGTCTTTTTTTAGGGTCAGAATAAGCCAGCAGTGATAGATGGGCTATTTTGAAGCAATTAACATAGTCAGAAGTGGAATGTAATGTGTGATTAGCTTTTCTGCATAGCATAGTGTCACAGTGTTCTCTCCACATGCAGTTAATTAGTGAATGTGTTTAGGAATAAATGAATGTTTTATTGGTCCCACTTTCAGTGGATCAAAAGAAGTTTTGTTTGAGTGCATTGTTATCGAGTGTTAGCATCTTGTAGCTTTGTCACAGATGATACAGTTTCCATTACTTGATGACGCATATTATATAATTGGATAAGTTTTAATTGTGATCTGGCAATCACAAAGATTGTGGCCAAAGCTCTGAATGAGTTGGTTTAATTCAGAGGGAACAGACCTAATTCACAAACCGTTAATATGAACATATTTATTAAGTCCTTCTTGCTTGGTTTTACACAGTACTGTTACAAACATGACTGCTGAGATGTTTGAACAAAATCAGTGTTTGTATTGTGTTTGACTTTGTTAAGAAACAATAAGAGCATATCGACATTAAAACGATTACATCTTGTTAATTTACATATAATTTTATACTCAAAAAAAGAAATGGTAAGTCATTGCATATATTGTCCTATTGTAATTTCCAACTGAGGAAAATTTAAACCACTTTCATTCATTTAATTTGTTCAAGAATAATTAACATTCTAATGTTCAATTTCCTAAAAGCAAAACTTCAAAAGACTCTATAGATGTGCTCGCTATAAAGCCACTTTAATAAGTTCCCTTAGCCACAGGAATATCACTTCATAAATATCTAAGTCACCTGGAAATCCCACCTGCTTAATGTATCTAATAACTGAAATTTTACAACAGTGGTGTCTTATTTATTATTATGATTACTTTTGTTTATTAGGAAACTGTGGTTATGACCCAGTGTCCTGGTTAATAACACCACTGATAATTTTGGACTCACCTAAAGGTTTAGTTAGATGCACCATCGGCACACTCTATTTTAAAAAGATGTCCCACCGGGTGTCAATTTAACATGCAGGAATTTAATGAATGGCTCATTAACAGGCTTTTAACAGAATTTTGTTCATCTGAATCAGCTGTGTTGCGATAAGAACATTTCTATGCAGGGCAGTGGTACTTGGTGGCCAGGATTGTGAAACTGGGAGACTGCTTTAAGAATTAGGACAGTAACGTTTCACTGCATATTTTGCACATTATTCATTTTCAGACATTTTTGTAGCTATATGTTAATTTTCCTTATTTTTCTATGTCTATTTGCACATGATATGACCCTTAAGACCTGACCTTTTAAGAGCATTTATTTGGGTGTTTTCCTAGTGAAATGGGGCCAATTAGTCTTTTAATTTACAAGAGGTTGTTATTCACCGATATGGGAGGAAAAATATGATCACACTGCAGTCAATAAAAACATTAATTTAATTAATGAAAAGTTTTCATAAAACAACTTGTTTTGGACAATTTTGTCAAGGTTGTGATGAGATCTGGACCCAAATGCAAATCAGAGGCCTGTACAATGAAGTGTGATTAATTCAGCCCACTGATTTCTCTCCATAACCTGTATTGACTTACCCAGACATTTAGGATCTGTTCTACTATGAAGCTGGTTATCAACTCAATAGCTCATCCCAGGGTTTTCCTCTTAAGATAAGTGCGTACATAAAAGGGGTGGTATTTGTAGGTTCTGACCAGTGACTGTATATATTACTGGACAGCACGTACGTCACATTTCCCATAGGTTTCTGAAGAGCGGATTTAAGGCCAATAGGCGGGTCCTACCATGCCCATCTTGGTGTTTCGATTTTTCGGAAAATCCCAAAATGGATGAAAAGGTAGACCTGAGAGGGCTCCATCACGGTGGAGGCAGCAGGAAGTACGCAGCTGTAACCAGTGATAGTGCTCTAACACACATCAATCAAAAGGACACGCCTCTAAATTTAAGATTAAAATAACATAGAAACCGAAGCGTTAGAAAAAAATTCAGCCCCCCAGAGTTTACATAATGGAAAATTGGACCTATTCTGTAAGCATGTTTATTTCAGCTGTGAAATCGGACATTTTCACACGGGAGTTTATGGGCATTGCTATCTAATGAAGCGAGTCATCTAGCAGTGAGGGATGAACTGCAATTATTTCAACTTCCTTCATCATCGCCAGCCAGAGATTGCCGCCTGGTTCTAAACCATTGCAAACATGGACAAACCCTGCAGAGCAGTGTATTTTACCATAGAGGAGTAGACTCTAAAAATACAAATAATTTAAAAATATAATTCAGGTTAAAACCAACACTGTTGCTGTATGAAAAGCGTGAAGGAATGCTGGCAGAAAACTGCAACTCCATTAATGTGGAAGTTTGTCAGATCCTCCAATATTAATTAGTGGGACAATATAAATGTACAGAACTAAACTGTATTACAGCACAAACATTTCTGGGAATGCTTCATCTGCATCATATTTCCCAGTTCTTTAAAGAATCTGCTCCCATGTGTTAGAATATCAATTCGTCCACCATAGTTGTGCGCTCCCATAGCTCAATGTACTGTTTTTAAGTCATGTGTGGAAAAAGAGTTATCACTGTTATTAACCTCCATTTCATAAGCAACCCCAGTGGAGCTAAAGAATTCGGGTGCAAGTAAAGAACAAATATAAAAATAATTCAGAGCGGTCAGGGACAAGATTTTAATATCTGTTGTATGGATAAAAGGAGCCCAATACTGTTTGCAGCCCACAGGAAAAAAGTGCTGCCAAAAAGACAGGGGGTGGTCTGTCCTCTCAGGCTTATACTTCTGCAGAGGAGTTGGCGCTAACAGGCAATTGAGGGTCACCCCTTGATGGGGGGTATAGAGGGGATAGCATCAGACCCCGGTGGACTTAGCAGCACTTATGGGTAATTTATTATGAGTATTATGAGTATATTTTGTGGATGTATTCTTGACTGAGATGCATGTTCTGTATAGTTGATATCTGTGGCAAAAAACCTCAATGCAATGCACACTGTATGCAGGACAGTCATGGGTCACATTTGATGCAGACGCACCAACAGCTGACATATGTATCTAACCCCATTTGTTGAAAATCTATACCTTTACTACAGCATGTAATCAGGAAAGTCTAACAGTTTGGATCTGTCCCTGAAGACTCTTCCTCTCGTAAGCGCTCCTCTCACTATACATGCAGTAATGTCAGCGGGATCTTCTAAAAATGGGTGGGCCATTTTTTGCATGAGATCTGATTGGTCAGGAGGTGGCGCTTTTATTCCTACTGATCTCTTAGCCTGAAGATGACCTCCTCTGGAGCAGGTTAGCCGTTCAGCATCAGTTGCTGCAGTGATACAGCTTGGGAAGAAATGAACCAGCTTCGTACTCCAGAAAACACAAATTTAACCCTGAAGTTACCCCAATAAGACAAAATTCAGCTTTCTAATATAGGCCTCTGGAAAGACAGGAGGAAGAAGAATTACTAGAACAAAAGTTTAATCAGTTTCGTCCAGCATAAAAGCAAGCATAATAACGATGGTCTGGGTGCTGTGTTGTGCTGGGAAACTTTGCTTTGTCAAGTGGAACTTAATAAAGGTCCCTTGAAAATCTGAATTCTTTGTGTATATAGAATAAATGTTTGTGTTACAATACAATACAAAAGCAAAGGAAAGTAAACAGAGAACCAGAGAAATACACTCTATAGGATACAAAACAACCCAGCCACAACATCTGCATCATCCTCAGCACTTGTACTAAAACCCAACATAAAGCATAAAGGAACAAAAAATTAATATAATGATAAAAAAAACTACTATCAGGATACATAACTGAAAACAAGACCAATTAAAAGATCAGGGGAGTCTACAACAATAAATTGAGAACCAAGAACTATAAAAGAACTGAGACACAGGTGAAAATAAATTAGATAATTTATACCAGGTGACCTAATGAATGAATGGATGAAAACTGGAAACAACTCCCAGCAGCCCTTGGAATATACAACAGGAAAAAAGAACCATAGAGCAAACAAAACACCAAACCATGGCCAAATTTACAACAAATTTATAAAGATTCTTAAGATAAGGATGAATAAAACCCATTGCTCTTTGAGGTTAGAATTCATCCTCATGTCATTCTAATATTATCTCTCTTCTCTTTCTCCTAACAGTATCAGTGGTAAAGGCAACGTGGGAGAAAGACGTTGGCTTATTAGAGTATTATAGTGATGTCCTTGATGCCTCCATACCCACGGTCAATCTAGGAGTGCCTAATACTGAGAGAGGTGAGCTTGTGAGTAGCACTTACTGGTTACTTTAAAGCAGTGTTTCTCAGTCTGGATTCTCAGGACCCACTGACCTGCATGTTTTAGATGTGTTCCTACTCTAACAAAACACACATGATTCAGATCCATTAAATTCCTCACAAAGCTCTTTCCCAGCCTTTTAACAAGACATTTGTTTCATTCAGACGTGTTAAAAAAGGGTTACCTCAAAACACAAAAGAGAACCAGGTTGAGAAACACTGCTTAGAGTAGTTGTAAGATGACATCACCCAACCCTCTGCAAAAGAGTCATATTGGAAACTTTAGTCAAAGATTGAAGATTGTGAAAAATATTACACATCTGATTAGAATCAGAAGCTTAAAATGTGAGTGAAAGTTATAAAAATAATGGAAGTTTTGAATGAATCTGCCTATTTGAGTGACTTTATGGGTTTATAGTATTTGTGCCTCTATCCATAATTTTATTTTGGTTTCAGCATCTTATTTATAAATAATAACTTATCAAACCTCATGCAGTCAGATTAGTTGGTTTTGACTCAAACTATTTGCTGTATTTCTTAGTTTATTATATATTAATGGTTCCTAAAATGACAAATAACTTTAAAGTTATGAACATTTTAATTTTCCCAGTGTTTCTCTTTCTAAAGTTTAGTGCTGTATGCATTTTTTCCTGTATGCAGTATGCATTTTTTCCATACTGATATTAACCTATATATCGATATCGGCATATTTTGAGTTCCCCTTTCCCCGCAACACTTCTCAGAAAAAAGGAAATAATTTCAGATGAGTAATAAATAACCTGTGGTTTGCAGCAAATTCAATTTCTGGAGGCATTTTGAAATGCGTAAGAATCAAAGACATATGGAAGACTCCACTTTAAATTTCCTTTTGCTACAAGTGACAATGTGGTTAGATGTTGTCATGGAAAACTGGAAATCTGGAAAAATATTCATGACATCTTTTGTATTTTGTCATTCTGAGTGAGAGGAGACACAGCTGACATATATGTACATGTTGTGTACAAGTTATCATTTCCGATATTACATTTTGATAATATATCGATAGATAATACCGGTATGCTGATAATATCTCTAGTAATAATAAGACAAATTTGCTTTGCATCAATACGTGAAAAATGTTATTATTAAAACATAAATAATATTTTAATAAAATACATTTATAGAAAGAAAGAAATAAACAAAGAATAAACATAATTTAGCTGCTTAGAGCAGCTCACCAGAATCCCAATCATGTAAAAGAGAATATTTGTTAACTTATTAAAGTGCAGTTAGCTACTGAATTTAAAGGAGGGGCAATGGCAATTATTTAGATAAAACATTTTAATGCATCTAAAGACAATGTGCTTTATAATAAAAAGAAAAAGTAATGTCAAGAAAAAGTATATGTACACAGTGATGAATTTACAAACACACAAACATGACCACACATAAACACAAAAATATACAAACAGAATATTATTTTTGCATTTCAACAAGCATTATGCAGCAGTATAAAGAAAGAAAGTTTTAAGTTTAGTTTTACATGTAGTTGCAGTTCAACAGGAAGCTCATTCCAGAGAACAGAGCTATGGTAGCTAGAGACCTCGTTCTGCTGCATTGGATCTGGGAACAGCTACAAGGCCTTCATCTGCTGACCTGAGGGACCTGATGGAAGTATGAAGGGGCTGAGCCATTTAGCGCTTTATGAACCAGTAAGATGATTTTACATCTGATTCTGATTCAGGAGTTTGAATTTCAGTGTAACCCAAGTGGCAGCTTCCTTTGTTTAAAAAAAAAAAAAAACGAAGCCTACACAAGTGTCAACTGCAGTTTACCAATCCTCCACTAGGGGCTTCAAAACAGAGCAAATCCTATAGACTCCCATGTTAAAAAGACCAACTTCACAGCAGAAATAAACATGGACAAAAAACATGTTATGTTTAATAGGCTGAGTTTACCTTCAAGACAACGGTGAGGGAGGTGATTAAACTTTTTTTTAAATAACTTATCCATCTATATGTTAATCTTAAAATTTGGCAAAATTATCGGGGTTTACTTTTGATTGACAGGTTTGCAATATCCATGACAAGAAGGCAGAGCGTACCACAAACCATGTTTTTAGCTGGCTAACAGCACATTATGGCTTTAACCAGTTAGCTCCCATTAGATCCGGGTTTGCTCAATTAGCTCTTAGCGACACACAGCTTGGAGTTTGATAGATGTCAGCTATCCACCCCATACTCAGAGCACCCATCTTAACACCAGCTTGTTGACCATTTTTCTATTTTCCAGGAGCAATGGTACTTGTGATGCTGTCAAGATGGCAACAGTAGGAAACATCCAATGAGATTCATTTTTGCCCTTCAGAAACCTACTGGGAGGCTCCATCTATCTTTTAAATGAAAGGAAATGAAAAATACTTTATTTAACCCTTTTCAGGGAAATTCAAATTATAGTAGCTTTTTGTAACAATAATAATAAGAAAGGAAAACAACAATCACATGGTCTAGTTCTTGATGCTGATGGCTGCTGGAAGGAATGATCTTCTGTATCTCTCAGTCCTACATCAAACCTGAACAAGCCTCTCACTGAACACACTCTGTGGTTTGATCACTGTGTTGTGGAGAGGGTGTGAAGAATCCTCCATCATCTTCATCAGCTTGTGCAGCTTTCTCTTTTGGATGATCAGCTCCAGCTGCTCCAGAGTTACTCTGATCACAGAACCAGCTTTCTTGATCAGTTTGTTTAATTTTTTCAAGTCTCTGGTTCTGATGCTGCTGCCCCAGCAGATCACTGCAAAGCTGATTGCGCTTTCAACAACAGACTTGTAGAATATGTGCAACATTTTGGACAGACGGTGAAGGTGGAGGCAGAGGAGATATCGGGAAGACCGGATGTGGAGGGAGATGTTGTGTTCAGGTCCTTGACTGAGCTGCAGGGTTATAGAGAGGAGGTGTGACAGGAAAACTGCTGAGTTAGAGGCTGGAGGTGAGCTGAACCTATTGAAGAACAAGTTCAGTTCATTTGCTTTGTCCAGACCTCCATCAGTTTTGATCTCCCTTTAACTTGAAGCCAGTGATCTTCATTCCTGACCACACATCCCTCATGTTGTTCTGCTGAAGCTGATTTTCTAGCTTCCTCCTGTAGTCCTCCTTGCACTTCTTAGTTAGTTTTTCTGGGTTGACTTCAATAACTCCCTGTCTCTATCCCTGAAGGCTTTCTTTTTTATGTTCAGTAGGTTCTTCAGGTCACTGGTGATCCAGGGTTTGTTATTGGGGAAGCACTTCACTGTTCTTGTTGGAATGTTGCTGTCCACACAGAAGTTTATATACTCTGTCACACACTCAGTCTAGGCGTTGATGTCATCTCCATGAGGTTCACAGAGGACATTCCAGTCTGTAGCCTCGAAAAATCCTCTTAGAGCATCCTCAGCATCATTAGACCATGTTTTAATCATCTTCTTAAAGACAGGTTTTTGCTAAACTATGGGTTTGTAGGAGGAGGTGAGAAGGACCAGATTATGGTTGGATCTTCCTAAAGATGGCAGGGCAGAGGAGATGTATGCATTTTTAAAATTCGGATAAAATAAACGTTTAGTATTCTTTTGTGGAGCAGCTGACAAACTGTTGGGACGTTGGTAGATTAGCAGAGAGGGAGGAGTTGTTAAAGTCTGCAGAGATTGCCACAAATGCATTTGGAAGTTGCATTTATGGAGTTTATGTTTGTTCAGTTTATGGTGTCAGCTCAAGGCTGTATAGACCTCACGCCAACATTATCAAATCCAGTTATATTTAAGTAGCACGTTTGATACCAAAAAGCAGCACATTTTAAAATAAAATCAACAACTAAATAATTTTTAAATCACAAATTAAGATAAACTTTCACGGATCAGGATATATAACCAACCAAATTATTAACGCTGTGAAGAGCCCTGAGATGATGATGTGCACATTGCAGATAAATCTAAGTTCAGTTGAATAATATACACCAAATCATTAATTATCTTGCACACACTCAAACATACGAATGCCCAACAACTTCACTTTATTCACCAAGCTGGATTTTTTTTACTTTATCTGAAAACTGAATTAAAAAATGAGTCTTTTCACCAGGCTTGTCCTTCAGATCTGAGCTTTCATAACCCTTCAAACTTCCACCTTTGAGTTCTACATGTTGGTCCTATCATCTCTCCTCCTGCTGCTCTTGCTTTGACACAACCTATCTTTAACTGGGCAGAGTATTTGCACTACCTAAATAGCTTTCTACATCGTTTGCAATGTTTTATTTATTTTTGCTTGATTTCCTTGAAATGAGACAAAGTGAAAAGCTCATGATTTCTTCCAACCTTAAATCTATTTTTCATTAGATTTTTTTTTTAAAGTTCACTGTCAATCACAGAATTATTTCAACACTAAAAGGCAACATGATGTAGCATGAATTTAGTTTAGTAATGTTTGAGAAGAGTTAAAGAGAAGCAGCTGCAAGCGAATTGTGTTGACAGAGGCTGGGACTAATTTGCATATTCATAGAAATATGCATACAAATTAAGCAAAGATATGAAGCTATATCTCTTTATATGTTCAAAATTAAGCTGACGGTTTATATGGGAAAAAGGCTTCTAAGTGACAGTGATGAGTCTGATGAATCTTCAGTGAAGTCTGTTAACTATTATCTGATCTGACACGAATCCCTATTTATATGAGCACAATAATGTTTTTTTTAAACCTCACTGCTCATCATTCAGATTAAATCTAGCTACACATGACAGGGGTCTTCAGGTTTTATGACTATTAAGTAAATCAGCAATAAGAATAAGAGAAAATCACATTCCTAAAATGTGGCTTATTACACTTCTTTTCACTTGTGGCTTCTTAAGAGAAGAACTCACAAACATCCATTTTATAAATACTTTGAATTAGTGTCATATCTGTGAGCAGGTTATATGATCTCTGTTCTATGCATGTGTCTCCCTACAGGACACTGCGGGAAAACGTTTGCCATCTTGAGGCGTTTTCTAAGTACAGCTGTGCCAAAGGTTGATTGGCTACTCATTGTTGACGATGATACTTTTATCAGGTAATGTATGATGATATTATGCTTCAGAAATAGAATTACTTAAGACATCAGGAAATTATATTATGACTCTAAAATGAAACATTGCAAGCAGCATTACCCGAAAGACTTAGAAGATCATTTCTTCTATCTGTAACTATCAGACACTAATCATCTTCATTAAGATAAAGTTAACAATTTTATATTTTTTTTCAATTAAAAAACACTTAGTTTTATTTTAAGTGCATCTCCATGTCATCTGTTTGAATGCATATAAATTAACTGTTTAACTGAAGTTTAACTTTCAGCCATAGGCTGCAAAGTATCATTCCTCTTCCTGTTAGTTGCCTTTATTTATGTTAATTACAGGACAAATATTAAGCCATCATGTTGCTCATTTTATTTTCTTTTTAAAAACTTCATAGACTATATACACTAATTGTGACATAACACTGCATTTGTTTAATCATAGATGTGGTTTGGTTTTGTATCAAATATACTTTAACTTTTCTGAAGACATTTAGTTTCTTATATTGATGTTTGTCAGCCAGTCTAGGTATCATTTAGATGGTTCGATATTTGTATTTATTTGACTATAAAGAAAAAATTCAGTAAACTATGTTTTTTTCTTTATAATTTTTATAAAAGTTCTAAAGAGAGACAATAGGTGTCAATAATTGCTTGTCAAGCTAACAATGCTTTTCTCTTCTTTCACCTTCTTAGATGTATATTGTTATGTTTTTATACTGTATATTTGATCATTTTTTTATGGGTGTCTTAATAATTACTGTTATAATGAAATTGGACTATAACTGTCCTGGCCAGGACTACATGAAAATAAAGTTGTGTAATCTCAATGGGACATAAAAAATTGTAAAAAAAAAAAGGTAAAATAAAGTTTAAAATAAAAACTTTTCTCTCACCCACTCCTCTCCACTGGGTTGAGGGTGTAAGTATTGCATCTGGTGTCATGCTACTATTCATTAAAAGTATCTAAACACAGCCTCGCAGCTGTTTTCAGTTATTGCTACTTTAAAGTGTGTTTAGCTTTCTGACTGATTGACAGCTGCAAGTGATTTCAGTTTGTTTAACACTGAGCTGGAGGACTTTTTGCCAAGCAACATAATTGGAAATATTTTAAAACTCACAAAGGAATGGTACATTGTCTGGTACATGGTGCCTTTTTGTGCAGTTTGGGACACATGCATTGTCCTTCTTTTTCTTTCCGACTGCTGCTTTCTGTCCATATCTAGTTTACCCCGGTTGCGGCGACTGCTGCGTTGCTATGACCCAAAAGAAGCTGTGAGCCTCGGGGAGAGATACGGCTATGGCTTGGCTCAGAAGGGATACAGCTACATCACAGGAGGAGGAGGGTGAGACGTGCACATAAAGAGTTTTTATGTTTTAATTTATATACAGAAAGAACATTTATGACATTATTAATTGGATCATTAAGCTACCTGGCCAATTTAACTGGAACTATGCACTCCGATCAAGCATAAATCTAAAAGATATTTTATCATAAAGACTCTTGAAGTCTTATTAATGGGACAAGATTTTCCAATGTGACTGCCAGGAATCTTTTTTGGAAAGCTTGAATTTAACTATTTAAAACACAAAATATGTTGTGTGAAGTATTTAATTTAGTTAACTTTGAAGCCACATCACCCAGTATTGATTTTGTAATGTTTTACTAAACTCACAGTAAAATTAAACTTATAACAGAAAAAGCAAAACTTCTAAATAAAGTATTAATGTTACAGAAGAGTTTTGGAGGAGGACTCAAATAAAGGTGGACAGAGACTCAGGCCAATAGTTCATTAAACGCTCCAGTGGCTGCAAATAAACAAAGACTGGCATGGATAGAAAACAACATGCTGCTGTTAAATCCAGAACAAAGTGAAGGCAAAGTTTGTCGCAGAGAAAGTCACAGAACAGACAGACAGAACACAGAGACTAACAAAGACACTAGACCAAATACACGAGGCAGCAGGGAGCAGGTGGAAGCAATGACGACACCTCAGAGAAAAAGAGGCGAAAAAAAGTAACGTTCAAGTTGGAAAAACTGGGAAAAGGAAGTTACTGATGACAAGGGGAGGCATGAGAGCAAAGATAACAGTTGGTTCACAGTAAATGTAACAAGGTCTTTACTGTGTAGTAATTGGCTTCACACATCTGTGTGTGTGTGTTTACATGTGCGCATGTATAGGATGGTGTTCAGTAGGGCAGCGGTGTCCCGACTGCTTTCAAGTGGCTGTAGCTGCTACAGCGATGATGCCCCCGATGACATGGTGCTGGGCAGGTGCTTGACTTCCCTCCGTGTTCCTGTCACACACAGTCCACTGTTTCATCAGGTAGAAAATGACACACACACATTTCTGATATTAGTAAGGATGAAAACTTGAGAAATACAAATGAAAAAAAACAACAACAACAAAAAACAACAACAAAGAATTAAAGTGTTTGAAGGACAAATTGTCCACCACAAAATGTAATAATAGTAACAATCTTGTGAAAAGCATCAAATCTTTATTCAAGGAGAAATCAAATTTTAAAAAACAAATTTCTAAATAAGTCAACAGTTTCGGGTTTTCCATGGAAGTCACATTTTAGATATTAACCTCATCATAGAGTCAGATGATGCTTGTTTTACCATTTTTAACATTGTGATAAATTGTCAGAACAGCATTAATTAGATGTGTGACATGCAGTAATGGATAAAAATAGTAGCTTGCAGCACCAACAGTCCTATAAACAACAGTCATTACACACAGACTGTCTGTCTGTTTTATTCATTTATTTTTTTTTCTAACTGCATGTTTTAAATATTTTAGGCCCAACCACATGATTACTCGGAGCAGCTGCCTTCCTTGCAGCAGGCCATCTCCTTCCACAAGCACTGGAATATAGATCCCGTGGCTTTGTACAGACGCTGGCTGCAGGACACACATCTACAAGATGAACTGTAGAACCCTGATTTACAAATACATTGTAAAAAGTATTCTGGGCCAAGATAGCAGCACATTTATTGATATTCTCATACAAACAGGGCTTGCACTTAACAATGTTCT
>JBAMHX010000017.1:11907190-11931531 GCA_037177515.1 Pseudomugil tenellus | reverse complement strand
CAGGGAGGCGTCCAGGAGGCATCCTAACCAGATGCCCGAGCCACCTCATCTGGTTCCTCTCGATGTGGAGGAGCAGCAGCTCCCTTCCGGATGACCGAGTTTCTCACCTCATCCGCAAAAAGCAGAGACCCGATTCTGAGGTCACCAAGCCGGCTCCCCTCAACGCCTTGACTGCGCCTAGAAATCCTCTCCATATAGGTAATGAACAGGATCGGTGATAAAGGGCAGCCTTGGCGGATTCCAACCCTCACCGGAAATGAATCCGACTTACTGCCGGCAATGTGGACAAAGCTCTGACACCGGTCGTACAAGGACTGGACAACTCGTACAAGGGGGTCCGGTACCCCATACTTCTGGAGCACCCCCCAATGGAGTCCCCGAGGGACACGGTCGAACGCCTTCTCCAGATCCACAAAACATATGTAGACTAGTTGGGGCAAACTCCCATGCTCCCTCAAGGGCCCCGGAGAGGGTATAGAGCTGGTCCACTGTTCCACGGCCAGGACAAAAACCACACTGCTCCTCCTCAATCCGAGGTTCAATTATCCAATGAACCTTCCTCTTCAGGACCCCTGAATAGACTTTCCCAGGTAGGCTGAGGAGTGTGATCCCCTGTAGTTGGAGCACACCCTCTGATCCCCCTTTTTGAAGAGGGGGACCACCACCACAGTCTGCCAGTCCAGGGGGACTGTCCCCGATGTCCATGCAATGCCATACAGGCGTGTTAGCCAAGACTGACCCACAGCATCCAGAGCCTTAAGAAACACTGGACGGATCTCATCCACCCCTGGGGCCCCGCCACTGAGGACCTTTTTGACTAACTCAGCCCCTGAGATGGACGAGCCCACCACGGAGTCCCATGGCCCTGCTTCCTCCTTGGAAGACAAGTTGGTAGGATTGAGGAGGTCTTCGAAGTATTCCCCCCACCTACCCACGACGTCTCGAGTCAAGGTCAGCAGCCCCCCCATCTTCACCGTAAACGGTGTTGACATAGCACTGCTTCCCCCTCCTCAACCGCCGGATGGTGGACCAGAATCTCTTCTAAGCCATCCGAAAGTCGTTTTCCATGGTCTCACCAAACTCCTCCCATGCCCGAGATTTTGCCTTGGCAACCGCCAAAGCCGCGTTCCACTTAGCCTGTTGATACCCGTCAGCTGCTTCCGGAGTCCCACAGGACAGAAAGGCCCTGTAAAACTCCTCCTTCAGCTTGACAGCATCCCTCACCACCGGTGTCCACCAACGAGTTCTGGGATTAGCACCACCGCAGGCACCGAAGACCTTACGGCCACAGCTCCGGCTAGCAGCCTCAACAGTTGAGGCACGGAATACAGCCCACTCGGACTCAATATCCCCCGGCTCCCTCGGAAAAGATTGAAGTTTTGCCGGAGGTGGGAGTTGAAGCTCTTTCTGACAGGGGACTCAGCCAGTCGTTCCCAGCAGATCCTCAAAACGCGTTTGGGTCTGCCAGCCCTGACCGGCATCCTCCCCCACCACTGGAGGAGTGCTCTCCAACACAACCTCCAGGGCCTAAAAAAAGGGTGGGTACTCTGAACTGCTGCTCGGTGCATAAGCACAAACAACAGTCAGGACCTGTCCCCCCACCCGGAGGCAGAGGGAGGCTACCCTCTCGTCCACGGGGCGTACCTTAATGTACAGGCTCCAAGCCAGGGGGCAAGCAGTATGACCACACCCGCTCGGCGCCTCTCACCAAAAGTAAAGCCAGAGTGGAACAAGGTCCAACCCCTCTCAAAGATATTGGTTCCAGAAGGTTGAGGTGAGTCCAACTATATCTAGTCGGAACCGCTCAGCCTCATGCACAAGCTCAGGCTCCTTCCCCGCCAGGGAGGTGACTTTCCACATCCCTAGAACCAGTTTCTGCAACCGGGTCATCGGACCGCCAGGGTCCCCACCCCTTGCCACCGCCCAGTTCACAAAGCATCCGAAACCTAAATTCAGTTCAATTCAACTTTATTTGTACAGTGCCATTTTACCACAATGTTGTCTCAAGGCACTTCACAGAGATCAGCCAATTCATAAAAATACCCTTATATAGGGAAACAGCAAGATTGCATCGACCACAAGTAGACCTTAAGTCTGAGAGCGAAGTGCTCTGTTTGAATTATATCGAACTATGAGATCTCTGATATACAATGGAGCTTGGTCATGGAGAACTTTACATGTAAGGAGAAGGATTTTAAACTCTATCTTAAATTTAACAGGGAGCCAATGAAGAGATGCTAAAACTGCAGAAATATGATCTCTTCTGCAAGTTCTCTTAAGAAGTCTCACTGCAGCATTTTGGATCAACTGGAGACTTTTCAGGGCATATTCGGGACAGCCTATAAATAAGAAACTGCAGTAATCCAGTCTAAAAGTAACAAAAGCATAAACCAATTTTTCTGCATCCCTCTGAGACAGGATGTCGATATTTTTTGCTATATCACATAAATAAAAGTAAGTGGTTCTAGAAACTTGTTTTAAATGTGAGCCAAAGGACAAATCCTGGTCAAGAGTAGCTCCAAGGGTTCCTTACTGTAGAACTGGAAGCCAAATTTATGCCATCCAGATTTACTAAAAAGCTAGACAATTTTGTCCTAATTTTTTGAGGCCCAAAGACAACGACTTTAGTCTTCTCTGAGTTTAAAAGGAGAAAATGTAAAGTCATCCAGATATTTATGTCTTTAAGACATCTTTGGAATGGACCGATTGGTTTCATCGGGCTTCATGGATAAGTAAATCTGGGTATCATCTCCATAGCAATGAAAATTAATACCATGTTGTCTGATAATTACAACTAAAGGAAACATTTAGTGTAAAAAGTATTGGTTCAAGTACAGAACCCTGAGAAACACCATGACACTTACTCTGGTGTGTGAGGAAAACTCATCATTTACATTAACAAACTGAAATCTATCAAATAAATATGACTTAAACCAGCTTAGTGTGGTTCATTTAATACCAATAACATGTTCCAGCCTCTGCAGCAGAATGTATTGATATATGGTGTCGAAAGCAGCACTGAAATCTAACAAGATAAGAACAGACAGGAGTCCTTTACTTGGGGCCATAAGAAGATAATTAGTGACTTTCACCAATGGTGTCTCGGTGCTATGATGTGCTCCAAATCCAGATTGAAATTCCACAAACAATTTGTTTCTGGTCAGATGGGCATATAGTTGAGTAGAAACTATGTTCACGAGAATTTTAGACATGAAGGGGAGGTTGGAAATTGGTCTATAATTAGTGAACACTTCTGGATCAAGAGTTGGTTTTTTAAGTAAAGGTTTGATTACAGCTGTCTTTGAGGTACATATCCTGTTAATAGAGATGCATTGATCGGATCCAGTACAGATGTATTGACTAAAGGAAACACTTTCAATAATAGTTGGGATTGGGTCTAAAATACAAGTTGAAGGTTTAGATGAAGCTATTATTTTGGTTAATTCTGAGAGCTGGATGAGACAGAAACGATCCAAACATAAATCAGGTTCTATAGATGTCTCTAAAACTGCCGCAGTTGAAAGATATAAGTTTATATACCCTATATATAAACATATGAGCAAGCAGTTTTCATGTGCAAGGTTTAGGGACCAGTCTCACTGCAGCACAACAACATTTATTTAATTATGTTCAAATTTATAGCACAGGGATAATAGCCTACATTAAAACGCTCAAGTGTTGCCGTCTGTGTAGGAATTATTCATGGATTATATCCAGCCCTATAGACTTTCCATGCGCATGAATATAATGAATAAAATACATATAAATATCATGTTGTAGCACTTCTTTCACCCTGGTAATGGGTCAGTGCCACAAGTTCCAACTATTTACCTTCAAACGTTTAAAAGGTCACCATGTCTCAGCAATTCACCTATTAAAACAACATAAACATAAATCAATAAAACTGTTATTACAATATTCTTAAAGTTTATTTAAAGAAAATCAAAATGAAAAATATATATTTGCTCTCTGTAAAAAATAAATAAATGTTGCTTTAGGTTGTTTTACAATAAATTAGGTCTTGCCTCTGTTGGGCTTAGCCCAGCATTTACAAACCCAAATAACACAAATAGAACTTGAGATCTCTCAAAACAGTCTTAAATTTGTGGGCCCACACATTAACTAAAACACCAGGCATAAATGAAACCCGTTGCAGGCCTGATCACCGCTAGTATACGTGGGAGCCAAGAGAGAAAAAAAAATATATATATATATATATATATATATTGCCAGGAAAAGGAACCAAACTGGAGTACTCACGCCTTCACGATTAGCAATATTCGTGTGCTTTAGCTCCTACCAACTGCTTGGAGTGGAAAAGTCAGTTGATGATGATGGGTGGCTGGATTTGGTCAGACGGGAAATGTCTCAGTTTCCCTCGTATCCTGAAGAAGTGTCAAGGGTACTCTTTCTCCAAGCTCCTGTGCTCCTCCGCTTTTTTTTCAGCCCATCCTCCCTTCCCATCAGCCAATAAGCAACGGTAACAAAGGACACCAGAAACTGAAGGAATAGTTAATAGGTTTATTGAAATAAGACAGTGCTGCAGAGTTTGGTGTCCTAAGGCCAGGCGTGGGTGGAAATCAGGGAGTCCAACAGAGAGGGATCCAGTAGACGGTTGTAGCCAAGGAAACAAGCCAAAGGATGTCCAGTAACAGGCGAGGGTCAGAACCAAACAGTCAAGCCGAGGGAAATCCGAGAGCAGGCATGGATCAAAACCAAGGATTCAAGAAGAAGGTAATCCACAAGGTAGACAGGTAAGCCGGCGCCAGGGTAGGGAGCCAAGAAGAGGACTGGATAAGGGCTGTGAGTATAGTCAATGTCTGACAAGCAATGAAGTTTGAACTGAGGAATATATGGCAGTGAGGGAATGATGATCAGGTGCAGGAGATCAGGCATAATGAGTCTGGTGGCAGGTGACGTAATTTGGGCTCATAATGTCTGGAGCTGGGGTGTGGCAGAGGCAAGGTATGACAGCAACCCTTTACTCCCAATACAAAATACTACACAACACAGATGATGCTGGTTGCGCTCCAGTGCAACAAAGCTTTAACCATTAGCCTACACTATAAACTGTAATAACACAAAACTGTGTCCAATCTATAATAAACATTTTAACAGTCAACAAAAAAATGAAACAAATACACATTCAATTCTTCTCTTTATAAAAACAGAAATATACATTCACAAATATCATAAAAGAAATAAATTTCACAAGGACTACAATGTCAGTAAGAAGAAGGTCTATATATTTAGTTTTGAAAACCAGTGGCTAACAAAAACATTTGGAAACTGTCCTAAATCCATCAATTCCATGACTGAAGGGACATTTTCATCTTATTCTGGGTTATAAAATTTGCCTATGTTAAAGTAAAAGAATAAGTTGTAAGGTTTATTGATTAAAGTCTCATTTCTCTCTAATAGTTATCTCTTAGTTTAATAAGTTAATTTACTTGGCTGTTAAGGAAGAAGAGATCCTTATCATTTCTCAGACAGCAGCTTGGAGGTTTACGTATGCCATCTGGTGAGGATTAAGAAAACCTCTGATTTATAGTACAAGTAGTTCATATTTCTGCCCTTTCTCAGCTGACAAGTTTAAAACGTTAAGTAGGAGTAAAATAAATGTTTTGAAGCAGAAATAAAAATCAAACTGTTTAGCTTTACTGGCTGTGAAATGGGAACATATATTTTATGAGGAGGGATCGATAGACAACACTACAAACTGAAACTGTTACATGTGTACTGACTCTGTTGAAAAGTTTTCTGTCTTCTATTTCTGAGACGCTACGGAATCATACATTCTGCTTTTCACTGTACTACCGAGTCAAATTACTTGAATATTATATCAACTCTGTCTAAAATGCAGAGGAATGTCTCCCAACTAAAGAAAGCAAATAACACACTGAACCACCGACTCTGACAAGATAATAAAATATAAAATTAAGCCAATATTTCAGTGACATTTTGCACATCTGTGTTTAAATTAAATTAACCCTTCTCACATCTGATCGCTGATCACTCCACTTACATCTATTTGCTTTTTATTAAATCGCAAGCCTGCTCTTTATTTAAGTCAAAGGATCTCTTGTTCTGTGCAGGAACCTGATCAGGATGAACCACAAAGTTTCAAAATGAGGGAGGTGGGTTTACAGCATCTGACCTTGTTAGATACAATGCTGGCCAGGCCTGCAACAAGCTACTTACAGACCACAATGTACTTTAAATGTTACAATGACAAATGCAAAATTATGATTTTCCATTTTCTGCTTCAGACTTCTGCTCATCAGAATTTCTGAAGGTCTTGATATTCTGTTATAATTACTAAACAATTTAAGATTTTAGCAATTATATCTTAAACTAGACAATCACTCAGAATAACTAATCTGAATATTGTACACATACACACATACAATATGTTGTTCATAATGTGTGCAATGCTGCAAACCCAGCACTCGTAGGGCCCCCAAACTTCTCTGCCGAGAGCCAGAACAAATCCAACATCTATGGGACAATGCTTTCCTCCCACCTGAACACTGTCCTGGGAGTGCCATGGTAATAGGGGTGGGAGAGGACCATCAGAACAAATGATTAGTTCTTCAGTTTAACATACAAGTGCTGCAGCAAAGGGTCTGAATACCTAAAGCAATGTGGTTTTTCAGTTTTCTTTAATAAATTAACCAAAAATGTCCAAAATTCAGTTTTTCCTTCAAAATGTGGTGCTGTATGTCCATTAATGATGACAGAAATCAACTAAATGACTTCAGCAAACATGGTGTTTTAAAGGATTGACACACAATGTGGGCTGGCTTAGCAGATTAAAAAGTGTGACAGTGAAGAAGATTTGAACAAAGATCTGCTTGAAAAAGTGCTTTAAAGTTTTCCACAGCTGAGATTCTCAATAATCTCTTACTCTTCTACAGTTTTAATCTAAAACATAAGCTCTACAGTTCAGCTGTGGTAATGACGTCATTTTTCAAAATCTTTCCTGTGTGGTTCAAACATGAGCAGAAACAACCTGTCTGAGACAAGGCGGGCTGGGACTAAGAATGCAATGTCATCCAATTATAGTCCTTTGCCTCAGAGAAGAATCCAATCATAAAGCCTGGCTTTGCTTTGCAAAGGGAAGGCATCTCCCCTTCAGGAGTCCGATTCTTTCCTTGTCCCTGCTCAGCCTCGTCTGTTCTTACTTGCTCCTTCCAAGTGGAACAGATGATTGCACCCTTCAATTCACTCATCTACAGAACGGTTAACTACTTGATTAAAAAAGAAGAAAAAGAAGAAGAGCATATCAAGAGAATCTCCATTAAAATGACCATTCTCCTCCATATCCTCCATACTTTTTGCTTTGTACAAGGGGTGCACAGCATTTTTATCTCTTCGCTTGGATTTTAATAAGCTCTGTATTTCGAAAGTTGACATGGAGGAGGCAGAGTTATTTAGGATTTGGCTTTTATCCAGTCACTGTAGCTAGAGCAGAGAAAGCTTCCATCATGGCCAGTGTTTGAAGTCACCCACACACAAAGGTCAAGTGTGAGGTAGCCTGTCACTGTCTTTGGTTCTGGGAAGCATCCATATTTGGGGAAAACTGATGAAGCAGTCAATTTCAGTTCAAGATTTCAGTTTAAGACAATCAAAAGTACTACAAAAAAGAAAATGTAAGACTCAGACACCACTTATAACTGGGTGACGATGAAGGAAGGGGATTATCAGCATCATTAATGACTATTAATTTATAATCCAAAGCATCTTGCAAGGCCTATACACAGTGTCTCAATCTGCACCTGCAACCCTTCATTGCAGGTAAGCGGCACAGATGATGGATGGACAGGTTCAAATATGCACCTCCTTCTTTGTCCAACTCCAACACTTAGATAGGGGTTATGAAAACCATTTTCTTATTCTGACAAACAGACTGGATGTATTTGCTGCTTGCTTGGAGAGGAACTGATCAAAAACACAATTAAATCCTAAAGGACCTCTGCTACTTATCAACATGTACAAGAATATTGCTATTTAGAGTGAGCGCTTCAACTTACAACTTTACACAACACTCATTTGTCCAATGAGAAGTAGTTGAAATTCTTGTGGGATGTAAAATCCAATCTTCTTCTGCTACAGGAGGGTCAGGTATTGATCTCGGAATAACTCCAGCATATGTCAGTTGTCATATTTAAGGAGACACAACGCTGGAAATTGATGTTTGAATGGAAACATATGTCTGTGTTACAGGTTTTGCATTTGACCTTTGCAATAGGAGCATAAATTATAGCCCCTTAAACTCACTTAATAATCTATTATTGAATATGAGGGATAGAGAACCGAGAGTTCCTGATAAAAAAAAGCCAATAATCTACATTTATGTAATAATTCTACATGATGTCTTCTTTCTCTTTGCTGTCTCTCGGATGTTTTCCTACTTTGGTTGTATGAAGTATCCAGTTGTGCATACACAACAGGCAATCATTAACCCGGCTTATGCTTATATGGCAATACCTGTAGGTGGTACACTTTGCAGAGGCTGAGTATTTACTACATGGGTGGGAGTTCTCGAAGTCATATCAGATGTTATTGAGTTATCTGATTGTGAGTACTGGGCTAAAATCTTTTCCACATTTCAAATCCCTCTGAGAAAGAAGAGCAGCTGTTCATGAGATCAACCAAGTAGATGGGAAATCCAAGAATAGTTTTTTTTTTTTGTTTTGTTTTTTAGTTGGGACACTGTACCAATACAATAGATAATTATCACTGTATGCACATAATACTCCTGTGTAGGGCCATTGCTGTTATACAAACTACATTTTATTGCAGGTTTTTAATTAACTACATTGTGTGTTTTGTATTTAATACAGTCCTTCTCAAATAGTGGGGCAATGCCAGGGGGGGCGCGGTGCAATGCCAGGGGGGGCGCGTATGACCGGTTAACCAGCTTTGCTTTGCGATGTAAAGTGTAATTGCACATCCCCGGCAGCAGGTGGTGCAGTTTGTAAAAGATATTTCTAGTTTAATAAGAGGTGCCATTTTTTCAGGCACTTTGGAGCACTTTAAGCTTTTTCTGTTAGAACAGGGTTTCTGTGTCAAAATAAAGTTCATATTTGCAGAAAGTTGATTAATATTTTTTTCTTTAGTTAATGTGTAAAAGATACAATTTTGGGTAGGTCTAATTTTTCATGGTGAAGGTTTGGAGGGGGTGGGGCGGGGGGGACATTTTCCTTTTTCTTAGCAAAAAATAATTGAGAAGCACTGATTTAAAGTGTGCCGATACAGCATATGAGTTAACAAATGGTAACAAAGTGGCTTAAGCTCCAATGTTCAAAACTTGCTCGTATTGTAAGTAGTACCAGTATTTCCATCAGTGATTTCATGTAGTTTAAACAAAAACTAAGTTCATACTTTTGAAAGGTTTTATACTCGTGACTCACCTGACTGATCACATGAATGATCAGCTGTTATTTGCTCAACAGATTAACATGGCCAACTCACAAAGTTTATTTTCCTTTTCATTTATTTCCATATATGATCAAAGCAACTATCTTTCATTACAAATACTTCCTCATGTTCTTGTTTCTGGTCAGCTGCTGCTCCTTTATCTGTAACAATCACTGAAAAGCTGCATGTTAAGCTACCTGGTGAAATTTGTTTAGTCTTATTGATCCAATCCAACTAGTTAATGGAGATGTGTCTAAAGCATCTTCTCAGTAGATGGATGTTTCTCTTCAAGTTCACCTTAACAAACCCTTAAAATCTTTTAGTTTTCAACTAAAAGACATTGTAATGGGTAAAAGACTTGTAAACTATTGTAAATTGTCCAGTAAACCTTTTACTGGACTTTTGCTGATGTAACAGCACCATTTTTGTTTCAATATGATCTGCTACTGGTGTATGATAAACTGAGACTGAGAATGATGTTATGATTGTTGCCCAGAATGATTTGCATCTTTCATATCTCAATAATCATAGCTTTCCAATGGTGTATAACATAAAAATACAGAGTATAATACATTTTTATTCGTCACGTCAAGCAACACCAAATTAAAGAATTAATGGAATTAAACATAAATGCTGTTCTTATCTAACTTTTACCAAGGAATTAAAAAACAAAAAATTATCACTTGTTGGTCAATGGCAATCTGGCTTATGTCTGTAGGGACCTCTAGGAGATCGGATTTAATTCTTTTACTTGCATTATTTGCCTTTTAAACTTATTTAAAAAGAAATTTTGTTTTGCATGTGAAACAAAAGCACACAGTGAATTTCACATCAATTTAATTTAGATTAACACCAGGCAGCCACATCAATCTTATACAGCATGCACAGAAACCACACGTGGCATCATACCTGGAAGATTGACATTAAATATTTTAGGTTGCAAACAAAAAATAAGACTATAAACCAGATAAAACATTACAACATACTAATTCTCACTCTTTCTGAGGACTTTTTTACGATCTCACACCTACAGTATCACTGATGTCTATAACACAAAAACACAAAGCACTTAATCCTTTGATGTGATGACCAAGACAAATGTTTTCAGACAAGGAGGTGGGGTCTAGAAAATGGTATGTGGCACCCACTTCCTACTCCCTTGCCTCGGATGTTTCATGTACTTTTCATGTATTGTTTATTTTTTGCTACAGGAAACCGTGGAAGGGGTGATTTGAAATCATCTGACTTCCCTTTTACACCTCTCAAAACAAACACCACCCTGCACACGTGCATGAGAACCATATCATAAGAAGCATTCTTACAAATACCCTGATTAAACCTATTCCTTATGCTTAAAAGTAGATCACCTGAATGAGTTAAATAGCTTGTTCATGCTTGTTATTCCAAATGATGAGAATGTTTGTGCCTCTTTCTACAGTTTTATGATGCCATTATCTATTTCCTGCTGAATAGCTCTCACCCCCTCATACAGACAGCGATATATTCCCACCAGGGTGTACTCAACTGTGGTTGTAAAGTTTATATCCTCACAGAATGACTCCATCTTTGGTTAATGCATGGGTGTTTTACGGTTGGATGTTTTTTTTTTACTTGTCTTTATTTATATGTTTTTATATCAGTTTATAACTTAATATTTTTTGTTATATAAAACTATAACTGCAGCAGATTCTGAGGTAGTTTATTCAATCTTTAAAGTGACCAGAGGAAAAGTTCAGAGGATCCCCAAAGCTGTTTATGGCTCATCATCTGAGGACCATGAAAAGTTAAGGAAACTGTTACATTTCTGAGTTAAACAGGCTGGCTAGGACTCATATCTACCATGGCTGGAATTGTGGCAGAGCTACATATTCAGGATCTGTGCATTTCTGTGCATGTAGATGGTGCTGACTTACTTTTTAAAGAGAAGTTGGAAAAATCCAACACTAATCGGTCAGTTTCAACATATAATGCCATCATTCCTGCGTCCAAACATGCTTTCTAGAGTGAAAATAGAGAAGAAAAATAGACCATGGGAGATTTTCAAAATGGTAAAGTTTGCAACCTTCAGAGGATTCTTGTGCTCGTTTGTTTCATATTAAATTGGTAACAAAAATAGAAGGATGGGAACACATAGACAACCTTTGACTTGTGGCAGTCCCAGTGCAAATGAAGCATGTGTGTAAGAACTCAGAGCTCTTCTGAGCTTCTCTGACATTTTGGTTCTATGCGCAATATCATTCTTGATTTTCCCCCACCTTAAAAGATAAGGAACCCCAAAGCGTAATAATATGAATCTAGAAATGATTCAGCTTAGATTTTTAGATTTTTTTAGATGCAGGGAAAAAAAAAGGAAAAAAACCTGCCTTTGACGATTTACCAATAGGCTGAGTGGTAAGAGGACATAAAATTTCACTTCAGAGGAAACAAGTTCACTGAGCTCAAATCAGCAACATAAAGTTTTCTCCTTGGTCAAGAATAAATTTTCACTTCAGATTAAACTGATATGTGTGACTATATAGCCTGATGTTCAGCTGGATGCTTCTTTTACTTTCAAGCAATTTGAACTTTGTTTAACTTTAGTGGTGTGCATGAGAACATTTGGTTGTATTTAGTTTTTGTTCAGTGTGGTGCAATAACAGCTTGACAGGACTGTTTTCATAGTGAGTTAGACCATGTTAGACACTGACTCATAAGTCGGGTTTGCAAACTGAAAAATTATATTTTGATGATCAACATGTTCCTTGTTTCATTCCTGCTGTTTTTGTTATAAGCCAAAATTGAGCCCATTATATACATAGTTTATATATTTTTTTAAATATTATTTTAATTGTAGGTTTATTTGAATAGTTTGACATACTTAAATGTTAAAAAAGGTTAAATGTTTGCTATTTTTTCCTCTTTTTATTCCTTCAGCATCACTTTTCACCTTCAGTCAGACTTCATTTCAGCTTTTGTAAAAAGCTGTAAATAAAAATAAATCGTGCATGGAAATGACTGTAATGCAATTAAAAGAGTCTGTTATGATTGTGATGCATTAACAGGATTTTCCACCAAACACTCTCTCATAGTCTCAGTGGGTTTATAGATTGATCAATTCTGGATTAAATAACAAAAACGAAGAAAAGCTGTAATAAATATGGTATTTTAAGTCACAGTGTAAACGAACATTGGCCTCTGATTTAGTGCTTATGACACAATCATATTGGTAAACTATATCTGTACAGGCAAAATAGGACACATTCAAAGAGCTCATTTTTTTCATATAGATATATATTTTATATTTGTCTAATGAACTGCCCACTAAAAAACTTACATATATGACTATGAGGCATACTACAAAGTCTTTGCCTGTTTTTAAATATTCAGGACCAGTGATGTTGCCAAAGAGTTTTCCAGCCTGTAAAGCAGCATTTATTTACCCGCACCTAAATAAAATCGGCCTGCCTGGTTAAACGCAACATTAACACAATAATAATTTTTGTAACCACAGACTGCCACAGCGTTGGCCCAAACAGGCAAGACCAGGGATTCAAACAACATTGTAGCACTGAAAAGGAATACAATGGATGTGAAGCTCTGCACACGTCTGCCAATTACCTGTTGATTTAAATCAGGTGTGTTGCCTGTACTGGTGTTTACCACCCCTGCTCTAAACTTCTGTACATATGTACATCTTTTCAGTGTAGAGGGAATTTATTTGAAAAATCTGTTGTTTACCCACAAAACAAAATAAAAAAAAAATCCTATTGTTCACATTTCAGCATTATAAGATGTACAAGTTAATGACAGATTTGTTTTCTGGAAATTTTACCCAGAAGTTGAATATTGTTAACTTTTTTTCTGATATATTATACAAAATAATGGCCCACTGCTGAATTGGCCTGACATGGCGTCTTTATTTCTCTTCAATAACCATCAATAAACAGCGGTTCCAGAGTAAAACATTTCTGCTTTAGCCTTTCAAAATAAAACACCGGGAAATACACTGCATTGCAACAACATGGCCTTGCAACAGAAATGCGGTGTACAGTGAAATTATTTTTACACCTCGAGCAAGAAATGTCCTTTCATTTATGGCATTGATGGCCATTAATGAGACCTTTTCCTTTAGCTTATCCTGCAGAGGATAAACATCATTTTCATCATCTGAAAAATGTATGGTCTCAGTCTGGCATGAAAAAAAACATATTGTTACATTTTTCTGCAACAGCACACATTCCCATGAGTGTCCAATATACTCAGAATGTTGTAGGACTCTTTCTAGCAAGGAGCCGTGCTTGGTTTAATGCTTTTATTAGCTTCTTCTCACCATAACTGATTTATTCTGACTTAGTTCCTTTGATAAAACTAGCTAATTACCAATACTTACTTTTTTCTCTTCAGAATAAAGAGGAAGGAGGAATAAAGAGGAATTTCTCAGACATGTATCATCTATGAAACGATGCAAAGTGTTTCTAGTCTGCCAGAACACTGGGCCCATAAAAATGAAACACACATGATAAAAAAAAAAAAAACTGGTCTCTGTGTGAACATGATTTTTTTATTTAAAGCACTCAAGCTCTGACCAGTCAAAGCTTTGGGCACCCCGTTGAAGTACCAGGGACCCCAGGATGGGAACCAAACTGGATCCATATGACTACATATAATTACTTTTCTCATATCTCTGCTGAATGTCTTTGAACATTAAGAACAAATAACAGGCTTGCCTTGCATGTTTTTGTACTCTCACTGCTAAAAAATGTGCAGATGCAGGACCTGCATGAAGGTGCTGCACATCAGAGACAAGTGAGGGAGACACCACTACTTGTATCGCTGGTGAGAAAGGAATTCACTGTTTGGCAAAGCAGTCTTTTCACAAAAGATAAGGGTACTCTGTTCATAATTGTCACAGCTACCAGGAGCTGCCTCCATCAGTCCAGCCTAATACTCTTTTAATATCTGGATATGCTTGTAGCAGCTCTATAATTCCTAAATGAGGGACATTCTTCTAACTTCCATGGGTTGAAGTGAGTTGGTAGGAGGCGTTAAAGCTGTGGGCTGCCTCTAAACCCCAAGGGTTTTAGGATCTTCAGAGCATCCTGATCAGAGTGAAACTGTCCCTATTCTTGTTGAAAGCCATGTTGCAAAAGCCTAATGTGGGTTTGTGAGCAGTTGCAATGGTGAGTGCAGCTGATTCAGTGCAGTGTCTGAACTGACATACAGGCAACAGCTTACTGTCAAATGTGCACCAGGACCTTGCAGGGGGAGTAAGTGCTTTGCTGGCACAAATATTCTCCCTCGCCAGCCTGTCCTGATCCAGCATAACCTCCATTGGTTGCAGAGGATAATATTGCCACTTTAGTGAAATCACACACAGTGACATCTGGTGCAGAAGAGAACAACTCTCTTAGATACTGGCTGGATAGTGTTTCACAATCACAGGTTTAAAGGGTAGACAGCTTTGATGCTGCTGCATTGTTACCTTTCAACAAATGCATTGGGAAATTTTCACTTTCTTTATTTTATTCATTTGATTTGATTACATTAATGTTACATTTGAGTTGCTACTACTGAATAGTAGTTTATTTCTAAAGGTTGTAAATCTGTACATTTTTCATCATATGGCATTAATTTCAAAATAAAAGTGTTTAAAACACTGCTTTCCAATTAATTATTGAAGTTTGCCTGATGACAGAAAATCATGTGATTAATTGTGATTTAAATATTGTATTTGTAGCCCAGCACTGTTTTGCTATTTCTCCCAACAGCATGGGTTTTTATAATGACAATTGGTTTTATCATTTATCTAATTACTTAGTGAATGTCTTTCTAAAATTTGTTGAGAGAATAGTTTCCTTCTTGAAATTCATTTTGTGTTTACGTAAAGAGAAAGTTATTTTTATATGAATATGTGTTTTCATATAAAATCAATCCATTTTAAAACGTGGGACATTTTAAATTTTCTTCTTTGAACGAATATGCAAACTGATTTGTGACTAATTTTGTTTTAGTTTTTGTGGATAATTTTTCATCTTTGGCTGGGTTGTCACATTCCCACTTCTGGAGATTAAATGATTAACCCTGTGACGCACACTCACACTTCACTAGCAATCAAAAGAGAAGTGAGCGTGTGTTTGAGCGAAAATGGTCAGATAACAAAGCAAAGCAAACATAAAATCAGCAGTTTCTTTGAACTTAGACAATTTCATTCACAATTATCTTTAAAACTATTTCATTTTAATATATCTGCGACTGTTGCGGATCATTAAAGTCACTCTACAAGCAGTGTGTTGCTGAATGAAAAATACAGCCAAGCTAAATAATCCCCACTTTCAGTTCATTATTCATTATGTTTATAATTTGTATATTTTACATTATAATTTTATTTTTTTAATGATATTAGAAATGTCCATGTGCATTAGAACTTGAACAGGGATGCTCATATGTAGGAATAGGAATTAATTTCCACATAGATACAAAAATGAATCCAGTCCCTTATCAATTTCCAATTACAATTTATATGGGTAAGTAATTACACCTTCATATGTTCTCATCATCATTATTAAAATTTTAATATCTTGAATCCAAAAGCAAATATTGCTACATGTCAGCATAACAGTGATCAGCTTTTCTGAGCATGCTATTCCACCAAACCATGTTAAATTACAATGTACATCTCTTTACCAACTTAAAACAATAATCAGCTATTTGGAAAGATAATTTGCATGTGCTTGTGTTGGGAAGCAGTAGCAGCTGTATTGACACAGCACATACACAGAGCATCAAATATGCCATCCAGTGGTGAGCTGTTGATGGTTTGCTATGTTTCAATCCTCAATATTAAAAATCATTTTACAGATTACAACAAATTCTAAAGTCATTCAATTCAATTCAATTCACTGTTTATTTTTCCAAAATCAGTTGTATAATACACAATTTAATTCTACATTAGTTTTGTTTTATCATACGTCTCTTACTCCTATCTAGCCTCCAGTGGCCTTTTTATGCAGCTTCAGTTCCTGGAAAGGGGTCAGAGAGAATACAAGCAACCGAGGACCACAGGGCGGGATTCTTACACAAACCAACTTTTTCAGGAGCTGTATCCTCTCTTCATGAACTGGTTGCTCAACCAGTTGAGCTCATTTCTGATCTATGATGCACAACTTACAACATGCACAGAAGCAACAAAGGAAGCTTCCCATTAGGTGTGAGCATCAATAAATAAATCAATAAACTCAGATTTGCACTGATCACGTCCAATCTTAATTCCCATCAGTCACATATATATAATAAAGAACAAAGTGAAAGCTGTCAGACAGTTTTGGTCAGAACATCAGACCCTTGTTGTATTTTAAAGACATAAAAATTTTAATTTGAAATTCCTCAGACCTTTCCACTTCACTGACCAAGTATATCAGTCACAACTGACCTTTAAATGGTTTATGCATCAGATATACTCTGATTTCTACCACTTATTTATAAATAAAACCCATTTACAGTTGAAAAAAACTTTCTTTAGTCCTTTAATACACAGCCGAAGCTTGAAGGACGTAACAAATGGGTCTGAACATGAACAGTGACACCATTGTGGAAGTGCTTTAACATATATTCAGTCCAATGGCCAGCAAGCAAAAGCAAAAACAAAAATTTGTGAGTTTGCAAGAAAACTACAAATAAATTATCGTACATCTCAATTTTATAATTTAGTAGGCATTTATCTTACATATTTACAACCTAAACTGCAACCTAAACTACAAGAAATGATCACCTCTTTATAATGTAATCTTTTGAAGTGGTGTTAAACAATAGTTCTACAGACTTACAGGTCATTCAAGATTTTTCTTCATACATTGATTCATCACTTTGAATCCATTGCCACAAGTAGGCCTGCTCACTCCCCAACGGAAATAAAGTTTTTGATGTCTTATGATCTAACAAGCATCTATCCGCGCCTTAAGCTCATTGTTCTTTGATGTGATTCACCACACAAGCTACACTTCTGTCTCCAGATCTTTTGGTGAAACCAAATTGCAACTCAGATCAGAGAATAAGTGCTTAACTATGTTATTCTACCAATATAAGTGGGAAAATGTAAGAGCTAAACTTTCCTTTGAAGGGAAAGATGAGCAGTTCTGCCTCCAAGCATAATACAGGGGTCATAAGAATTAACTCCAAGTCCAACGTGACTAAAAAAGCACAATAAAACAATAAGCTTTTTCAACAGTTTTCCCTCCATTTTTAATCACTTATCTTTAGACTTTTGTACTCGTTAATTGAAATGACTTACCACTAATCCTAATACCAGCTGTTAGTCTGAAATAAAATCTCACTAATTCTGACTTTTAAATCCCTAAATCTTTTAAAAACCAATAAATGAATAAATAAAATAGAACAATTTAACAAAATCTTCGCCCATCCCAAGGTCTAAAATTCAAAGTAGTTGTAATATTCATTTAAAATCAAGAAGGCTGACTATCTTTCTCTGCCTTTCTTGGGAGTCTGTTTACTTGCTCAAAACTACAGCAAGGTTGCTTCAATGAGAAAAAGAAGCAGTTTTCTGGGGAGCAATCTGTCATGGTATCTGATAAAACAATCAAGTGTATTCTCAAAAATCTAAGCCTGATTGGATTTTCCAGATACTGATGAATTTATCATCATGCCACAGACTTTGGACATCTTTGTCTATGATCCAATAACCCTTTTAGTTCTGTCAGTATTGTCTGACCAAATAAACTTTGTAAAATATGTCATTTTATTCATTCAGACCCAAACATGCTTTGTTATATTGTTAGATTTCTCTCTTCTAAACAACCCAGTCCAAAAGTCTTGAAAATATGTTCTGCTTTTGATGTTTATAGATTCAAATAGCAGCAAGAAATTCTCAGTGGTCTTACTAATTGTGGCTTATTAAGGGACCAAACTGAAGCAAATAACTTCTCAGAAACTTTACAAAGAAATTTTCAATTTCACTCAGTTCATGTAAGAGAAAACAAGTTGAGACAGCAGAGCTCACATTTCCTAAACATATCATTTTACACCATGCATTAAATTAAAAGTGATATAACAAGAAGGAAAGATGGTGATGCTAACCAAAAGCAGATTGTAACTAATCCTCATCTGCACCCAGGAATGTTTTGCATTTGAATGTCCTGTACATGCAAAGTACTGAAAAAATAAACTTGCCTTGTGAGAATTTTAGTGTTTGACTTTTTGGAAACATTGAACTTGGTTTATGTACAGATGTTAAACTCTGAGTGACGGGCGCTGCTCTGACTCCGTTTATGTCCCACCTCTGTGACTTCTCAGACACAGAAGTAGCAGGGGTTGTTAACTTTGGCTCTTAAAGTTTTAGGCCTTTTCTTTCCATTTAACTTTTTTAAACAACTTAGTTTTGCTGTGCCAAAATATATCTTGTTATTTATTAACAGTATTTTCTATCTTGATACTTTCCAGGCTAATTTCCAGTTGTCGGTCCTGCCTTTGCTCTTTTGCACGACCTAAATCAAAGCCTACAATATTATTTCTTTTACATTTCCCTATACTAATTCCTTAACAGTTAAAATTACTTCAACTTTTCCTGCCTGAGTTGGATCATATTGTACTACACTATTAAAGTCGTCTTAAAGTCTAATGCATGATATTTATGACACATATACTGTATCTATATGGTAAACACTGCTCAAGCCTCAGTTATACAAACTGATTTTACTGTATTTTTCTTTCTTTATCTTATTAATGATTATTTTAAACCACAATATTTCAGAATTTGTCTCAAAATAAAAAAAACTGAAAATATAAAAGTAAATAATAAAGAACGAAAATGAAAGTTGAGAAATCTTTGTTTTATCAGTTTAAAAATCATGTTATGATGTGGTGGAAATGGTACAGAGGTGGTGGACCCAAATGCATGACCGGAGGAACAGACAGGAGGCAGCGGCAGTGCAGATAAACTGTTTTATTATAAGGAACCAGACAGAACAAAACACTATCTAAACTAAACTAATGGACCAGCAATGAAACAGAGTGCTAGGTAGTTTAAATACACAAGGAACCAAATGAGAAGCAAGTAAAAACAATGACTAATACAAACCAGGTGAACGAATTAACAAAAGCAAAACAGGAAACTGTGCAAAATGAAACATGAAACCAACATCAATTAAACCAAAACCCTCAAACCCCAACACACTGTTATACTGGACATCTAAAACCTGAAAAGCTGCAGATAATATTGTAAGACTTACTTACAGTCGTATTCAGGAGGCTCCACTGAGAAGCATGAAAACGTTATGACAAAGAAAAATGTTTCTTCATAGTCGAAACCCAGTATGAATACATACCTGGTCTAAAAAAAAGGCTGTACCACGCCTGTTGGCAGGGTGGCACTAGCCCACCCAGCACCCCCCGAGAACCGGCACTGTTGAAAGATCAGTCTATGAATTAGTGCGTAAGAATTACAGTGTAATGAAAAGAAATATTGATGTGACTACATCAAGATACCACATTTATCTATGTGGTCTTACATTTAGGTCTTGCAGTCTGCATCCTAGGTATATTTTATTTTGGCATATTTCTTAAACAGTTCCTAATAAAACTCCCATTTATTTATTTTTATTTATCTGTTGTTTCTATGAAGTGTGTGATGTGTTGATGCTTCTTTCAGTTCCACCTTGCTACTGCCAGATCATTTGCTTTGTGTCCTGCTTGGTTGCAGATTTATAAAACATTTTATCAGGCACACATTGCACAGAGGCTCCCACCCTGATCGTTTCTGTCCTAATCTCTTGGGCGACTCCATCCAGCATCAATAGATACTTTTCTCTCTCTTTTTGCACAAAGCAACTGTTTGATTGCTTTTTCTGTACTACAGAATTTAAATATTTGTCAATTTCTCATTTTAAGAGAAGAATGCTTATCGTATTATAACAAAGACTGAAAGAAAGATTTTAATATGTTCAGAAAACAAAATCTACAAAGACATAAAATTGGCATTCTCAACTTCTGAACATACAGATAATCTAAATTTTCTAGGAATTAATACATTAACAATAAACAAATTAGATCATAGTATTTATGATTAAAGCTCATTAGGAATATCTGGCTCTCCAGGCTGCCAAGTTCTGATTAATAGCCACACATGGTTTCTTGGCCATAAAACATAAAACTGTGTTGTTCATACCTTTCTTTAATACTACAGTCATAAAACTTGATTAAAGAACTTACCACTCCTCTCCAAGTGCTCGATAAATACACCCTCTTTAAGTATTCTTCCCTGACTGTAAAAGTCAAAGAGTTTTAAGGGTGAAGCTATTTCCGATGTTCTTTTAGGATTGGGACATCTAGGCTTTATATTTCATGTTTTAATAGGCTGTTTTAATGATTATTGTCTGTAATGGAATTTGGACTGCTGCTGTTTTTCTCGGGGCTCCTTTAAAATGATATGTTATCATTCAAATTTATTTTAGCTGCTAAAATGGAAAATAAATGATTTCTTTTAGTGGGGCAGATGGTCAAAAGCGTGGTAATACTTGAATCTACTGTAATACAGTATGTGCTAATCCTGTAACTGCCTGATAAGGCAGTCTGACCTGCTCCTTCATGCTGAATGCTTTCACTGTTGTGAAACAATCCTAAAGTCATGCTAGTGATTCTCCATCAGACTGAGGTTTGACTGACTTTATGGGCTTCCTTCCTTGACTGGTGTGCTTAAGCAACTAGCGTAATGGCATCCCCATCCTGAACAGTGAACTTCTTTCACAGTCTCCATAAACTGCGAGACTGAAACACATTTTTCCTCATGACTTTGCCAGTTCTTTGCACAATCAATCATTCCTTTACTTCTGACAGTCTCCCAACCCCAGTGGGTAAAAGATGTGGTGTTGGGAGGGTCCTGAGTTTGTACCGCATGCAATATTTTCACAAGTTCAGTTCATTGACTTCTGCCATAGCTTGGTTAAATCTCATTTGGTGAGTTTCAAATGTGCGTTAAAATTTTTTAAAGTGTTTCTTCCCCATGGCCCCTTTTTCATGCATGCTTTGGGAAGTTTATGGCTTAAAAGACTTCTACTGATATGCTCTGAAATCTTCATGGAGCTTGCCTACTTCTGGTCACCTTTGACTTCTTTGTAACCACTCAGTTGTGCTCTTTGCACCGGGTCTGTGAACCTTGATAATTTCATCTGCCTCGCAGATTTGCTGCGGTGTCATTCAGTTCAATTCAATTCAACTTTATTTGTATAGCGCCATTTCATGACAATGTTGTCTCAAGGTGCTTCTCAGAGATCGGCCAAAACAGGACAAATTTGTGTCATGAATTTCTTAAGTTTGTAAAAATGGACTAAATAGTGTGTCATTTGTTCATATATACGGTCAGAAATATCCCACAGATTACATATAAACAGGGTTTTTATGTAAACAAAAGTAATCTCTACTTTTATTTCATTTTAAACCAGTGTGAAAGGATCCTTTTTCTTCCCTTGGCTGTTTTTTTCCCATATAATTTCCTTTTATTAAGAAGTATCACATTCTGTACATAAAAACACATAGGAAATTGAAATATAAAATGATAATACAATAATTTCATCAAATTTTTATGACATATAGTTACAAACTTGTCCTGTAGGCTGTTCACATGCAAGGGTAAGGGAAAATATGACATGCTGAAGGCTATTAAATAGTGAAGGCTGCTTGTCAGTACTTGCTGCTGAGAAAAACCTTGCATCTGGTTTTGTTCTATTTATTATTTATTTATACTGGTTTTATTTGCTTTTAATAATCTTCTAATTTTCAGAATAGTTTTTGTTTGTAAACTTTTTTTTAGAAGCAATGAAAAATCATTTTATGGCACTATTTATCTCCTTTTAAATGGTTTTATTCTATTCTATATATAATTTGGCTGATTATTCGCTTGTTAGTTGTTTTAAAGGCCTTTATTAATAAATATATGAATAAATATGTTGTTTATTTGCTCCATCAGGTAGACTCATCAGGTGTATCCTGCGTAGCCAGAGGAGCCAATCACAGCGCTGCTTGGTCAGGTAGGCCTGCTGCAAATCTCACCGCAGTACTTTCATTTATGTAGCATGAATATGAAGCGGAAAATGGAAATGAAAGTCACCAAGACAGTGTATCAAAGTGGGTGGAGGTTAGTCTACCTTGAAGCTGTGTGGCGTAGATTCGCGCGCGCGCGTGTGTGTGAGAGAGGAAGGGAGAGGGAGAGAGAGAGAGAGAGAGAGAGAGAGAGAGAGACTCCACGGTTCTCCGTCCAGTTTCATGTCAGGATGTGTTTACGCACGGACTCAGTGTCCTCTCTGCCCCGCGGTGGTTCAACTTTATCCTTCCAGGCTTTAGTTAGTTGTTTTCGTGTCTGAAAGCTCAACGTTTGCCTTTGTTCGGACATGTTTGGACCGAGCGGTACTTGCTGATTATTTTTTATCGACTGCCAGGTTGTCACGGGAGGAAACGTACCGTGATTCCGACGTTCCAGCCGGAGCAGAATGAGGGCAGGGAAACTTCAGAGTCCCAGGATGGACATACCAGTCATCATGTTTCTCCTCCACCTGACCCAAACCCACATTAAAGGTGAGGGGAGGAAGTGGGAGGAAGAACGTGCACGCCTTTTTAAAGACAGGTTATTTCTGTGCATTGCATAGCACATTCTGAGTTATTTGCCTCTATAAGAGGTGTGAGGGATCATTCCATCTCCAAACACACTGCAATGTGCAGCGTTTTCTTCTTCATCTCGTGCGCTCTCGCTCAGGCTACTTTTGTGAATGGACGTAGATCCACACACAGATTATTTTATTTTTTTTTTTTTAAAACATAAAAATAGTAAGACTAATAAAGGGGCATATAATGGTAAATACCTGAGCTCGGGGCTTATCATAGTTTGAAAACATCTTATGGTTCATACCCACCCCATTGTTCTCAGTGATTTGAGGTGGAAAAAAATCTTATTTCTCTGGGTCATTGTCTGCTTTCCTGCACATATTTAGAGGAGAAGGTGTGAAATGGCTTTGAGATTAACTGTGAAAGTACTGAGTTATATCAGATGACCATGTCTACTCATGATATTTGCACTTAATTGCTGAATTAGATGTGATAGAACTGTACCACACAGAGGTAAATTCTCATGACTTGCACATATTTTAACACAGCGTGATGCTTTAACAAGCCTTTATGGGCTTTTGTCGGTGTTGGACAGAGCTCCCGCAGATACTTGGTGGTCAAACTGTGGCGTGTAAAGTAAATCACCATCAGATTCATGTGTTATTCATTTCCATTACCCAAGCCCCCTTGTTTCCTCCACCGCATCCCATTCTGTGACTCATCCTCAGGTCTCTTGTTGTGTCAGAGGTTTATATGCACTTTTTTGTTGCACAGACACAGAGGGATGAGACTTCAAGGACAAATATTGGGTGTGGATGTTGTTGTTCAGCTGCTGGTTGTTGAGCGGAAGCGACTGACTCTTAAGACAAGTTTCTTTGTGATTTGGTTTCCCCGTTTGGATGCTGGCACACAGCTCAAAGCAGTTTGTTTAGTCTTCATTGATTTGATGTTGCCACAGTTACGGTGAAGACATCGTTTTACTGCCTCAAACACCATGTGACATCATAAACATTTAGAAATGAAGGGGTTAAAGAAAACAAGAACAACTATGAAGATGTGAGATAATAAATGATATCCATGCGTTAGCAGGAGACCGTGTGAAAACAGAACATCCTAACAGCTCACTTACCCACTTTTGATTAATTCAAGATTTAATCTTCAGAATATTTGATATATTTTGTTGAATTTAATTCTCGGGAATAACTTTAGATTTTCAGCTACTCAGATGTTTTGTATTCTTACTTGTGTGAGTGTGTGCAGACAGACGGGTGTAACTTTCACAATGGAAAATCCAATAAGTGATCATGAATCCTTACCATCATAGATTTATATAT
>JBAMHX010000017.1:11877568-11892299 GCA_037177515.1 Pseudomugil tenellus | reverse complement strand
TTATTATTATTATTATTATTATTATTATTATTATTGTTGTTGTTATTATTATTATTATTATTATTATTATTATTATTATTATTATTATTATTACATTTTGCTCTATCAGAGCGTTCATAGCTTCAACATTAGAATAAAAACATTACTATGACTGTGTTTGTGCCATATCATCACACTGTTGGACCCAGTCTCCTTCACATAGTACATTTTCAGTATATGTTGATATTAAACCATCCAGTCAAAGTGAGAATCTTGTTCATGCTCAGTTTATCTCTGGATTTCTGATGAATGCAGTACAAATCCAAAGTCTTGCTTTGACAATCCTGTTTTATTTCAAGGGTTATTGCAGACTTTTAATTTCCAACATTTCCATTTTCATAGCTCATTATGTAACATCTTCTTTGTAATATTCCACCCATTATTATAAGGGTTGATCACAAATCCTTCAATGTACATTTTTCTTTTTTGCTTCTTTTCATGGTCTTTCTTTGAATCTTTGGTCATATATAATACAACAACAGAGGCTCAGAAGTCTGTCCCTGTTCCATCACATTAGTAGAAATAGGTCAGACAAAACTGTATTTTCCCCAACTGTCAGGATATTCAGTATGAGGGAAACTTGCATGTCTTCAGGTATCAACCAATGATCACTGCAAAAAGTATTTGCTGTGTTGCACATTTCAAAAGACAAATATATAAAAAAATGTTTTTTACTTTTTATTTCCCAAAAGAAAATCTGCACAACAGCATGCAAGCAATGTGTTCACGTGGTAACCCAAAAATATGAATATGTAAAAGAGATTATGCATTATTATATAAGTCACTCTACAAACAATGGATTTATTATATATTATATTATTATACATACTTCATCAACAAAATGTTAAACGGAGAATCTGAAGTAAGATTATTAGTATGCTAACTAATATGAAATAATGACAGAGGACAGAACTACAAAAACCTACAAGGTAGATGAGATAACCAAGATCTGTTTGGTAACAGTACACATCACTAAGTAGTACAAAGTAAGTGTAATTACAGTTGTCAAGGTTTTGCATAGAATAAATGATAGTTTGAAGTTCCTCTAAAGGGAAGGAGCGTGATGAAGATGATTCTATTTCTTCATATATTTTAAACTCAAAACTTTAAAGAGTGTTGTATGAAAAACAGACACAAACACCTGAAACTCGCTGTCAGAGACTCAGAAAAACAGAAAAACTGCTTTTCTAGCTTTTACACAAAAACTGTAAATCCTGAATATAACACATCTAATCTTGTCAGATTTGAGCGTGGAATATATCACATTTTTTTTAGTTAAATTTGGTTTGGAATTTATTTTGCGATTAGTTTTACTTCAGCCTGAAAGTTCTAAATCAGCAGTAGCTCTCTGTAAGTAAAAAGTAACTTTTGCCTAATTCCCTAATCAATCCTTCCTCTGCATTGACAGAATGCCGAACTGAAGGCGCTGGAATTCATTTAAGGTGCATTCATTTGGTCTGCGGAGATGTCCCTTTGCAACTCTCCTGATCAATAAAGTTCAGTTTCAAACTAGCAACAAGTCCTCGTATAGGCAGCTGCGTAAAGCATGTTTTCCAGCACTCTGGTGGCCTCGGTAGCCCGTTTAAAGCCACATATCATTATAGGAGGTCTCAAATACAGCCAACTTCTTTGGACTCTGGCAAAGAATAAAAAAAAAGAAGCTCAGTTTTCCGAAAAGGAAAGCAAAAAATGAAAAATTGAATAAATAAATCTTTTTATATTGCGGTCACAAACATTTTTAGTAAATGGAAAAACAATGATAAATTGTCATTTAGTGTGAAGGCGCTTGCAGAATTAAAACAAAAGAAATAACCTGAAGAGATCACATATGAGGAACAGAATGTGCAACACATGCAACCCATGCTGCGTCTGAAATTCCACACATAATGATTAGAAAAAAAACACTTTTTGGCATCATCACTTTACCTTATCAGTCTTAGATTGATCCAATTGTGTATATATATGCTCTGAGGACTGTGAGTTCATGCACATGCTTTTGGTTAGCTTTTTCTGTTTCCTAATGGAAACTGTCTGGTTTCTAGTGCACCACCGCCTGAGAAATGCAGTGAACTTCCTACATATGTCTTTTAAAACTGCACTCAACTGAATCAGTGTGCCCAAAGCTAAACTGAAAGTTATAAAGTGGGTTCTTCCATGGAGTAAATGACGTCCAAGCACAGCAGATATCCAACATTTTGCATCACATGGGATGCTTTCTGACAGCAGCTCTGTCCCTGTCCTCTTCAGATTACTGATGGACAACAGGATCAGAAGAATTCCTGAAAACACTTTCCAGTCTCTGTGGAAACTGGCTGAACTGTAAGCAACTCTTTCTGAGTTTTATCATTCTTTCCACATCAGATGACAGATGCTTGGCCAGATCAACAATGGCTTTCACTCAAAGACTGAATTACATCTTGCTAAATTGATTTTGAAAAACCTGATCCAAATTTAATTATCTATGCATAAACTGGATCTCCCATGACCCAAGCAAGAATAAGAAACAGTGTGTTTAATGATAAATAAATACATGTTTTATTAGATACCATTTTAAGAAATAACATTGTAAATATTAAGGATTTAAATTTACATATAGTGCATATACGTACAATTATTAAATTCATATTTTACAAAAATTAGTATTCATATAATACATAGCTTCAAGATTAATAAATTTATTTTAAAAAACATATAATTTTTTAATAAAATTTTAAAATTTACTAAAATTCTTTTAGTAAATTTAGTTAAAATTTGTGCACTGAATGACCGGTAAATCTACAAGTGTATATACGGTACATATATATATATATATATATATATATATAATCTCAGTTTTACTTCTTTTTTCCTGCTTGTGTCATGCTTAGGAACCTGTCCAGTAACAGGATCAAGGATCTGCCAAAAAACACCTTTAAGAGTCTCTCCAAGTCCCTGCTGAAGCTGTGAGTAACTACTATTTTGTTTTGTAGAGATTAACCTTTTTGTATTTCCAGGAGAGGAGTTCAACTTGAACAGCTGTAATGAGAAAATTAGAGCAGTTTAATGGGAAAAGTGAAACTAAAGATAAAAGAGGAGATCATTTAAAGGACGGAAAGCTAATAATGACAAAGCGATTTATATTATGATTTCCTGCATGTAGTGCTATTGTGTGTTGGGTAAGTGATGTTGTCAAAGGTCATAATGTGTAATATCACATGTAGATGCTGTGAAAGTGTCTGTATTTGAGTTGACAGAAAGGTTTTGAACTAGAAAAGTGCACGTCTGTCAAAACTCTTCAAGCTTTTTTGAACAAATATCTACTTTATTTATTTTATTTTTTGTTTTAAATAAAAAAGTTAAAAAAGGCATATTTTATTATCTGCTATATAATAGCAGAATAAATGGATTAAGTTAAAAGCATCTTAAAAGAAACCAAACTAACAAAGAAAATGTGGAGCTCTAGTTTATAGATGGGATCAACGAACATGACTCCCACTGGAAATAAGAGTCAGAGAGGATATAAGTGATAGCAGAGGTTGATTTTAATGTGACTCACACCAGGAATCACAAAAATTCCGCCACTCAATAATCACTGCACTCAATTAATTAATACAGGGGCTTCCAATGTGCTTATTTTTACTCTGAATCAGAGTCACTTGTATAGTAAATGTTGAGATTTTAATAAGTTATTTATAGTTGAATATCATAAAAAGTATATTTACTTATTTAACGTACTGTAGTTGCTCATCAAAATCTTTGTTACCTCCGAGGTAAGGAGGTAATGTTTTTACCGGCATCGGTTTGTCTGTCTGTCTGTCTGTTAGCAGCAAAACTCAAAAAGTTATGGACGGATTCTCAGGAAATTTTCAGGACATCTCCGTTCTTGGAACAGGAACAGATTATTAAAATTTGGAGGTCAATCGGGGTGGGTGGGGGGGGGGGGGGGAATGTGTGGCTTGGCGGAGGTCTCTGCGGTCTCAAAGCGCTTTTCTAGTTAATGTCAAGGCTTCAAAATGTCTCCTATGAAAGTATTCTTCATTATCTACAAAGAATACTTTGATAAACATGCAGTTGCAGTATGCTGCCATTAGTTCCTATATACACAACACAACAAATCTGCAGCATTCACCTCTCTGAGCAGCAATTTTCTGTTGTTTCCATTGTTTGAATTATAGGTTATGTATTGATGCCAAGAATACTATTTCAAGTAAAGTGTCAGTTCAACAGAAAGAGAATGAAATATTACTTTATCTCTGTTAGAGTAATAAGAAACAAACGTTTTATGCATCAGGACGTTTGCTTGTGTAGGGAGACATCCATCTGAGCAAAGTAGGATGCTTGGAAATCACTTGGCATGCAGTCTGTTTTGTGCCAGTGTGGTATGTTAAGCTGTGCACTGGTCTAAAAGTCATTATGAACAGGGACCTTTGTGTCTACTTGAAAGTCACACAGTGTTAGCAGCCCTGACTGTTTCATTCTACATCATACCAAGTCCTTCTCGCTAAATGTGACAAGCTCATCAAATCATATTTCAATTTCAATTTTAATACTTCCCCCAGCTATTCATAAAAGACATGTTGCAAATACAGTGTGGTAAAGAAATCATCCACCAATCCACTGATAGTCTTTGTGTCCCATATGGCAATTTGAGTGGCTTTCTGAAGCTTTTTGATGTTGTTTAATCAAATGCATGTTTTATTTATTACCACAGAAATTACATGCTAAGAAGTTAATTGCAAAATTGAATGTTCTCTGCCGTTGCCAGTCACCTGGTATGAAGTAGTTTCCCGTGAATGTGAAAGTCTTTTAACTGGGTTTTGTTGGTGCAAGTCTCTCACAAATGGCGAACTTGGAAATCAATGGGATAAATGAGGCGGGTGAAACATCTTATACAACAACTTGATCTTGGACATCTGTCACATGTTAGCTGCCTCTGGGGTTGACTAAGGCTGACTAAGCTCTCCTGCTTCAGCCTTGCAAGCAGACCTAAGCACACAAGTATCCATCAAAGGGGCATTTCTTGTGAATTTACCCTTCTTCTTGAATTGCCACTGTTTTTGGGTACTGGTTTGAGTACCTCAGGAGATTCCACAAGCTGTGTTATCAGAGATTGTTTACCCCTGTTTGTGTCTCCAAAGGCAAATTCTTCCAAGGTGCAACGTGTTGTTCAGCATCCTTTTCATTGATGCACAAAGATGGACTCATAAGGGTCTGGTGGAATAGTGGAATCACTGCAGGACAATAGCAGAGGCTGATCATCAGCTGCTAAAACATGTTATTATGACCTGGAAAAACTGGAAACACTCACTATTAAACATTTTTATTTAAACTTTGCCAAATTCAGCAAGTTGAAACAAACTTGACTAAATCAATTTCATGCAGCCTATCCTTTATTGGTGTCTGTTCAGACATGTACAAACTAAGAGTTAATTATGGATGTTTTTGTTTAGCTTTCAACTTGTCGCATCAGTTTTGTTGTCTGATGCAACAGGAATTAAAAGGAAAACGTTTGCACTCTTTGAGGGAAAGTGCTGTTATCTTTTCATTCCTTCATCCTGCATGCATAATTTTTTATACATATAGATTTAGAGACTTTATGCATTTTTTATGGTACAAAATGTTTCAAAATCTTGTTGTACACAATCTGATACGTGTCTTCTGGTTGATAGAATATTAATATAATAATCCACCATAATAATGTTGACATGTAACATGGTGATTAATAGTAACAAAAACAAAATTTAGTACATTTTTTTAAACATTTTGTTGAAATAATAAAACATTTGCTAATAACTGCTGATTGAGAAAAACTTTTCTCTGTTTTTTCTTGCATTGTGCATAAAAGGTTAATTAGTTCATTTATGCATCCTCCTGTTCAGGGAACCGAAATATTATGTGGTTTTTGTATTTAAAGAGAAATCTAAAAAATAGTTGCAACATTTATTGTCCTTGAAATGATCTCTTATTAGCTTAAAGTATATATAAATTGGAATATTGCAAAGAAACTTTAGGAAGGCATTGATTAAAAAAGAATAGAGAAAAAACAGATAACATGCGTGGACATGCAGTTTCATACTGGGTCCTTAACTTGTCTTGTCTCTTTACTTGTCTCTGTCTTTGAAACTTTCACTGGATTAAACTTTCTACTAGTTGATGGTCATCAAAGGACAATCATTCAGTTATTCCTCTTTTCCTTTTCTATGCATGCGTCATCCCCTGCAGGGTCACAAGGGCTGGAACTCATCCTAGCTGCCATCCGATGGGATGAGGGATTTGTTAAAGCGCTAAATAACTTTCCTCCTCCCTCCAGCTTTTCTTAGAAAGACATGTCACAAATAAAATGTAGTTGTTTATTATCTGTTAGGCAGCGACATGTCCTTGCTTGTCTGGTCAGGACGATAGTGTTTTTACTAAAGTTTAGAATTGATTTAAAGACAGGAAGCCAGCATAGCAGTGAATAATTACACACACAAATTATATCTGGTGAAGTTTAAATCTGAGTTGAATATGTCAGCTCAGATGATGCACTGATTTACACAGATTAATGCTGACAGAAAGGAACAGCGCAATGAAAGCAAGGACACTTCACTCACTAGAGCTCCTCCAGTTGCTCTTCAGAAGAGATCTTTGTTAAAGAAGGGGGTTCATCTATACCTCTCGTTCAGTTTTCAGCTGTGAGGGCTGATGAAATTAAATGCGATGTGGAAACTATGAAGAAAAAACATATATCAGACTATCATCTCGTACATCCTTATAAAATTCTGTATAAAGATGTCCATTGTGTTTTTTTTTTACAATTCTGTGCATTCAGAAATGTGCTAATATATGAGGTGAGAAAATATTCTGGTTTCCCAAGATTTAGCGCTTAAGAGGTTTGTGGTTTGAATGTTCCTGAAGTTGTGTTCAAAACAGGAGTGTGGATGAGAGTTTTAAAGTCATCATGTCAAAAGCATTCCAGCCAAGTCTTAATCTGTCCTCGTCCTTCATGTTTACCCCTCATTGAAACATTCTAAAGTTGAATTAAATACTAAACAATAGGTAACACAAGCAGGACCTAATGATCTCACACTGGGAACAAGAAAAGGTGCAATTAGGGAAGTAGCGTTGATACGTGTAGTTGGATTTCCTGTTGCTTTGTTGTTGGTAACAACACAGAGAAACAGAATAACCGCGGTCCCTTTACTGAGAGGAAATTAAAATAATTTTATAAAGAATCAGGGATATTTATTTGAAATCTTTTGACAAACTATTGTCTCATGTACTGAAGGTGTATTTGGGTCGTTGTATAAAACCGCAGGAACTGGGCACCTAGAGCATGAACAGAATCATGTTGAAGTTGACTGAGTCTAAAGTCCAGATTTCCCCCCAGTTAAAATGCTTTTGTGAGATTTTAGCAGGGTTGTGGATGAACAAATGCCTGCACACTTTTTTTTATTTAAATGCGTGATTTGTCCAGAATTAAAGCAAACAGAATGATCGTTCTGGGTCATTTTGCTTTGTCAAGAGGAACTTAATAACTTAAAATAACTTACTGGTACATGGTGTTGCAATTTGTTTTGCTTTTTTTTAAGATGTACTTTCTCCAAACGTGCTCAAGAACATTATATTCCATCTATTATTAAGAAAGACATAAATAATAAAAGTTTCATCTGCAGGTCACCCAGATATCTTGGTGTAGAACTTAAGACAGATGTTTGTCTTTGCTCTTGTCATTAAAAAATCTTCATATATCTTTTCATTTTTTATTAACTCGGCACAGAGAGAAACCTGTTTGTTTCAGTAATTTATACTGTCAATGGTTTTTTCCCAGAGTGAGCAGGTTAAATAAGACCAAGAAAATGTGGGTTTGTGTTAATCAGACCTGGCAAAAACAAGCCTTTCTGAGTATAGCCGTCTTTCTTGTTGCAGAAATATATCTCACAATTCTCAGCTCCTCATTCACCCGAGCCACTTCAACCACCTGGTGCAACTTCAGTCACTGTAAGTACATTCTGTCTCTTTGGTCTGTTTAAAGGTCTTTCATTGGCACGATACATTCCTGAGTCACCATATCAGTTTATGTGTGCTATCTGTAGCTTCATACCCAACTTTAAATCCAAAGTAAGCCCAAGTCTAGAATATAAAATGCAGAAATAGCTTCATTATGACAGTAATGAATGCACACAATATTCAAAGACCAAATATGTGTGTGGTGAAGTCTGTACAACGGTGACTTATCCTGTTTTCCATGCAGCGCATTGGAAGGCATTGAGATCTCAGATATTCAGACTAAAATGTTCCTTCCGATGAAGAACCTTTCCCACATGTATGTATTAGTGTCATAAAATTAAATGATGAACAAGAATAATTTTTTAGAACCCTTTTTATGTGTTTGTCTAACCTGTTCTTTCTTTTTATCCTTCTTCTATTTTACATGTATGTGCTTGTTGTCTCTGTCAGCTACTTTAAGAAGTTCCAGTACTGCTCATATGCACCCCATGTCAGGTCCTGCAAGCCCAATACTGATGGCATCTCATCGTTCGAGGACCTGCTGGCAAACATGGTGCTGAGAGTGTCTGTCTGGGTCATGGCCTTTATTACTTGCTTTGGTAATCTCTTGGTCATCGGCATGAGATCACTGATTCGAGCAGAGAACAACCTGCATGCCGCCTGCATCAAAGTCCTCTGCTGTAAGTAACCGCATACACTTACAAATCATTTATTTTATCTGCAGATATAGAAAAGCTTGATTAAATATTGAGCCGAAAAAGAAAACACATTTCAATTCCAAGATGTTGGATACACCATAAAACTGGTGAAATTTAAGTCTTAAAATTAGGTTAATAAAATCTCACAAGAATAACAAGTAAGTGAGCATCGCACTGTGTCATTACAAAAGCTGTATCAGTCAGGAAATGTGTTTTATTATTGGTCATCAATAATTGTGATCACCTGTATAAGAAGAGAAGTTCTGGCGTTGTGTCGTTCTGGAGTGTTCAGGTGTCTGCTAACACAAAGCCAAGAAGGAAAGACACCAGATCTTAGAGAAGTAATTGTTGCTGTTCATCAATGTGTAAATTGTTCCAAGATCATTTCTTAACAAATCTTGACAATCTGGAGGCCATAAGCGAGAAAGTTATTTATGAGTAGAATATTTTAAAGTTTGTTAGCAATTTTATTGCGAAAAACAAAGAAACATAACTCAAGAACTACTTATCAGACTCTACTGGCATCACATAGCAGGATATTTGTACATTTAGAAAAAGACGGCACAAATGTCACTTTTCTGAAGTTTTTCTTTGTTTTTTGCTTTGTTTTGTTTTGGTTTTTTAAATTCAAATACTATAATTTGGCTTTGTGCCCTACCTGTACTCCTGTCGGTAAAAGTCCATCTCATGTTGAGTCTTCTTGTCTCTTGATCTATTCCTGTTTCTTTGAAACGGCCACAACATGCAGTTAAAACAGCCTGTGTGTTAATATCCAAGCGCTGGTGCGTGACTCACCCATTGTCTACACGTAGCCGGGTATCTCACAAAACAAAGATATTTTTCTTCAATTTGACCTGTCATCTACACCAAAACGCAGATTTACATCATCAGAAACAATTCTTTTAAAAACTTTCGACCAAAGTAAATATTTTCGGAACCTCCTTTTACACATCTACATGTGGACATATATAATCAGGGTTTTCGGTGTGGAAGCGTCACGGTCAGCGACAAAAAAATACGATGACGTCACACGCGCGACCTTTGTTTACTACATGGATGTCCTCAAAACTCTTTTAGCTTCATCAGTTGTCCAGGCGCTTCGTGTTTGATTTTACAAGCACAGATACTACTGCGCATAGATCTCCTCCGTCCTCCCAGAGGAATGGTGTAACAATTTCTGCATGTCCTCACATAGACGGACAGCCTACTGTGATGCAATCACTGGTCAGTGTTGTAAAAAGGATGCCTGCACGCTGTAATATTTAGCTGATAAAGGTATATTACGGAAAAAAGGTTTGATATAGTTATCTATGTGCTTCACAATGCGGTTATGCAGACAGGTGTCGATGGACCTTACAAAAAAGAGCATTTTGTAGAAAAAGGTTAGTTTTTATTTCCTCTGCCTGATCTTCATAATTGAAATATGGTTATAGACCATTGATCCCCAAATCTGGTCCTCAAGAGCTGGTATCCTGCTGGTATTGAAAGTTTTTAAAGCAGGTACTGAAACACACTTGATGCTCCGTCCATCTTTATATAGTCTGTGTTCTTGACCAAATAGATAATTAAAGACAATGTTACTCTAAATTTGAATCAAAACTCCGTGATATGAAAATATATAATACTTTTCACAGTTAAATAAAATAAATCAATGATGAAAGTTAGACATTCAATTATTTAATGAACACATTCAGCTACTATTAAATGTAATAGTAGCAATTCAAAAATGTCTGGATGGAAGGTGGGGGGGGGGTCATCAGAGGCCTGTTAAAATAAGTGTTAATAAAAAAAAAGACACAGCTGGTGGAACATTTTGAATCTAATTGCAGAATTCATATTGGATGCACGAGGTATGTTGGTGCCAGTACAGCATTAGAAACAGGCATGATTCTGGCACTGAAACACTGCATGACTTCCAGAAACCAAAAATGCTGTTGTCTGCAAACACATGTCACATAGTCAAACATAAATCCATGTTAAAGCGGTTTCATACAAAAAAATAGCTTAAGTGAAGATGACACAAACAATGCTTTGTTCTCAGGCTGCTTTAAGCGATAGCTGGCGACTGAGTAGTGATCAGATCAATCAAAATATAAAATCTTCTTGGAAATGGGGCCATATGGTTTATAATCAGCACTTAGTAAGGCGACACTAGTAACAGCTCACAACAGGGTTTTTTTGCATAGCACAATCCAAGCAGATAATCATAGATTGCTGCTAACAATGATAAACATGTTTCTTTCCCATCTTTTTTTAAAATAAGCTCCTGAAATCAGATTCTCGGTTATATAAGGTTTTAATTAAAAGAACTTTCATTTCATTCAGTGTTCTGTTGTAAAGAAATTAAGGATTTATGAGATCTGCAAATCATTACATTCTGTTTTTATTTAGTTTCCACCAAGTGCTCTCATGTTTTTGGAATAAAAATTATCCTTATTATAGTAAAAGCTGGTTTGAGTCACTGTCTACCAAAATGTCTGTAGGTAGTCTTTTTTTCTCATATTAAAAACCTGATGAGCATTGTTAGGGTGAGAAAATATACCTACTAATGAACACAGAGCATTTTAGTAAGCTTATCTTTATTATTGCATCCTTGTATCATACCATATAGATATTTTACTGCCCTTTTACTGCCACAGTGAACTCAAGGACAGAGGTGTACATTCCTGGTCCAGGAAGTAAAACTTGTGTCTGGCAGCTGTTCCAACAAGTCTCCAAACCATCTGAATTTAATGAGAACAAGTCCTCTGCCACATAAATGAGCCTCTTAGTGAAAACACTTTTTCTACATGTACTGGTAGATCCAAAAGCATGGCAGGATTTCTTTATGGCACGTGGATTTGACACCTCTGCTCATGGGCGTTACCTACATTTAAGTTAGCTTTCAGAAGTTGTATTCTTATAAAGATAGTTTCCAGAAAATGTATGTATATAAACAAAAAAAAAGAAAAATGAAACAGAAGATGCACAACATCAGCCTACCCGCCATCCACTCCTCACCACTGACCTGAACTTTTTGTTTATTCCAGTTTCAAGTAGCAGGCGGCATGCTTTTCTTGTCACCTGCTTAATTTAAGGATGAAAGGTTGCAATAAATAATGCTTTGCATTATGTCCTTAAGCCAGCTGAGCGAGGACAGAGGAACCACGAGTGTAAACAAATAATTATGTAATAATTATCGGAATCTGTGTTTTACTTTTTTTAATGACAATTTTTAAACAGCATGTAGATATTATAGATTAAATAATTCAGCTTCCTCTTCTTCATCTCAAAATGACCAAATATAAGAGATGTAATGTATAGTTTTTTAGATACAGTTGTTTATTGTTTGGAAAATGTTTTGATGAATCCTGTTGCTGTGACATCATGGCTTTGTTGACCCCTGCAGCTTAAGGAGCTTAAAGTAGACTCGTCCACTTGTCTTAGTTACCTAAAATGATTTTTATTATTATTATTATTTTGGGGGTGGGTCAAAATATATTGGTTGATATCCATATTGAAAGTGAAAAGTTGGACAAAATCGGGATATTGGTAAAATAAAAAAGTCAGTATTGAACATCTTTAGTATTATAAAGTATGTTTGAAAGTCGTGTTAAGCAAATGATGTATCAATCATGTAAAGCAACTAGTCAGCTTTTCTTAGCATTTTTACTCCTTTTTCTCTGAAATTGACACATGACTGCATTTTCTTCAATACTTAACCTTTACTCACAGATATTTTCAATATGATAATGCAGCTACAACACATACAAAATGAATGGGATAAAATAATATTTCTAGTTTTACTCTTGTTCTCAGAATTTTATTAGATCAGATAGATATTAAAAAAACTTAGCTCCCTTAATGTTTACATTAGCACAATGATTGATCAACTACCCAGCTCAACACTCCATCATCTAAACCCAAGACAATTACTCCAGACATGAGAAAGTTTTGGTGACAGATGAACGGATTCAGCAAACACACAAACAGAACATTTCTCTGTAAAATGGACTCATTTATGTCTTCCTGTGCAGGTGCAGACTGCCTCATGGGGGTTTACCTGTTTTTTGTAGGAGTTTTTGATGTGAAGTTTCGTGGGCAGTATAATCGTAATGCCTTGCTGTGGATGGAAAGTGTTGAGTGCCGCACTATTGGATTTCTGGCCATGCTGTCCTCAGAGGTACTTTCATACACTCTCACACCAAATATTCTCATTTGCATTTCTGTTTACACTTGAACTTTGCTTTTGGATCAGGGGCATGCAGAAATATTGTGTGAATTTATGGATGTGTAATTATATGGAGAAGCAGCAGTGTTTGGCTTTGTACTGTATCATTTGTGTCTCTGGAAACTTCTGGATTAGTACCAGATCTGCAAAAGGCTTTTGTGTTTTGATGCCTTGAAAGATCAGCCAACTGCTGGGATATTGCTTTCATATGATGTAACCTTACATATGTCCTCCTTGTGCAGCTTATGTACACTCCCTGGCCAAAAAAAAGCAAAAGGTATGCGGCTTCTGTTAGTTTGCATAAGTGATTCTTTTCAACTGACAAGTTATTTAATCCCAAGGGGTGGGTAGCTTCTCATTTCTTAAACAGCCATTATGTTTAAAAATAACTAATTCACTTATGCAGAAACTATTAGAATTGGCTGAGAGCTGTCCAGAGCATTACTTAAAGGATAATGGGGATCCATAAATTTCCAGGAACTCAGAAAAACATTCGGAATCACAGAAATCCGCTGTCACTTAAACGTTTGGTGAAATCAAATTAAAGAAAGCGAGCAGAAGTCAGACTTTGTTTAGTAGTGAAATAACAAGATTTCTGCATGCAAAATGTGAACTCAAGGGATTGGGAGTTAAACACGCTGTAGCCATAAGGAAACCACTAATCAGTGGGGTTAACTGGGAAAAAAATGGCTTCCGTTTTTTGCTGGGTAGGTTGAAATTGGACTCTGGAGCAAACGGAAGCTGTCATGTGGTCTGAGACTTACCTCCTTCTGAGTGATGAGTGCGTAAGAAGAGAGGCAAATGAATGAAGAGAGCATGACGCATCATTTTCTCACATGAATTGACCACGGATTACAGCAGCTTATCAAACAATGTCAATGCTAATGGTGGCCCACCAAGCTACGCATTTTGTGACCTTTTTATTTATTTATTTGTTTATTTTTTTTGGGGGGGGGGGATCACACATATATGACTTAGCACATTGTCTATACTAGGGATGGACAACTCTGGTCCTGTGTTGCAGGGAAATTCCCCACACTTGCAGGACCGCAGGCCCCGAGGACCAGAGTTGCCCACCCATGATCAATATCAGCTTATTCCAATTAAAATGGTCTAAAATTCCTCTACAACGATCATCAGTGGGCTCCTCTGTCTCCACTGCCTTTATTTGGTTTAGCTTGCATTCAGATTCAAGAATCTCAGATATTCTCATTATCAGTTTAAGATATTTATCTAACATGTGGTTTTGCAAAGGATTAAAGCTTAATAAGAGCAGTAGAAAAAAGCAGACAAGGGTATTGCTGTCAAACACACAAGGCAGGCTTTAAGGCATTAAAATGATTGATTTTGCAGTTGTCCTCTGAGGAAAGACTGCACTCATTTGGAATTACTGTTTATTTATAGTGAGTGATTTCCCTCAGGTGTCCGTTCTGCTCCTGACCTACCTGACTCTTGAGAAATTCCTAGTTATTGTCTTCCCCTTCAGCAATCTACGTCCTGGAAAACTCCAGATAGTGGTGAGTTTTATTATGTCCCTGATAAGTGAATAAATGTCTGATCGATTGCATGTGAGTGTGTGTGTTATTGCTTTTTACCAACAACCTTTTATCTGCTTTAATGGAAACATGGCAGGTTGTGTTAATGGGTGAAAGTTTGTGTTATGTCTCATAATTTGTTTTTGGTGTTTTGTTTTTTTTTTTTTTTTTTTTTTTTTTGGGGGGGGGGGGTGTTTTTTTTTTTTTTTTTTTTTTTTTTGTTTTGTTTTGTTTTGTTTGTTTTTTTTGTCTCATCTGCAAGTGCCCCTGACGTCAAACGT
>JBAMHX010000017.1:11856313-11877468 GCA_037177515.1 Pseudomugil tenellus | reverse complement strand
TTGAGCCACAAATATTGTACGAAAGGCGCTTAATAAATAAAGTTTTGATTGATTGATTGATTGATTGATTGATTGATTGATTGATTGATTGATTGATTGATGTGAAGGCTAGCTTACATTGCCAGTTGTGCATTTCACCAACACCTCATTTTTAAAAGTACAATTGAATTAATGATTGTATCTCAGTGATAGGTAGAAAATCCATCTTGCACCCATTTCCTCAAGATAGGCACCCAGACAAGCGATCCACCTCCAGCATGTCTGTCATATCAGCGCTGAGTGAAGGGGCCCATGTAAATAATATATTTTATTATCTCCAGTGGCAAATGCAATAATACTGCATTAACTGCTCTATTCGTGCATTGCCAGACTATGCCAGTTCCTATGTGTCATGTACCTTTTATATTTGCAGATGGCAGTAAATACTAAAACTGGGTTAAGAACTGTCCAACTATTGTGTACTTCTGTAGTAATTCTATACGTAAGGGGGTAGTATTTGAAACAACTTGAACTAAAGTTCAAGTTGTTAAAACAGGTTTCCAGAATGAGCTGGAGGCTGGAATTGAGTTTCTTTTGATTTATTAAAATTCAACACAAGACACTTAATAGAAAAAAGGCAATATACAAAATCCACTAAATAACAAATTAAAACCAGTACTGTCCTAAAATACTCCTTAAATAAAACACAAAGATCCCCACACTAAACACACTCACAAAAAGGGGGGAAATACTGAAAAAAATTCTCCAAAATTCTTTCTAGAAAGTTAGACTAAAATGTCAAATGATATGAGATAAGAGGTTCCATTAAAATCTGATAAGAGGTTCCATAACAGTCTGACTGGTGAATAACTAAACCAATAAAACAATCAAAACAATGTGGATAAAACACAGTGACAAGTTTAAAGAGACAAACAAACCAGTCATAAAAAACAAACATATGTTAAAATCAAACTACAAATAAATATCCATGACTAAAAGGATTACACAAATAAGATTAGTTCAGAAGCTCACATCTAATTTAATTGAGCCACTTTTTCCATAAACTGCATGGACGACTGGAGGTATAACAGCTTGACAAATCTCCTGAAACATGGACATAATTCAGCCAATTCACAAACATGATCTGAGTATATTGATTGTGGTTAAACATAACATTAAAAACACTCTGGTGTTCAGTGCGCTGTTGGGGCTTCAAATGATGGTGATCTGCGATCACTTACATGTTTGAGATCAAGTCAAAGAAAAACAACAGTAGAACTCAGGGCTATAATAGTGCCATTGTGATAGGTGCATCAGGGCATAAGGAGAGGCAGATGAAGTGATGCACCGTATGCACATAATGAAAAAATTTTTTATTATTCCCAGGGATAAATTCTAGTTCTGTAGTAATTTTGTTCAGCTGGTTTAGGTTTTTCAGGCACTGGAACAAGGCAGGATGTTTTCCATGTCACCGGAATTATTTTTCTGACTCAGACTGGTGTTGAACAGGTGCTGGAGAATCGGACATAATGGTCTTGAGCAGGTCTTGAGAACTCTGGAACTGACACTTTCTGGACATGCAGCCTTCTTCTGGTTGAGTTTAATCTGTTGTTTCACAACTTGATTACAGAAGACAGAATGGAGGTGGAAGATCAGGGGGTTTCATGAAGTCCTGATGTGGAGGGAGTTAAATTACTGTTCTGGATCTCGTCAGTTTTGTTAGCAAGCGATCTAACGTTGCCCATCACAACAGTTGGAAGAAACGGTTTAAATCCCTACCATGTATCTTTCTGCCTCACTTCTGCCCTGGATCCTCTTTTCTTTCTTTTTAACTCTGTTGGAATTGGAGGTGTTATTTCACTGATATTCTTGAATTTGGTGAGCATTATCAGTTGATTTCTGTGGTAAATAAGTCTCATTGCTATGGAGGCTCATCATAACAAGCCTTAAAAGAGCAGAAAAAATACACTCTTCTTGGACAACCCAAATTAACAGCTCATGTCCAAAAAAAGACACCTATATTACAAAACGCATCAAAGTTAAGATAGTGCTACTACTGTTTTAAACCACCTAGCGACACTTTTCACAACACAATGAAGAAATATAATATAATGAAGAAATGAAAAGAATAAAAGAGTAATTTCAGGCAATCCTCAAACTGTATTTTAAATATTTTTGGAACCACTATATCGGCAAGTTTATATGTTGTCTTAGGGCAAATTTAATTAAACATGGGTTTGATATTCTGTGCATGGACTATTTTCAATTTCACTAGAGTTGTTGGGCAAAAAATATCTTGTCTTTTTAGAACAGCCATTTTTTTAACATTATTTGTTCAAAGTAATTGGTTTCCTTTATGTATAGATGTTTTGTGTTGAAAACATTGTTGAAGCCACTGGAGGCTTGCTAAGTAGACAAATTAGCATAGAATCATCAAGAAGCCCACATTTATTCTAGTTGTTTTATTTGACTTGAAGGCAGAAAGTTGAACCCCAGTTTGGATTCTCCTCAGTTCCGTTAACTCTCAGAACTGGTAAACATGCATATGTAATAATTGCTGGTCAGAGAAATGGATAAGCAAAGCTTTACCTTTTTTTTCTAATTACTTAATTACAGTATGGCAGACAGGCTGTTGTTTTCAGAGCAGCAAAAGTTTTACGTTTGTTAATGTACTGTGTTATGCAAATTAAGTGTAGTTGTAGTTTCAGCATGTCAGATATATAATAAATATCAAAGGTGAGCAAAACTGTTGCATGCCACCTTCAAATAGATTAAGAAGGTATTCAAAAGTTTGCAGAGAAATAATCACCTAAATAAAGAATACAGGGTATTAAAATCGGGATTAAAGAAACACAGACTGACATCAACTAAAGGAGCTTTAAATGGTGGTTAAAACGTCCAAATGTTTAATTTATCATGCTGGATTACCCTTGATACAAAATACAACTGAATCTTACTAAGATGCACATTCTGTATAAAAAAAGATTTAAATCTTGGAAAAAAAATATAAACTATTGGACAAATTAAAGGTTGACTTGATAACAAATAAAGAGCTAAGGAAACTATACTTGGCATTTTTTAAGCATTTTTTAATTCAACTCATCACTCAAAACTACAAATGCTGAAACTGCAAGGTTAAAACAGAGAGGGGGTCAAATAACCCATTAACTGCTCAACTACAAACCATTTTTCGGGAATGAAGGGAACACCAGTCTCAATAGAAATTGTTCCTCTTAACAGTCTCCTTATCCAGCTCTACCAGAGGTTAGTGAAGGTGGTACAAAGCCACCTCAGAGATGCAATCTCTCTGAGTTTTGGGTCTGCTTGGAGATATACAACCAGAAGCAATAACATCTCTATCGAATTCTTTGGATGTCATCTGTTAGGTATTCATAGGTTAGATATGAACAGAAAATTTGGCAGTGTAGTACATGTACTCTCAGTGGATGATGAAAATCACATTACTTATAAATCCTAGGGCTTTTACATTAATATTTATAAATATGTAAAAAAGTTTAATAAAATTATTGTATATATTTGTACATATTTATATATTTATAAATATATTCCATATATCTATTTAATATTTTTATTTAATATTTATATGAATACTTTTTTATTTTATTTTATATGAATTGCCCCCATATTGTGCTCATTTCATGTTAAATAATTTTGTGTTCCTGGTTTGGGTAACGACTCTTTAAAGTCAAATCATGGAAACTGCAATAATGCATATAATACAACTACTTAGTTTTTAAAAAACTGTAAACCTAACGATTTGGGAAATATTAAGTGTTTGGAATATCTATAGGCTTCATTGATGATTGATAAATCTTGAACTTGAGTAATATACATTTTTACAAAACAAAATTATCGGATGAAACAGCATTGCTTCTGAAATGAAAACCTACTTTGATTCTAAGGTAGGGAAGAAGACCAGGATAAGAGCCCCACCACTGTCTTCTGATTTTATCCCTTAATTTTACCCCCATTAGTTATTTCCACAGCTGGAATATATTCTATGTCATCCCCTCAGCTTCTGACATGCCCCCCTCTAACTGATCCTCACTGGTAGTCTCCTTGCGTCTCTCTTCTTCACCATTTATCAAATCAGGAACTTGGATGATGCTTTCATGTATTAATTTATATATCTATCATCTATATTTATATATCTGATTAAAGTCAACCAATGGAAGAAAATACCAGCTGATATGTTGACATGAATGATAAAGTGATTTGATAAGTTGTGTTTACATGAAGGAAAGATTTTAAAAATAAATTTCTAATGTTCCTAACATAAACAATGCATGCTAATGTGGAAGAAGAATTTTTTTTTCTGCCTTTCAAGATGTTCAATAATATTTTACTATTTCACTTTCCAATAAACCCAAATCAGCTTCTTTGTTGGTATTTAAAATCTCTCCTAAAACTCACTGGGTTACCTAACCCCCACAAAGTAGCATGCATTTAATGAACGGATAAGACTGAATGTGTTCAAGGATATTTATTTTCCCGCTGATCCTATTGTGACAAAGTTTAAACAGCTTCTATTAATTTGATTCTTTCAGATCAAGGCTGATCAGATAAACCGAGATGTCTACATGATTCAGTTTTTTTTATTCTTTCTGGAAGTTCACTTGGATCATAAACGCTCCATGTAAATGCAGCTAGTGTAAACAAGGCCTCAAAAAGATTACATCACAAGTGCTGCAAGAGAAGCTTGACATCGCTAAAACTATGTTACAGTTGTGAGAACGGCCAGGAAATGTTGCTCAAATGGAGGGAGGGAAGGTGCTCTACAGGACAAAGGTTCCTGTTACAGTTAGCAAGAAAGCAAAGGTAATTATGAGTAGGTATAGGGGAGTGTGTGTGTGTGTGTGTGTGTGTGTGTGTGTGTGTGTGTGTGTGTGTGTGTGTGTGTGTGTGTGTGTCTTTACCTCCAAACATCACTATTCTTCTCTTTTTTTTCTCCTCCCCCCCCCCCCCCCTTTTGATTCTTTTGAGTCTTATTAATGAAGTTACTATTGTCCATTATAATTTACTCTTACAATAGTCCTCTACTTTTCTACACAAGAGTTGTTGAACCTTCACAGTAACTCGTTTCTAAAGGAAGAAAATATAAGCTTTATGGTCTAACTTCACACAGACTCATTTGAAGATTAATTGTACCTCGCTTGCTTTGTAATTCTAACACTATCTACAAGCAGCTTCCAAACTCTTCGATAATAAAAGGAAATTTGACTACAATTACTCAGACTGTCTCTGTTAATCTATTTTCCTATCCATCATATCTATTCACAGCTGGAAATGACTAAAACAATGCTTTCCCGCTAAGACAACATTGTAAACAAAATTAAGCAATTAGTTGAGCACAAATCAAAGAAAGGCTGTTTTTCAGATGTTTCTTTCTTAAATTGCCAGCTTCATTAATAAAATTAGTCCAAAGTGTGAGATGCTTGTGGTGTCTCCAGTATTTATGATCCAAATGACAGATGCATTAGGCTTGTCTAAGCACGCAATGACAACTTGAACAAAATGAACCATTAAATTTTAGATTAATAAGAAAGCAGATTTCATTTAATGCCATACTGCTGAGCAGACATAAACACCATCATCATAAATTAATATATTTGGCTTGTGATGAAGTTTATTGTTGTAAAAAGAAACCATGAAAATACAAAGTAAACCTTTTTTCAGTTATGTATGTTGATAATCATATCATACCATTTAGGGAAACTATCTTTAAATCCTGCAGTTTTTTTTTGGTTGATTTTTAGAGGTTAAAATCTAATAATTAGTAAATTAGTGCTTTAATAAAACTCTTAGTTAAGGCTCAATTATATTTGCCTTTAGAAAAAAATAGACTTTTTATCTATATAAAAGAGAAACATTGAAATGTAAAATAACACTGCAAATTGTTTTTCTTTAGACAGAAATAGAGCCAGAAATGTCAGTCAACAGGAAACTACCCAGTCTGAACAGGAATTTTTAGTGTCTGCTTTTAATAATGAAATGTCAGAGAGAATGCATGAACCTCCTTAGTCACGAATGTTATTAATAATTTTTCAGCGTGACATTTGAAGAACGCTTTATCAGAAATCCTAACAGTATGTTTGTTGCCCCTCTGCAAGGTGGTCCTATCTTCCATCTGGGTGATGGGATTCATCATCGCCGCCGTGCCGCTTATGAATGAGGAGATTTTTGGGAACTACTATGGACGTAATGGGGTCTGCTTTCCCCTGCACTCCGACAGGCAAGAAAAACCCACTGCCAAAGGATATTCCACGGGGATTTTTCTGGGTAATTGAAGATTTTCTCCTTCCCTCCCCCCAAAGGAAAATCTATTATACATCAAATAAACCACTTATGGAATTTAATCAGCAGCTAATCAGCTTCGCAGGTTTCTATGTAGTCTCCAGAAATTTGCTACTAATTTATTTTGGCATCTTGGAAGTTTCAAATTTAGCCTAAACCAAAGTATTTTTGCTACTAATTTTTGCTGCAACCAGACAAACACATGAACTTTGCTGCACATTTACTGGGCTCAAACAACACATGGCTCTATCAACATTGCATGTCTGTCCTTAGGACTTGTTACTTCGTGTTCTCTCGGAAGACCAGTGGGAAAGTTAGACAATGGATTGCAATAATTTCCCATCTTAAAGGGTGACAGCATCTTCATCACGGCTGGGCTGTTCATAACAACAACCAGAATAAGTTAAATGAGTTCATAGTGTAATGTAGTTTAGTAGTGATTTCAGATATGATACCCCTTCCCTTGCTGGACACAAAATAAAGCTAAAACCCACTTATATTTGAAACGGATGCAATCTGCATTCGATTCAGGTCTAAACCATTCAGTATTCATATTTATTATCTCAACTCTCATTGGCAGCGATGATAACATGAAAGTCAGTTGGAGAAGCTAATTTTTGCAAAGCATGTTGAGCTCCAACAGTGAGAGCAGCAACTTATTGAAAAGCAAGTTATAAAAACACATGTTTACTGGCTGAAGTGTCTCACATTCAGACCCTAAAGCCAGCAGAAGCACCAGCACCAGCATGAGAATAACCAGGCCGGACTAATCTATTTTTCTCGTCTGTGTGGTAGCAAGCAGCTCACCCTCACTTCAGCTATGCAGACCTGGCTTCTCGTGTGCTGTGAATATGCATATATGCCTAAATTCTTGACCGATTCAGAGTTTGCATGAAATAATATAAGATTAAATGAAAAAGATGCTACTGTTAAAATGAAATGCTAAATTTCAAGCAGTGTACCGTGAATTTTAATGCCGTTTAACATTTGGGTTTTGGTGCTTGTGTTATTTTTGATGTGTTAGATCACTGCATGTTTAATGTTTATTCTATGTTTAATGTTTCCCACATGAGCCATGTGAGCCTAATTAAAGAGAAACAACTAAATCCTTTAAAGTTTGCACTAAGAAAAAAAAGCTAGAGAAAAATGGTTTCTTGTATTTTTCATATTCATATAGTGTTGTGGTTACACTTAATAATGTGGCACCTTTGAAATAATTCAAACCTGGAACAGTGATGGGATAACAAAGACTTACTTTTGGTATTACATATCCAAACCAGATGGTAGCGATGGCTCAGGAAGGCTTATTTCTGTAAATTCTTTGATAAGATTCACTGTAGCCACTGAAAAACTTGCTGTACCAAACAGTAGCACAGGCATGAAGGGTAAGGAGGTTACTCCACGTCATTGAGCAACTTTTCTATGCAATAAGAGGATCTTTCTAAAAATGAAAAGCATTAAATAACAGCTTTTTGAGAGGAATAGAAGCATTGGACATTTCATAAACACTTCAGTAAGATCACTGTGCTCTTGACATTTTGTTTGATTGTGAGAGCAAGTGGGTTGATTCAGATAAGGACGTATTATGAACTGCTATTATAAATCAGAGATGAGCAGCAAGCGGGTATTTGAATCTGCTGGTGTCCACAGAATCAATGGATGCAGGATGCTCCCAATGCCTGTACTTGTGCAAAAAGATGTATTTCTGTCACCTCCAACCAAAATTCACAAAGTGAAACATTTGTAATGGGCTCAGAAATACATGAAGAATAATTTTCAGTAATTAATGTGCAGGTTTTACTGGCCATTTTCTGCTTTTTTGTAGAAGGATGAGTCATGTCATCTGCAGTATAATCCTTTTCAAGCGAGACAACTCACCATCACAACTGCAAAAATGCCTTTCAATCTTTTGCTGCTTTGAGTATATTTGCAGAAAAAAATCACTTTCCAGCCTCAATCACTTAACGTTCATAACTTGCTGCACAGTAAGCTCGATGCGTTGTAGCAGGAAACGTTCAAACAATAACTTTCGGAAGAATATTTAAATTCTTCAAGTCACATAAATGTAGAAACTTCCCATTGACTTACAAGTTCAGTGGATGAGTCTGAGAAAAATGTTTATGTGAAACTATAAATGACACATTCTCGGGGTAGATCTCCCGCAAACCCCTAATCTTCAATTTTCCCAATCCTCGAATACGTTTGCAAATATAGAAACATTCAGGTATAAGGTCATTATGTGACACATCTTCAGGTCATGACCTTTCATTTGTACTTGATTTAAGGTCAGTTGGATGAATAGTTTCAGAGATATAGAAATATAGTCAAAACATTTTTCAGGTTTGAGCGCCCCGAGTGGCCAACCTGAAAATGATGAATCAGTTCATCCTCTCCATGACATCTATCATGATGCATGTGCTAAACATAAAATGTTTGAATGAGGAATTGACCTTACTTACCATGTCCTTGGACTGTGCGAGGATGAAGCCAGAGAAAAGAATCCAAAGATACGCAGGGAGAACGTGAACTTATCACAGAAACTGCTGGCTTGAATTCCTCCTCATCCCAGCCAAGACTCAAACCAGAAACCTTCATGCTGTGAAGCAACGTTGCTGTTATATATGTCAATACTAAAATACTGTTCTTCCTTGTGAAATTGTGAAACCCTATGAAGATTATTTCCTCCTCTGCAGATTATCATTTTAAAGATTCAGAGCATCTGGAGGTATCTAAGTATTTACCAAGGACAAAACTGAAAATCCAAACTAGATGCTTGTGATTTTTGGGCCCTCGGGTGGAATTGCTTTGAAACAGAAACTTTTTAGCATGAAAATCACTGCATGGGCTCACGGTGCATTCCAGAAATATGCATTGCTTCCATAAAAATGCAGCTAAAAGCTTTATAATGCAGAGAAACCAATAACCGCATGTGGATATGATGGAAACATTCAGACAGTTTTTGAGGGAGTAAAGCTAGTTTAAAAGGGACTCATGCTAAGACAAGGCATAGCAAATGTATTTGTATAGTACAATAACAGAGTGATCCAGAGAGCTTTACAGAAATATTTATAACATTGAAAGACAAGCATGATTTAAAATTAAAACAAGAAATAAAAAGGAAATAATTAAAGATGAGTAAAAGCATAATAAATTACAGATAAAAGAAACCTCTAAACTTAAAATAACCACAGGAGGCTCTTATACCTGGATTTAAATAAACTGAGTGTTTCAGATGATTTGAGGTTTTCTGGGAGTTTGTTCCAGACATGTGGAGCATAGAAGCTGAATGCAGCTTCTCAGCTAAGTAGAAATATACTTTTTTAGTAAAAAATAAGAATGTATTTTTATTTGTTTGTTTGTACAGAAAAAAATTCAACACTTGGTCTGTTTTCAGAGCTAATTTCAAATGCCTGCAGAGTAAAACATGGTTTCACTCTTTCCTAACATCCACAGAAGGAGCCATATCCCCTTTTCTGATGACTACCTTTCAGTGCACTTAGTACTCGATATATATATTATACACACATACCTACACACACATATACGTTTATACATGCACACACTCATTAGCATATATGTGCATAAATCTGCAGTCGCACACATATGTGCATACATACATACACAAATTTAAACAAATAAATGTTACATTCAGACTCAACTAAAAACACAAAAACGAAGGTGCTTGCAGAAACCGTGATGTGTTAACATTATATACTACACAAAGTTTATGTTACCTAAAGTGGATATTACACAGATTACAATAAAGATATGTTGAGATGTGAATTGTTGTTTGCAATTCAGCAAATGATCTTCAAATTACTTTGTCCTATGAGTACATAGGAGTAAATATGTTGTCTGATCCTTTAGGTCTAAATCTGGTGGCATTCCTGGTGATCGTCTTCTCCTACTCTAGCATGTTTTACTCCATCTATAAAACCGGCATCAACGCAACAGACGTGAGGAGCAGACTGCACAAAGATGTGGCTGTGGCTAACAGGTTCTTCTTCATTGTGTTCTCTGACGCCCTCTGCTGGATCCCTATATTTTTGGTGAAAGTTCTGTCACTGTTGGAGGTGGAGATACCCGGTAAGAAATGAGGGCAGCTTATTTACAGACATTTTTACAATCCCTAAACGTGTCAATTTTAAAACAAAATATAAGAACTAATCGTTTTACTGCTTATATAGTGTCTAAAACCTAAACCATCATGTGTGATGTTATCAGCTGTCACTTTTTTCTTTTGCTCCTTTAGGCACAATCTCCAGCTGGGTTGTCATCTTCATCCTTCCAATCAACAGTGCCTTGAACCCCATCCTGTACACCTTGACCACAAGCTTCTTCAGAGAACAAGTGGAAGTGTTGCTCTGTCGCTGGCAGAGAAGGCACACGCTGAAGAAAGACCGCAAAAGCCTCACCTCCTCCACCATTTTCATGGAGACATCACGGACAGCTTGCTGCCAGCCGCCAGCCTACCTCCAGCAGGTGTCTCTGATAAGCCCAGATCCTCGCTATGCCTGAGAGAGCATTTTGCAAACTGGTTTTCTTTGGGTCAAGGAGCCTATTTCTTGCCAACATGACAACAGCACTGTTTTGACAAAACAAATATAGGAACAATCACTGTGCTGTTTCATCAAGCTGACATTTATTTTTTTTTAAATGACTTTTTTTCTATTTATAAACACAGCACCTTGGGTGTCTTACTCAGTCACCTCGACATGTGGACATGAAGAGCCTGAGGTTAAACCACCAAACTATTCATTAAGCGGATGACTGTCTCATTTGAGCTACAGCTGACTGCATATTTATGTGCACATGTGGACATTTATGGGATGCTATTTCAGGAGAAATAACCCAGAGGACCATCACATGGGACTTGTCTTCAATAAAACAAGTGCTGTATTTCTGTTACAGAATACATGCTGGAATGCCTTTAGAGGCCTCAACTGGCACTATGGTAACTTTCTTGACTGAGTTTCTTGAGCTTGAAGTCACACAGCCAAATATCTATTAAATCTCACAGTAATGGTCCCTGTTTTCTGTGGAGAGATTGAACAATGGGGCTCCTTATTGCTCATCAGATACTGAGCTGTGAAAAGCTTTCAAGGATAAATGTTTTTCCTTGCAGAAGGAAGAAATGAAAAAACAAAGACTTGGATTGTTTCAAATGTAGCACTGAAATTTTGTTTATGGAGTTAAAATGCTGGCATGATATGAATTAAGATGCAAATGAGCTTTTTCAGTTTTGCTTTCTTCAAACTATTGCATCTTTAAAATGGCCAAAATTGTTGTCTTGTCTACGGATTAAATTCAAAAGATGTTTAAGGTAATTTTTAAAATGTATTGCACCGACTGTTCTTTATTTCTGTCTCTGGTTAGGTTGTGTTCATGTTTTTGTGTAGTTTTTTTTCCTGTTAAGTTTATATGGCTAATTAGCTTTCTTGATTAAATTTCCATCGACACAGAAATATGAAAATGAGGCTACAGAGGAAGAATTGGATTTTGTCTTCACAGAGATGACGGCTGTGATCATGCTAAATGTTTCTCTCAGTGTGACATATTGAAATTTTCTGCTTCATTTTTCATTGTTCTCTGGTCGGACGTTGTTTTTTTGTCCGTGCAATCTGAATTTTTGTCGCATTTTGTAAATGTCATTTGCATGTACGGTATGTGCCCTGACTTGCATGTACATGCTGTCCATTCACGCTTTAGTATTTCAAACTTTCATTTTATGTAACTGGATTTAAATGTTTGCTTGAACTATGATGTGTTTTGTTTCATGTGCTCATTCACGGATGAGGGCTCAGCTGCCAGGGCTGTTCATTCTGTGTCTCGTTGTTTAATGAACCAGATTTCTTTATACTGCTGCCTTTCAACAATAACATTAACTTTATGACAATCATTTTAAAAAATCCCAACTACAAACAGGGAAGGAGTATAAGAGTAAATGGGATAATATAAGAATCGATGAAAAGGTTGGTATCATGCTATAAAAATGGAACAAATGCCTCCGACAGAAGTAGTACAGTTCAACCTGACGAATTAATTGTGTATCATATTTTAACATGTTCCTATATTTATTTTAGTTATTCATACATTGCTACAAAGGTTTGTTTTCCAAAGTGTGCTATGTGGTGTATAAATTGTGTTTTTCTTAAGTCAGTTTGTTGTGTTTTTTGGTTTATTAGTTATTAACTTAAATATTAATTGGAGCAAAAGACAAAAAAAACAGACAAGAATAAATCTGATTTCAATTTCAAATGTTTTGCAATGCTCTGCTGATAATAAGCAACATTATGGAATAACTCATCTATAACCTGTTAACAAGTGAGTGTATGGAGCAATACTGAATAATGACATAATGTATGCACATATTTAAGCACAATTTAATTAATTAGTTATTCTGAAAAACTAGGGCAAGAAAGCCTGCTGTCTGCTATGCACATATTTCTATTTTAAACAAAGATGCACCATTACTTTATTGCACTGCATATTTTGTGGTATCCATCAAATATGGCCAGAGCATTTATTTGTTTCCTGTTGCTAAAGAGTATATGTAAATACTTTGGTGGTAATAAATAGATCTGTTCATGATTTGCTACATCAATAACACGTTTACATAGAATTTGGAAATACTAAAGAGGCAATAACAAGTTTTAATATAATAAAAAAAAAAAGAAAGACCATGATATATTTTGAAATCGTATCAGATAGTCTGGGTAAAATGAAAAAAAAAACTTTACGTGTTCAATACAATATAACTTGTGGCATATTATTGTAAAGCTGCCTTTGGTAAAACAAAAAAATCCTTAATACTATTATAAATAGTATCAGCGGCTCTCGTGATTTAATTTGACTGCACCTGTGGCTCTTAGCATCCTTTCTTAGCAGGTGTCCTGCCCTTGGACTAAGGTGCGCCCCTAGTGACTCATTGATAGACGCAGCAACCAGCCAATTACAAGCGAGTATTGCCTCAGCTTGCAGCATCCTTGCATCGGATTGGTTGCTATGGGCGGGGCCCTGTCATCCTGAGCAGTGGCGCTGTCAGCCGGGGCGGCACGACTCCTGGAGGAGAGAGACGAGGCGGACTGATGAAAACAGGCTACCGAATCACATAAACAAAGGATTGGTACCAAGAAATGATCCTGTAGTGACCAGGGTTGACGCAGAAAAGGTACTGTTAAATAAATCAGTATCAGTGTTTTGTCTCGTTGTGTTTCATGGCTTTATGTTGATTAGAAATAATGACTCGATATAACATCGATAGCTTTTCCTACCAGGAGATATATTAGCTTTTTTAGCCGTCTATTTAGCTATAAGCTTCGCGTGTTGTAGTTACCGTCATTCATTATAGAATGAAAAAAAAAATAGTAACATAAAAACCCTTCTTTTTTGCTTGTTAGTGCTCTCATAGAGAACAATGGCGCGTTGCTTTGTGAGGCATATTAGCCAAGCAACACTCTTGGTATTAACAGCGACAGTTGATAGTAAAAAAAACACACTTCATGATGGCGGAGAGCGATAACACCATACCCTACATCTAGCTACCGGCTAAGATAGCTTACATAGCTAATGAAGAGATTTTTGGGGTAATAAGTATGTCTCATGGAAGAAGGTATTCGTTGACCACCACGAGTCGCAGTTACACCGCTTGTCTGAAACTCTGTGTGATGCTTTGGACCCTTCGCCAGTGTGATGGTCGTGAAGCCTGAGTTAAGGTTTGTGGAAGAGAAAAATAACCCTCATATTGTGCAATTTCAGTGGGATGTGCTTCAGCCATGTGCATCACCTAGCCTGGGTAACACTGCACTTTACTATGCTGAGGAGTCAGCTTGGATATTTTGATGGAGAAAGCCCGTTTGTGTGCAAATATATTTTAAATGACAACCTGCAGTTTTGTTGTGGATTCTCCTTTTTATTTTAAATTTTTTTTTGTTGTTGTTTTTTACATTAGACATAAAATCATCTATACCTCATGTTGAGATTTTATTTTTAAAACAGTTTTGCCCATATTTTCCACAATCAGTTCTGTTCCCTTGTTTCATGGCTTTCTTTCCCTACTTCTTTGTGATTCAGTCATACCCTTTCTTCACCTCTCCAGCTGTTTCTGAACGCCAGTCAGCAATGGCGACCCACTTAACTCCATTGTTCTGTGTCTGGACTTGTGCTGCAAGTAACACACACAGACAGCTTGCCATGAAAGTCACAACACTCCCTGCAGAACACCCCCAACTTGTTCAGTTTTGTTCATAATTAACAAGTTTCCTCACTAACCTCCATTAATAACTAAAAATATTGCCAAAGCACATTTGACTGTTATTAGAAAAATTATATATTTCGATTATTTCTATCATCCTGGGGTAACACTCAAAAACACATTTAAAGAAGTAATGATAAAAAAGAACAGTTGTTCTTCATTTTCATCTGGTTTAGTGTGATGTATTTATCTCATAATAAGCTTTTTGGATGTTGATGTATTGAAGAGATCAGAATCCTCTATTACCCATCAGTTTCCATGCATTTCATACTTTGTCTCATTGAGGACGTTTCTTTATCCATTTTATCCTTTCAATAAAAAAGTAACAATCTTTATTAAACTCATCTTACAGACAAGGCTCCTGTAATGCATCACTCCAACCATTTTTGTTCCTACTTATTGCCAAAGCAGTACTTTTTTTGTCATGTGAGTACTGTTAACTGAACTTTTTGCACAAATGCCCAGTGATTTTTTTTGTTTGTTTAACATCTTGTGACCTGGGTGACAGATCAGTGTACATAAAGCTCTGAAAGTTCACATTTTGACACTAAAACCAGATGTTTGCTCTGTTGCTTAGCTTATTGTATGTTGTAAGTGAGCTATGCACCTGTCATCAGCTAGTACAATGTAAAGATGTTAAATTCACTTGCACTTATATAGCACTTTTCCAGTCATGTTGACCACTCAAAGCGCTTTACGCTACATGCTATACATTCACCCATACACTCACACCACCATAGGCACATCGGGGGGCAACTTATGGCTTCAGTGTCTTACCCAAAGACACTTTGACATGTAGTCAGGGGAAGCTGGAAATCAATCTCACAACTTTCTGGTTAAAAGACAACTGCTCTTCCTCCTCAGCTACAGCCGCCCTAAAGATGACACTGAACCTCACTTGCAGAAACAGTGTTTGCCCTCCCACACTCTACTGCTGATGAACTATCTGTCTTTCCTCTTTGTCGTTGCTTCCATGGACACCACACTGCACTTCACTCCCCACCAGTTTACATAACCCGCTGTTTCTCCCAGATGCACACAAGTGCACACACATACTGCAGATTCTACAGTATCCTTCACCCACACACTTTTTTTTACCATCACACTTCCTTTCTCACTTTGGATCAGACGTTGTTCACAAGATGATGGATGGTTGCCTTCTTATTTTCAGGATATGCCATTCTGTATCTTTTTTTTTAGTTAAGCTGTCTTTAATGAGTCATGTTATCAGTATTTTTCCAAATACAAAATCTGCAGGGTCTGCTTGTGCATATTTCCACTGATATAATTGAGTATTAATGTATTTGACTCAAGTGTGGTTTTTTTAATACTTGAGAAGTTGAGATAATTGTTCTAGGAAAGTTTTTTTACATCTATTAGACTAAATTTAGCTCCAGGGCTGTTTGGTGATACATTAGTCTACCCATTAGTGACCCCAGCGATAGGGTTACATAACACAGCTCTATATGTATTTAACTGTACTAAATCTGTTTCTATCTATATTATCATGAATAATAATTCCAAACACATTAGGTATTGCTCCAATCTGGAGAATTAATAGTAATTGATTTGTTAAGTTTTTTTTCTAGTTGTGGGTTAAGAGAGAAATAATTTTGACTAAAACAAGCAAAACTTCCCTGAACTAGTTTGTAACATCATCCCATGAATGGGCTGAATTATAATATCTGTAATGGACTCAAGGGGGCACCATTGTAGAACCACTGTGTTGGTCTGATTGTGCCAGGAGGGAAAAAAGAAACAACAAATAAATAAATAAAGTGCTTCCTTTACATTAAAAAAATCTCCTTATTTGTTTTTTTAAATTTTCTATAAAACAGACATTTCAAAAGACACGCTTCACACAGTTAGAACTGGAAAGGTTACTATCTGAAGAACTGATTTATTAATCTAATCTTAAGAAAAGTGGAAATTTGACCCATTCTTCTCCTCATATATGGTCAGTTTAGCCCAGGGTCTTGTGTGGGTTTCTGCTTGAGTCCTGAGAGAATAGGTCCATTTCTCCCTGGTGTATTTCTTCTCCATGATGTATTTCTACTGTGAGTAAGCTTGATCACATACCCACCAGTGTCATGTAACCACCTTTTATATGCAAAAGTCTAAAGAATTCTCTTCCAAATTGGTTGCAGTTTTGTATATGACCAATAAACCTGATACCAGTATTTACGTTTCCGCATTACTCCTAATTGCTTACTTTTGACAAGAGATATGACGTAAAAACTAATCAAGTTCTACTGATTCTTTCATCCATTTCAGCACATTTTGATTTTATTGGATTTTTTCATCCATAGTTTTTGTTTGTTTGGTTTCTCTACGTCAGCTCAGTGCAGAGTAACCCAGTCTGTACTGTTCTGTCACTGGTTATCAAGGTCACAAAACCTGACATGAAGTCTACTTCCCCATGAGACTATTTCTGCACTTATTCCTTTATTAATGTCCGGACAGTTATCTTAAAAACATTTGAACAGTGTGTAGCCAAAACAACAGTAACTAACTTAGAAAGGAAATTCACTGCATATCAAATTGTAGAAAAGTGAAAGTTGTTTTGTTCCTATTGGCCATCAGTGTAATGCTGGTATAAACATGCTGTTTAGCTACAACATCAAAAGCACTGCCGTGCAAAGCGAATGCTACCACTCATCTTGTTACCATCCAGTATTCTGCTCTCCAAGCATTGTATTAGGTAGCTGTAGCTGCAGAGGAAGAGCTGTTTTCTACCAACTTGATAGTAAATAGATCTGTTCCAGGCTTTAGCTAAGTGTCAAAGTTTCCTTGAGCAAGACACTGAACTACACTGTTCCCCCGGATGTATCTATCAGTGTGTGTGTGTGTGTGTGTGGGATTGTGACATGTAGTGTTAAAATGCCATCAGTATTCAATATGCCTGGAAAAGTGCTGTATAAAAACAGTCCATACACCATTTATTGCTGTCTGCATATGTTAGTTTGACATTTGACACTGACCTTAACAGTTTTTGCAGGTTAGTCAGTCATCCCACCACCCCAAATGAGTACCGCACTTCCCTGTAGTTGTAGTGCCCACCCCCACCCCAATGCATAGACCTTGGCCTTGCAAATACAGCATGAAAACTTACCCTTCCATCTCCTCAGATACCAGTGTGATTGAACTCTGGGAAGTTAACCCAATCCGCAAAAAGCCACCCAACAACCCTCAAGCCCCATGAATCAACTGGTAATGACTTGCCAGACACTCTAGGACACACTAAAATGTTTTTTGTCCATGCCATGAGGGCTATACTTGTTTTTGCAGCATAAGATCTCTATGTCATGTAAGTCATTTATAGTGTTGTTCAAAGCAACGTATCTGTAATGACCCAAAGGTAATGTCAACAATTAGAGTACCTACCTCAGTATTTGTGAATGATAAATTAATGCATTGCTTCTAAATGCTTAATTTTAATTACATATAGTGTACTTTTTAATCACTGCTTTTTTTAATTGTATCTCTTATTATTGAATCATTCATATTTTAATGTTTGGTACAGTTTGACTACACCATTACGCAAGCAAAAAAAAGTTGAAAGTAGGGCATTCATGTGCAATTTTTGCATGAATAAAATATTCAAGAACTCCTTTGATCACATCTAAAAAGAACAGCACTAGTGTGAAGAATTATTGGGCCATTTTTTAATAAATGCTAAATACAAAGTTATTTAGACATTGCTATTTGCCACAGAACATATTCCCCAAGCCAAAAATAGAGTTCTTTTTTTACATGGCACGTATACTTACAAGTTCTTAGTATATACTGTACACCTAATTGTGTGTTCTCAGGGAGCAAATGTGCTTGCGGCACAATGTTGCTTCTGGCAAAGTGTCTGATTCTTGTGAAGGAGTATTGTTATCAATCATTTTACTTTTCATCCCAGTGAACCCTGACACTGAAGTCTTGCTTCAGCGCATAAGCCTAAAGTAAACGTGTTTATCCCCTCAGCTCTCCTGTTAAACCGGGTTGCCCAGCATCCGGGGCGGTATGGGCGACGGTTAACATGACAACATAGTTGAGTGACAGGAGAAAAAAACAGTTTTCTATTGTCACAGACTATCCAGTGGGTGTAGTTTAAATGACAAGGAGAGGAGTGATAATTAAAACGAACAGCTCTTTGGGTGAGATGGATTCCACGTCAATAGGATAAATGAATAAGATGCATCATGTAGCTCTAGCAACATATCTTTAAATCAAGGGTTAGTAACTACTGCTATGGCAAATTACTCTGTGAATAAAATAGCAGGGATGTGGGAATAAGGAAATAACGAAGTAAAGGATTCATAATGATAGTAAACAAGCATGAAAAGTGTTCACGTTGCATTCCTTGTGGTTTCCTTTTGGCTTTGACGATTTTTGTGTGGGAGAGGAAATGGTTTTATATTTAAGACCATAAGAGACTGGATGGCACCACTATGTGCCTCTTCTTTTGTTACTCTGGCAGGGACACAAAGTTGTTTGCTGAGTCAAGACCAAAATAAAGGAGACATAACATTAATGTGACTAGTGAAATTAAAGGAAAAGTCAAAAGTAAATAACACAGGAAAAAAACAAAATGGAGTACATGACATAATGTGTCCAGAATAAGGTGAACATCGTTACAGTACTTGCTGTTAAGGCCACACAGGCCGTGGTGTGAGTCTGTCTTTTCGAGTTAGTGGGTCCAGTGGGTAATGTGTGGCACTTATCTTATAATTCATGCTCAGATTTAGATCTGTGCAATATTTGTTCAGTAGCACATGAGCTTTTCCATGCCACAGTGATGATTATGATCTTGTGGCATGAAAATAAATCAATTGTGTGTGAAAAACAACATTACATAAGATTTATTGTCTGAAGGTGCAGAACAACTCGTGTTCAGTTTTTCTGAGCTCCAGCAGCCTCTTCTGCCAGAACTCTTAGGGCTTATAAACCAGTTACTTCTAGTTTATCTTTAGGTTCAGTTTAAACCTTGTGGAGACCAAAACTTTTCAGTAGTAAGCCCCCAGCTGTTGAAAAGCCTGCTTTACCAGGTAACAGCTGGGGGGGGATGTCAGAGAAGTTTAAAACCCTAAATAAACATCTTCTTTCCTTGGTAGTTATTTATAGTTAGACAGGTTGTCTTAGTCTTTTTAAACCCTTTTATAGTTGATCTATTTATTTTCCAATTTAATTAATTGATTGTTTGGTTGAGTTTATTTCTTCTGTTTTATTGTTGTCTAAAGTTTTGTTGTTGTAAGGTTATTTTTAAATATATAGAAATAAATTTGACTTTATTTTAGTTTAAATTTGGATTTTGTCTTGTATTAATAATCTAAATCTTATGTAAAAACATTAAGAAAATCAGTTTGCACCACAGAGGGAGTACAAGCCCAACCAGACTTATACATGGGTTTTTCTATATGTAAAGTACTGACTCATGACTTAAAAGACACATGACCAGGCCAAGCAAGCAGCAATCCTGCAACCTTGACTAACTTGTCAGAGAACCAGGGTTATCAATATAATCCATCAATAGTTATAGAGTTAGTGGCAGTCGGATTATTTCTCCATCATGTTTTTATAAACAGTAGATGAAAATATAAAGTATTGAAACAGTGATTTTAGCAAAATATCTGCTCTCACTACTATACATCCGGCCTGCCTGCACATTCCTTATAACAGTGCTTTTATGATTGGTTCTCCGTATATGTCAGTTAATGAATGTCAATAAAACAAAACAAAATCACTTCTCCTCTTTGTGTGTGTATTATTTACTTTGTTACTCTACTTCTTATAGGAGAAAGGATGGCTTCCATACTAGCTTCCGGCACTGTGCCTTTCTGTGAGTGTTTGTCAGCATTAACTACTGCATTTTCTTGCCACATAGTTGATAGCGCCTTTAAAGGTAATTTAAACAATTTGAACAAAAGTGTGATAAGAATCTTGTGTCAGTAGGAGTTCTTCGTTATAGTTTGTGAAGGTTCTCCTTAGTCCAGCTCAATTGCTTTTCTAGGTATAACTACTGCTAAAATTTAGGACAAAGAGATGTTTGGAAAAGATTAGTTTGTTTGTGACTGGAATGAACAGTTTTACTCTACAGCCAAGTAGATAATTAGATGGAAAAAAATGGCAAAATAAAAACATCTAAACATCCTCCCTTGATTGGTCAGCAATATATATGTTTGGACTTTAGTCAGATGCTTGTACAACCCATTTCCATACAGTTTAATCTGACACGTAGGTGTCACTGAGGTATTATACTTGTTTTTGTTACTATGTGCGGCAAATGCTTCAGCTTGATTGTTAACTATGTTAGACATAATGGTGTACAAGGGTGTAGCTGCCTGCAGGTTTTTAACTTCCAACAGCAATCCAAGCAGGCTGAAAAAATGTGGTTGCTTCTCTTTCTAATGCTACACAATCTCTCAACTTGGGAAATGTTCCTTTCTAACACACTTTTCATTCATTCATTCATTCATTCATTCATTCATTCATTTAGAAGGTATCTAGGGCACAGATCATGACACACATTTAATGTCAGTAGTCACAATAATGAAACCTGCATCTGTCTGTAGAGTTTTGTTGTTTATTAAACCCACACACGTGCTTTCAGGCGAGGCAC
>JBAMHX010000017.1:11844321-11854991 GCA_037177515.1 Pseudomugil tenellus | reverse complement strand
CACAATAATGAAACCTGCATCTGTCTGTAGAGTTTTGTTGTTTATTAAACCCACACACGTGCTTTCAGGCGAGGCACTCAGTGGGATCAATGTCATAACAACAGTGGCGTAAACAGCAAGAAGTTACCTAAGTGTATGTGTCACTTGAGAGGTTCTGACGGTGCTTATGACAGTGAAATAAAGGGTCCACAAATTGTTTTTTTATAAGTTATAGAAGCATTATTGGGATAGATGGCAATCTTTTAAGCTCCATCTGTACTTCGCACTAGTTCAGATTGTTCATTGTTTTCAATTTTGAGGTCAGATTTAACTCTTGGACTCATTTTAGTATAATCTCTTTTTAGTTTGGCTATCAAGATTTATTTTAACCTGGAATTTTACATTGTGTTGTAATACACACATGTAATCAAACTTAAGCTTGTCTTTTTGACACACTGATTAAAAGGCGTCAGATACTAATCAAGACTGAAAGCTTACTTTTACTAAGTACTTTTACTCTGTTCAGAGTTCTTCCTGTTTGTGTTTGCTTTTGTTACCCCCCTCTGTGAATGGGTGTGTCTGCCTTTAGTAATCCTACACCATTAGCATGTTGAAGTTACTGTAACTGGCTAAACAGCCTCGACCAGTAAGTACAGGGATTCTGAGTCTTACTCTCACACTCCTGCTGTTCTAATTCTATAAATCAAGCAAATGCAAGGTAATATAGTGTTTTCCTCTCATATGAGAAGAAGAAACTAGATTGAGAAACAGGTGTGTGAATAGAGACCTAAGACAGAAAAAATTTTGTCATTGCCACATAGTCCGGGGGGGTTTTGCAGCTGAGAAACGAAAGAGAGAAAAAAAGGCCTGAGAGAGGGAGAGGGGATAAGAGAACCACCCAAACTCCCCAAACCACCCAATCAAGCTGCGTTCTTGGAATTAGATCCCTCCCTTGCTCACCACCTGAGAGCAAAGAAACACAGCTGTGCCTCAGAGACTCAGAAGACTGAGAAAGACAGAGAGAAAAGACCAAAGAGCAGGTGATAGCCTAAGCCCTGCATGCAAGGAGGGGCAAACTTTCGAAAGAATCAGCTCACCTCCTGAAATATATGAAGACGCAGAAACAGAATGTTTTTATTTTTGCTCATCTTGGACAAAAGAGTGAGAGACTCGGGAGAAGAACCTGAATTGTCAGGAGATCTGTGTATCTGTAACAACAAGGCGATGACCTCACCGTCTCTGGATTGAATGAACTCAACATAAAGAGAAGAAATGGTAAAAGGAAACTGGACACCAAATGTGGACAAAAAGGCACTGAAACTGGCATTTTAACAGCCTGCATAGCCGCTTTTTTATTCTAAACTTTTGTTTTTTCTGAGACTAAGCTCTTTTTTTTATTGCTGAATCTACTGTTTAGCTATGTAGGACATACTTGGTAGCTCTAAGGAGAGCCATATTTTGACTACAGACAGCTTGGAGGGGTTTAACTCCTGGAGCACGTGGGGCCAAGGTATAGAGGAAATATGTCTACAGAAGATCTAAGAAGCACTGCCAGCCTCAGAGCTGAAAATGGTGGTTCAGATCGTTGCATTGACCACTCTCTGCAGAAAGTTCAAGACCAGGATGTGGAGAACCGAACCCAAGGCCAGGATGGGGTAGTTCTGGAGCGCATTGCCTCGCTGTCCCTGGACACGTTTGATCCCAGTGCCTTTACTGGGAGGTTCTCGAAGATCCATTCAAAGAGAAAGAGGAAAAATATATTTGACGGTAGGTGGAGCAGCCTCTGAAGCCTAAATCTTTGCTTAAATACACTACAAGAGGGAAGACAAGAAAAGGACATCTTGGTTTATTTGAAGAAATTCTCATTTGATGTAAAAACTGTCAGTCAGTGCACTAGTTGAGCATCTTTGCGTGAACTTGCTACTTGTTAGTACCAGGAAGATCTTTTTATCATAGTAATGTTTGAATATTATTGGTTATGTTTGGTAAGAGAAGCAGAAAGGTGTGAGATATATAATATTAAATTAGAAAATATTGTGTATATAGTAACAGTGAGAAGGGGAAGTCTGGAGTGGGGTCGTTTTCAAAGGAACATCTGCACAACCATATCCTTCCAGAGGAATTATAGCTATTCAGTATACATCAGGATTATAAAGCCAAATTAGCAACACAATATAAAGGAGTTTCTCTGCTTTGGTAATGTGCAATACTGAGGAACAGTAAGAGAGATTGGTATGCCGGCATAAAACTTCTCACACATTGTTCACAAGAGTGATCTATTGGATTGATCCAGCTGTGTCTATGGGACACTGCTTTGTGAAGCCTGAGCCTCAAACAAGCCTCTCTGGGCTTGTTTGCAGCTGTTTACACACTGATATTGTACCTTGCTTAAAACTGATCAGCAAGAAGATGTTGAAATATCAAATCAGCTGCTATGTTTAGAAATAAATAAAATATTTTTTGTGATTATGCAGAAAACATTTATTTTTTTGTTTAATTTGCTGGTTATGTGATAATTGATCAGTTATGCTGACAGTTATATTTTCTCTAAGACAAACTTGTTCCTGTTTTCACATGTGGTTGCATACTGCTGTGTAAAATTATGCAAGCATAGTTTCCATGATATGAATTGAATAATACATATGAAAATAATGGTCATTTTCAGATGAGATATAATTAGTCTCAATGCTTAGCTTGGATCTTGCTTTGGTTGGATTTTCCCAGATGCTTTAGCTTCATGTTGCAGTGGCAGTGGGTTGCACAGGGGAATTCTCAGTACACTACATGAACAAAAACTTATTTTTAACAGTTTATTTTAAAAAGTATGAAATGATTCTTTGTGAGTCAAGTGTATTATGATGTCAAGATTTTATTTATGCAAAATTGCCTTAATTTTTGTCACTCTGCGTACGGTCTGCCTACCCATACATTCTGACGCACAGAAAGCCAGAGTCTGGAATATGTTCTTGCAGCCATAACATGATTACACTTTTGATTATGCTCCATTGTCCACATCAGTGTTCAAAGCTCATTGATATTTATTAGATATTGATCATGCACTTTAAAAAGTTTAATGGAATAACTGTGTTCTGAGCATTATTTGAGTTTTGGAAACCTCAACCAACTACACCCACATGTAAATGCTCTCCTACTGCTTTGGTTGCTCATTTTAAAAGGTGATGGAATTACCAGAAGAAATCCTTGACGCAACATCTAAACTAGTGTAAAAAATGTTTGAGAAATAAATGAGAAAAGATTGATATGCCATCTCAAAGAAAGAAAGGGCCATAATATCAGATTAAGTGTAACCAGTAGAACAAAGTATTGGCTTTAAAAATAAGCTAGGTCATTCATTGTTGTTTCTATGTAATGCCTGAGATGGACCTATAACCAATCGAAGATGTATGAAGCCTCTTGCTTTGTGTCTGGCAGGATAAACATGAGTATCTAATGACCCATTACAGTTTAGATAGCATCGATCCCTCATTTCTACTCTTTTCAAACCATCCTGAACAGAGTAATGGCCAGTTAACAGTGAAACAATTAGAGTTTCCAACAAAGAGATAAACATGTAGAAGCAAAGCATTGTAATGGCTTTGTCCAGATATTAGGAATTCCTCCTTCTATGTTAGCAGAATCATTTATACTCGGATGAAGCAAGTGGTGGATTATAGCCCAAAAGATCAGCAAATAAGATGTTCTATACAACTGCATGAAACATAAATATCTTAAATTTGAGTTTAAATGAAACGTGATACAGTTTATGTCTTACTCATTTGCCTGTGTGCATGTATGAAGTGTGTTTGGCTGTGTGTGTATGGAGGAGTCACATTCCAGCAGCTGGCATGCCCAGGCCTCTACTCAGAATGTTTGGAATCCCAGAGCTCCACGAGGGTGTGTGTTTTAATGTCCATAATTTTTACTTGTAATCTGAATTGTATGTAGCTTTTTGTGTCTGGAAAATGGACCTTTATTTTTTATTATTACAGGTAATGAATTTGAATTTATTTCCATATTGTGGCCCTAGGAAACACTTAAACAGCATATGCCATTTGCATTTGTCTTTGTCCAAGTGTCCTTCCTCATAGAGAAAATTTTGTTTACCTCTAGAAAAGCAGAAAATTTAGGAAAATCAAAAATTTATGCATTTTTTTTCTAGTTACTTGTGTTATTGTGAAATATAAGGCTTACCTCCGGCATTCTTTTGTGGACAAAAATGTCATATATCATGTTTCGTGACGGCTAAAGTTTCCCCTAATCTGCCACATCTGACGTTATGAGTGTGAAAACCAGTCAGCAAACTGGAATTCCCAACATTTTCATGGACTTCTGTAGAAATAGAGTGCTTAACAGCACTAAAGAAGTTGAACTTGTTAACAAAGTTACAAACACAGTTTCAGAAATAGAGATTTGCTAATATTTTGGCCCAGGCTGTTAGCTGAAAATTTGCACACTATAATAGACTGGCAGTGGTTCTCCGTTTTATTTATCCTCCCCTGAGATTTGGCTTTAATTGTCCTTTTAATGTGAACCAGGCCATGCTGTGCTCCACAGCTCTCCTGTGAGCTGCAGCTTTGCAGGATACTTCTTTCATGTATGTTCTGCTCTTCCTTTAACTCTCATTTTCTGTACTCTCCCTCCCGTTTGCATTCACATGTCCTGTGGCACTTCCACAGTTCAGTTGAATTACCCAAATTATCCGCTTGCACTCCTACTGTTTTCCATGCTACCATAGTACTATGCTTTCCTGCTTTGACAGATAATTGCGGATAGTCAAACTACTGTGAAGCGCTAAGATGAAAATCTGGAACTTTTTTTTGTCTTAAGAAAAATAAGATATTAATTTTAGCTTTAACAACATGAGACAGTGAGGTAAAGGGGACGATATCAGGCTCAACAGAGTTGGTGTGGGTCAGTAGCTACATAAGTTTAGTGACAAGAACAAATTAAATGCCATAACACCTGCACACATACAAAGAAATTGTAAAAGGAAAACTATACATCATCTGGAGCAACCAGTAGAAGCTCATTATATCAATGTTGCATATGTCATCTGATAATCATCAAAAAACCTTGGAACAGAGATACCAAGCTACATTGTAGGTGATTAATCAATGGTTTCACCATTACATTATTTTGCCCATCAGATACCAGATTTGATTTTAGTTTGATATTATCAGATTATGCAACGTCTCCGGTATTCATATTGGTATGCATAACAGTTTATGTGTACCTGTGTGGTAAAGGTTGTTCAGGCAGTGTTCTAGACTTCAGTACCCAGGGTGAAATAGAGGTAGTAACATAAAATGCAATATGTTCCTTTGAAAATGTTTTTTATCGTTTAGTAGTTTTTAGGTCATTAAATGAACAGTATTATCCTGGCTTTCTGAATAGTTTGTCGTCCTATGGTCAAACTGATAACAGGGATCCTGCGGCTCTGCATCTTAGAGTCTCGACATCAGTATACAAACGTGTTCTTCAGCTGGAGTTTCTAGTTTTAGTGTCTTACTAACTTGCCAAAAGTCTCTAGGAGTGCAGCAGGAGAGCATAATCCTACTGATCCGACTGGTCAGCGCAGGCCAACACACGAGAAGGAAGCTACCAAAATTACAAAAGAAGAAAACAATTTTTAGTGTTCTGAATGAATTAATGTAGCAGATCCAACTCAGATGATTGAAAAGAAAATCATGATAAATGTATATATATATATTCATGTCCCTTAATATAATATGGGTGGAGAAACCTTTTTCATCTAAATGAACACATGCATTGTTGGATTTTGGCAACATGACATTTGGTGTTGACTGTTTGAAGAGGCATCTTATAGATTTCCTCTCCAGCTATCCGCATCTATGTTTGCTTAATGATGCCCTGTCTCTTCCTTTTCACCCATCACTCTCTTCACTGTGGATATTGCCCCCTTTTCTGTGGATTTTTTTCCAAATAATAGATGATTCAACAATTTGTATGTTATTGACAAGTTTTTGTATACATTATTTCAAGAGAGTGACGCCACAGACCAACTGTCTGGTTATTGGCTGGTGCAGCTGCCTGTTTTCTTTTTTGCTTGGCACTCATTGGCCAGGGTGGACTCACAAGATATTCATCCAGCACAATGTGAAGCAGCTACTACATTATTCTTGTATGACCGTTCCATCTCTCTGTCCCAATTCCTACATTTACTTGTGGTCAATCACTGTATTTCTTCCTTCTACGTGTATTTTCCATACCGGTGCAGTAATATCAGCTATATATTGTCCTCTCACTGTGTCCCTCCCTCCCTTTCTCTCTCTCTCTCTCTCTCTCTCTCGCTGTCTTTCTCTCTCACACACATTATGGGTCCTTTCTCTAAGAGGATTGGCTGCTTGCATCTCCAAACATCTGTGTATCACTGTCCTGAGAGAGCAAAACAGAGAGGGGATGGGGGGATGTTAGCCAGCAAGATAGCAACACAGAGCTCATGCAAGGCTGATTGTGCTCTCTTTCTCTCTGACACACACATTCATACTTGAGCACACACACAAGCCAACACATTCAGACAGTCTCAGCAGCAGACAGCCGCAGCATCCGCATCACTCACTGCTCACCCGCATCCTTCTCTCCCTCTCTCCTTGCCTTTCCCTGTCGGAACGCTCTCTTTTTCCTCTCATTTGCTCCGTCCGCAACGCCTCATCCTGCCGTCCTGTCCCCACTCTGCTGTCTGTCACCGTGGCGATATTGCCTCTGCAGCCATGGCGACCAGCCAGCAGGATTCAGGCTTCTTTGACATCAGCATCAAGTCTCTCCTCAAGTCTTTAGGAGGCAGTGAGTACAGCTAACAGATGACAGTTACTGCTGGTATACGGAATAAATGCATGACAGACTGCTAAAGACTTATTTGCTATTAAGAAGTCTTAGAGTTTACAGAGCAAGCTTGTTTTTATTGTGTATTAGGAGTAGAGACTAAAGAAATATGCAGCATATAACATGATCCATGGTGTCAATACTTGGCAATATTACGTAATGGAATAATGGAAGGCAGGTTGTTGAGGAAGAGATAATTGCTCAAGGGGTTAAGGATAAATCTGACTCCTCAGCAGTTTTTTTATATTAATTATACAGCACATTGCTCAGCAGACAAAAAAGGGTGCTTGACTTTGCAATAATCTTTGTGCATATCGAAAATTTAAATTTAAATCTGAACCAAATCTACCCTGAAATGCAAAACAGTGTTAAGCTACATTATCAGTCGGTCAGCCTTACTTTTGGTGTTGTTTACATTCCAAAAAACTCAAGTCTCTTCATGTTCTTGTTAGTTTTTATTTACACAGTGTAACTGGATGGTTGGGACAAACCCCCAGCAGCAGCTTGTTTAAACAGTTCCCAACTGGACATGCTGTACTCGTCTGTATAGCAGTGGGTTCATAAGTCTGAGACATGACACTAAGCGGAAAGCCTCGGCTTGTTATTGTCCCGCTGGGAGTAATCACCACGCAACCCCTGTAGTTTACCTTCACTGTGGCGTTAGTTGTTTTCTACTTGATGGAGAGGATGCAGAGATCAGCCAGAAGACTCTGTGATGCTGTGCTGCAGTGATGTTCATATCATGAACATGAAAATGAATGTATGGCAGGATGAACTTATGAAGCCTTTACTAGAACTTGTTTGAAGGTTATTGCGGGTTAGAATAAGGAGGTGCAGAAGAATTGTGTTTGACATTTTGATGGCTTTTTTTTGTCATTTTTTACAAGGTCATGAAAGCGTATCTGATGTTTTTCCCTATTTTACATTATGCATTATTTCAGCTGTAGATCCAAGATCAAAAGTATGGATTGGCCTCCTCCAAGGTCATGCATGATGATGATAGCAGGCAATAGACTTGAAAGTCAGTTTGAAGGCTAAATTAGGCTGGTGTTTTAAGCAAATGGTGAAAACACTCGATAACAATGGGACCTAATGAGGTTGAACATATTCTAGCTCATGCCGAGCTTTTGAAATAATGACACACATACCTGAAATAAGTTCAGATAAATCTGACAAAAAACAAGTAGTTTCATATCTGTTTAGGCTTTAGGTTTCATTAATATTTTTAAATAATATTAGACAAAATAAAGTCCTTGTAATCTATTAACACATGTTTTAGGTTTTCTCTAAATGCATCTATATGACTACATTATTCAAGGCTTAACTTAACAGTCTGCCAGACTTGTTGGAGTTATCAAAGCTCCTAAATGAAATGCATCATATATTAAGACAACAAAAGATCAGTTTGCTAGACTTTATCCCACAGTCACTGTTTGGTAGCCACTGCTTCTGACAACAAGCAGGTTTGGTTGTGCTAGGGCAGTGAGTCTGTGTGCTTTCACAAGTGACTCATCATCTCAATCTATGTTACCTAGAAACTGCCAGCAAACTCCACCTGCATAGGTTGGATAAATTCATCTTTAGCAAGCCTATTGGGAGGCTTATGATACCCCATGTCAACATCTCAGCCTTAATTTCAAAATGTGATGCATTATTGCGTCACATGTGTATCATCACTCTGTGCCACAGTGCATGTTAGACACTATTCATATGCTCATGATGCATGTGTGCCCCATTGGTGTGATGGTAAATGTAAATCTATTTCTATTCTTAATTTTTACATTTACATTTGTTTTTTGTAGAATGACACTTAAAGCATCCACTTCCATCTCTGTTGCTCAAAACTTCTCACTAACGCATGTCTCTCATCATCCGTTTTTTTTTTTCCTTACATGTTTTTGTCTCAAGCAGTATCTTAAAAGGTCATTTTAGAGTGTTCAGTAAAATCAAACATCACTAAATGGAAATGTACAATCCGTGCTGAACCATCACTTAAAACGCTGAATCATGCATTTGCCTTTCGGGGTCTCAGGATGATGTGTTCTTGTGTGTTACATCAACAGCCTTATGTGATACTGTTATGTCCTCATCTCCACTCTCATTCAGACCACTTAAACATACGCATGTACATAGACACAAACACACACTGTTCATGACATTGAGAAGCTGTAATGGATTATCTCTGTTTGGACCTTGCATATACCAAATTATATTAGTGCCATTTGCTTTGAAGTTAAACAAAATTACTCACTTAAATCTCCCAGTACATCTCTATGTAGTTCTGTATTTGCGTCTGTTTCCATGTGTTCGCACTTGTGTAGGAGTAGGGGTCAGTGGGAGTGGTGGGTATGTAAGAGTGACCGCCAGCAGTCTATATATAGCACCTCCCTCCTCCCTTCGGCTCTCTCTCAGAGTAGTGTTGAAATTCCAAGCCAACTCTTCTGGTCAGACCTCAGCAAGGAGCAGACTTTACTAAACTGCCACTGACAACTTAAGGACAACCACAGAAACACTTTTCAAAGAAGCACTTTATTTCAGTTCTTCTTTCCAATGGGCTTCAAGGATTCCAAAGTCACGGGAACTATTGCACAGAGAAGGGGTTGCAGGTTGGAATCGGATCAGAACCTTAAGTTGAAACTGATAGTTGGCATGTAGGCTCATTTTATATCGCTGCCAGGCTGAGGACCCTCAACAGCTTCCGTTCAAGATATGGAAATATTCTCATTCCCATCCAGTTAAATTCACTAATTACAGAATAGGTTGGCCCTATTTTCTGTTATTTTCAAAGGATACTCTCACACCATCTCTTCTTCTCCGACTCCAGCGCTGAGCTTGTAACGCATCAAGTTGCTTCACGTGGGGAGTTTCAACCTGGCCATGGCTCCTTCAGTCTGGACATGACGTGTCTTTTTCTTTCATTTGTACTGACTATGGGATACAGCTGTAATGCTGCTGTCATGAAAGCTTTGTTTTTTTTGTCTCTAGCTCAGTTTGATCTTTTTACCTGTCTTGTCATTTTCTGAAAGATGGAACTCAATACTTCTAGTTTTGGTTAAACCTTCCACGTGCCAAAGCCAATGGTACGATGGAGCAGTCGCATGTATAGACTGATGGCATCTGTGCCAATGTTGGTATTTAGGGATTTATTTTTATTAAATGGAACCTGCTTTTGACACCCTGTAAGGTCCCATTTCTCCTCCATCAGAGTTTTGTATCTGGTTTTATATTCTGCATTTCTTTGTTTTTGTTTTTTAACGCACTACACCATGGAAATGCCAACCAAATGGAGCAGAGCTAGTGTCATCAGCTTCATTAAGGGCCTTGGTAAGCGCACAGGGGGCTTGCATTCATATGGACGTGTTTGTTTCGAGTGAATGGTCAGGTTTCAGTCAAATAGACTGCTGTGTATGAAGCCAAGAGGTCTGTCCAGGCCTGGGACTAATGCTCCCTTCTCTGCTGCGGTCAGGTCACATGGTCATGATAGGTTAGTTAGGCTTGGTATTGTCACTGTGTGTGAGTGTGTGTGGTATAGGGGTGTGTTTGACTTATGATTTATTTTCAGCAACAACAGCTTGCCCCTCGACATGTGCACAGTTCCTAGAAATGTGAGGCACGTCAATATTCTAAAAGCTAAATGGCAGGAAATGTCATTTGTATTTTGGTATTTTGTGTCTTCCACAACATGTAGAAATGAAACAGTTTGACAAACTGTGTTGTTTGTATAGTCTTTGCATCACAACACAAGGAGAATCAGTATATTACATTACATTTATTTAGCAGACGCTTTTCTCCAAAGCGACTTACATCAGAGAATAAGAACAACACATTGCATCAGATTAGCTTTTTGT
>JBAMHX010000017.1:11818149-11837347 GCA_037177515.1 Pseudomugil tenellus | reverse complement strand
GTGTCTGCTGAGTATATAGCTGGAGAGGAATTGAAAACAGGTCCGACTGTGCAGGTGTGACCCCACCACATCCAGATATTAGAATTCTGCTTCCTCTGCCTCAGTTAGGTAAAGCGTCCCACATGTGCTGCTTCAGGTACACTATCTTTACGGAGTGATGCAGCATCATTTCCTCTAAAAGCATAACTTTCACATAATCAGTTCATCATCCTCAGGAAGCAAATATTCCCTTTAAATGTAAAAATGGCTAATATCTGAGAAGGTTCTTATGTTGCAGCTTTTTCTGTAATCCACTCTGCAGCACCAACCATAAGTGTTTCCTGATCAGCTGTGTAAGCTGTCTCTCAAATGCAATTTCCTCATAAACCTTTAATAGATTTTAATATATTTGAGTGGCGTACATTCTTTCTTCTTTATAATTTGCCTGTACACTGCTATCCTCATCTCTATGAGCTTTCTTAGCTGTACAGAATTGAGCATTGCTTATTCTGTGATTTAACTGGGAACACCTTGTACACTTTCCTCTTGGTGGTCTTTATTCAGGCCCTCATAAGGAGAGTGATACAATCTCACTGTTTATCAGCTAAGTCCAAACTCTTTGGATGGTCGTGCTCACAGAAACATGTAGACTACACTTTGTTACCCCTTTCCTTTAAAATACTCAAATTTGAGGCTTCATTTACAAAAAATATTTTAGAACCTGATGGTTTTATCCACTCATTTTAAGTTTATTAAGATATTTCAGAGACGGCATTTACAGTTCTCGTTAGAAATAATCAGCTCTTCTCGTTTTTTAATCTATGAAAAAGGTGTTTTATCTATTCTGCATCTATTTCACAGACATATTTGCTGGCAAAAAGTGTCATTAGGCAGTTGTGCGACATCAGTGTTGATCTATGCTGATGTGTTATTCTGAATATGTTTCCTGTTACCTGCTAGGACAGACAGTTTTGTTCCCAGGCCTGCAGTCATTTTTACATTGTAAAGACTTCCCTCAACGGATTCTCCAAATACTAAAAAAAAAAAACAAAAACACATGCAGACAAGCCTTAACACACCTCTTTTCACACAGAAGCCTTTCTTTTCCAGTTTTTCCAAATGAACAACACACAGGCATGCATACTAACTGCCAATAACCTGCCATGTCAGACACCAATGGACAGACATAGGAATGACTGTAATGCTATGCATTTTTTTAATTGGTATGCTCTTACATGCACGAGTGAGAAGAGGTACTGAAATGGATGAGGAAAAGAACAAATAACACCGGTGATAAAGGAGGTATATCATACACTCCTCCATCCTTACACTGAATAAAAAATTATAAATAAAATAAGGGAGTGCTCAACACAAAGCTTTTTTGTTTTATTATGGTATTTATGAAAATTTGCATTTTCTGATGAATGAATGAAATTGGCAGCAAGTTTATCTGCATGACCTGCAGTGTCATTTATGCCGTTGTTGCTTTAATGGATCCATGAAAAATAAGATGCAAAGAAGCTTAAATGTAAGATTTGACATTTCTATGAGCTTATTTTGTTTTTAATAAAGATTGAATGTCTGTGTAACATGGTTATTGTAGAAAAATAATGAGGAAGAGGAGAGTCTCGCCTTACACTGTCTCCTATCTGATCTTTCTCTCTCTCTTTCTCTCTAGGCTCTCTACCCTCTGGTGACATGCCTGCTGTGTGTCAGTCAGAAGCAGTTCTTTCTCAATCGTTGGCACATTTTCCTCAACAACTGCCTCTCAAACCTCAAGGTCAGCTTCCCTGTTAATTACCATGTACATGAAAAAATGCTTGATTTTTTTTCTAAAAATAAGTTTTCATTTAACTTAAATTACATAAAATTTTAGGGATGATCCAGATCATTTGGATCATTCCTTTTGCTTTTTGAAGCATTCTTTATGACTGTGAGATTTTGTCATTTTCTGTATATATACATATATCTTAACAATAAATGGTCAACTTGTTTGAGCAAAAACTACAGGAGAAGTTTCCAACAGGTTTTACAAGATGTCAAAAATAAACCTGGATGCAGGCAAAGTTCTAGATACGATCCAAAGCAGGAAAAAGTAGGAAATCTTTGGAATCTTCATCACCGCAAGAGAACAAAACAAGATTTAAGCATGCAACAGGACACTGCGGGTTCATTATTAGTGTATTTAGAAATATAGTAGTGCATACAAAGAAATATTCTAGAACTTTAACATAGTTTGGAAATCCCAATATGGGTGGTAATGAACTCTCCATGTGTGCTTCCAGTTTGTTTTGTGATCACTGAAAGGTTGGCTCACTTAACTATGGAGACGGCATGCATTTATGTCGAAGTGACAGTACATGCTTTTAACACTGAACTTTCCACAACATAATCCTGCAGTAGCTAATACCTTGTCATCTGAAAAAATAAACGTCATAATTAAAATGGCCATATTATGAAAAATTGACTTTTAATTGAGTTTTTAACCTACTGTAAGTGTTAATTGTACCTTAAAACGATCCCGGAAGTCGATTTATTTTTCATCCATTTTTTAAGTTTTATCGCTTTAAAAAGAAGAGTGCAGCTTAAACAGAGCAAACGACTGACTCCACCATGCAGCGTCGGACACTTCAGACTCAGAGTCTCAGACCTCAGACCCCCCCTTCCCCTACCTGAAAACTTTAGCATGCCATCTCCACCAGGAAGTGTGCATGTGGCTCTCCTCAACAGACACACATGTGCAACTGCACACAGACTACACACACCGCCTCTCTGGCTGCTCAGTGTGGGCTGGGCAGGGGAGCCACAGACACTCAGAGGAGAGAAGAAGAGATACAGACCCATGCGTTCACAGTTCAGCTAGAAATCTCTCCGAAACAAATGGCAAAACTATAGTTTGGTGCAAAATGCATAATATTATCATAAATGTGCAAAGGATAGACTGTGAGATGGCAAATACAGCATAATTTATGAAGGACCATAAAGATTACTGTATTAGTTTCTGACCATAATGTAAACCATGAAAACCCATAGTTTATCAGTCGTTCCAGGAATTATTACTTACCTGTAGCTTATGTTAAGGTCCTGCAGCATTTCTCACACACACAGTCTCTGTTGTTTAGAGAAAACACGTGTATATCAGGTAGAAAGATGTTGCTTATTAGTATGTATGTTTTGGAATGCAGAATAAAGACCCCAAGATGGCACGCGTGGCTCTAGAATCTCTCTACCGCCTACTGTGGGTCTACATGATCCGGATAAAGTGTGAGAGCAACACTGGAACACAGAGGTAACAGTAATGTTCAGTCACACTACTCACCAGAAAAAACCTGACCTGAAATTCCAGATCAGAAGTTTCAGTCCTTTGACATCATGAGAAGTTGTGATTAATTTATGGAAGCTGACTTGTAAACAATTTGTATTTACAAAAAAAATCAAATATACAAAAGATATTCTTTGTTTATTACAATCTATTTCTTCTTCCCTCAGTCGTCTGACATCCATCACCTCCACTCTTTTCCCCAAAGGGAGTCGTAGCGTTGTGCCCAGAGACATGCCTCTCAACATTTTTGTCAAAATCATCCAGTTTATTGCTCAGGTACGTAACACACTCTTTGAATTTTTTCACAATTTTTATTTAATGAGCCAACAAGTGAGGTTTGTTGTAGTGTGTGATTTATTTAGTGTCACTGTAGAGTTATTGGAAACAACAGTGTTCACTCCACTTTTAATTCAGATACTTTTCCTATGTTAAACTGTATTGAAATGTAGCATTATCTAGTTCAGATCATGAGATATCTAAAATGTTATTGTCATCCAATATCAAAATAAATAATGTTTCATTCAGTGTTTGCAAGCAGTGCTTTGCATATGTGTTTCTGTACAGCTTTGCAGTTACTGTTGTCCTTTAGCAGCTGCATGGAAGCCCTGTGTATGTTTACATCCCTGGTGTGGTAAACAGATAAAAAACTGCTGATTTCCAAACACACCTCCTTTTAAAAGAATGACCAAATTGTTACCAGCCAGGACATCAAGCCACCTGTTGCTTCACACTGTGTTACCTTTGTAATCCTGTTAAACCACTAATGTTTCCCTCTGTTTAGGAGAGACTTGATTTTGCCATGAAGGAAATCATATTTGACCTGTTAAGTGTTGGAAGACCCGCAAAAGCTTTCAGTCTCAATCCAGAGGTAAAAAAAAGGACAAAAGTGCCATTAATGATCTCTTGACCAACTTTATGGGAGTAGCATTCCAGTTTTATTAGTATTTTGACAAAAAGAGCTCTATATTTTCTTGAAAATAATAATAATATTTAATAATTAATAAATTTGATCAAATTTACAAAAAGAAAAAAATGACATAAAAATCTTTCTTCCAGCGTATGACCATCGGCCTTCGTGCATTCCTAGTGATAGCAGATGCTCTGCAACAGAAGGATGGCGAGCCTCCTATGCCCAACACAGGAGCCACTCTGCCCTCCGGAAACTCTCTGAAGAAGAAGAAAACATATCTCAGCAAGACGCTCACTGAAGAAGAAGCCAAATTAATTGGTCTGTATCTGTCTGCAGGCGTTTAAACTGCAGTGATTTTGAATGTTGTCACCAACACTATGTAATATCACTTTCTCTTTTCCACAGGCATGTCCCTGTACTACTCCCAGGTTCGTAAGGCTCTGGTTAACATCCTCAGACATTTAGACAAGGAAGTGGGTCGTTGTATGATGCTCACAAATGCCCAAATGCTCAACAAAGAACCAGAGGACATGATCACGTACGTAACTCCCTAGTGGAAAGTTGAAACTTAGCCTTTCTAAATCTTAACTCTCAGTGAATTGTTGATTTTGACTATTCTCTTCTTCCTTATACCTCTTCTTCTATTTCAGCGGGGAAAGGAAGCCTAAAATTGACCTGTTCAGAACGTGTGTGACTGTCATTCCTCGTATCCTTCCCGATAGCATGTCCAAACCGGAGCTCATCGACCTGCTCTCTAGGTGAGTTTTAGGTCAATCTGATTCATTTCTTTCATATTATTTTCATTTTTAAATTAGTTGGAAGAGCATGAGGAGATTTTTCTTCCTATGGTTCTCATTTTGATCTTTATCTAAAATATAATTTAGGATGTTTTTGTCTGTTCCATAGACTGACGGTGCACATGGACGATGAGCTTCGTCTTATATCCCAGAACTCTCTGCAGAGCCTCTTGTTGGATTTCTCCGACTGGAGGGAAGACGTTCTATTTGGTTACACACATTTCCTTTTACGTGAGGTACGGTAGCACTCCATGGAAACTACTTGCAAGTTATTAGTCTCTTGTAGCCAAGATCATGATAAATAGAAATAATCCTGGTGCAATGACACTGTTTATCGGTTTAAACCAGAATCTGTAAAAGACAACCTTGAGTGTATTGGTCTCCAGGTTTTCTGATAATTTTTAAAACATTACTAACATTTAGTCATCTGGAATGACTCAAGCAACAGTTTTCTTTCCTAATTTCCATTAAATGCGAACATACTGACTTTCATACTGTCCACTGTGGAACTCCTCCAGGTCCAAGACACCCATCAGGTTCTACAGGATGCATCTGTGAAGCTTCTGCTGCAGTTGCTTACACAGTGGAGGTTAGCTCTGCAGCTTCAGGGGAAGGTACGAGGTGGAGTTGAGGTTAGTACAATTACAGCCTTCTGTTTTCTTCTCTTGAACCAACAAGAGCCTCTGGTTTCAGTTTATTCAGATGTTTACACATGCGTGTGAAATTTGTCCCCACAAACACATGTGATCTCAGAGAAAATGTAGTTCTGCGATAGGTTTGTGAGCTATTTTGCTATTTTAAAAACTCACACACACTTAAGACTTCAAATGCTTTAGACTTGTTAATTGAAAGTTTACAAGTCAGACAGTTTGATTTGTTTACTAAGCCTCCCTCGCTGTCTTCCTTGTTTCCCAGGCCAGTCCCAGAATGCCAGAGCGAAGCCCTCACTGCTCAGTGCTCCATGCAGTGGAAGGCCTGGCTCTGCTGCTCCTCTGCTCATGTCAGATTAGCACTAGGAAGCTGGCAATTGGTGTGTTGAGAGAAATACGCTGCCTCTTCACAGCCCTAGGACATGCTGAGGTACATAGTTTGCAATAGACGAATAGAGAAGTATTAAATCTATTGATAATTATTGTTGGACAGCTGATGGCAAGTGGTGATTGAAAAGTAAAAAGGAATGTCCAACTAGCCGAATAAAAGGAGTGCCATCTGTCTGTAGATGCGATAAGAGATGCAACTTGTGCAACCTGTGAATTCTTCTGTCACGCTGTTGTAAAGATAGCTGATTCTATAAATGTCACACCCTGCAGGACGATGACAAACCAATGATAGAGGTCATGGACCAGCTGAGCCCAGCTGTGATGGACAGCTTTGTTCACGTGGTTGGTTCTGACACAGTGAGTGCCTGAATAGCAAACCAGATGCAGTAAAAAACATTCTGATAGATAACTTAATTTACTCTGGTGTGTGTCTCTCGCTTTCTCTTCTTTCCCAGTCCACTTTGCCACTCGGCCACCACGTTGACCTCCAGTGGCTGGTGGAGTGGACTGCTCGTCTGGTGAGCAATTCATACGACGTGAAGAGCCCCAGCCATGTGTGGATCTTTGCCCAGTGTGTTAAGGATCCTTGGGTGCTCTGTCTGCACATTTTCCTGCGTCAGGAACACCTCCCCAAACATTGCTCTATTGCCCTGGGATATGCGTGGCCCTATGTTTTCACACGGCTACAGCTGCTGCTGCCACTGTTTGACCCCAAGTATGTGAAAACACAATTATTATTAATCATAAGGACCACCATAAATAACAGGGTAAAGCATTTAGTTTGGGATTAAAAATGTTTTCTACTTTTTTCTCATTTGCTGTACAGCAGTCCAGTTAATGCAAAGAAAACCAGTACAGCAGGCTCCAGTGACAATTACGTCTCTCTGTGGCGGAATTACCTGATCCTGTGTCTAGGTGTGGCCAAGCCCAGCATCATGTCACCTGGCCACCTTAGAGCTTCTACATCAGAGATCACTGCAACCACACCCGATGGTAGCGTCACCTATGACAACAAGGTGTGTATTTAAGTTGTAAGAAGTTATTATCATTATGAAAATATATTAAAGATAAAATTGTCCATAATCTGTAAACTAATACTTTTTTTTTACTTATCAGTTAATGGTGTGAACTTGAAATATTGGACTAACTGGTGGATGTGAAGAATTAGTTTTAGGTTGTTAATATTGTCTGATCCATGTGTGTATTTTTGTGAAAGGTGATAGGAACTCCTTCTGTGGCCTGGCTATTAAAGCAGCTTGTCCCCCTGATGAGAGCTGAAAGTTTGGAGATCACGGAGTCTCTGGTGCTGGGGCTTGGTTGCACAAACGCTCTGGTCTTCAGGTACAGACACATGCACTAACACACAGCTACAATGACACACACAACAACAGTTGTGTCAGATTTTAGTCCAGAGCTAAATCTTGGTCCAAAGTGTTAAATAATCTATTGTTTACTGTCATTCTACGTGTCAGCTGCTGCTTTCTAGTCTAAGCCTTTCTAACATATACACTGGATTATGATCACAGCAAAAAATCTGACCTTACTCCTTTCATGAGACGGACATTCTCTTGTAGTGGTTTTCATGCTCCCTGCATTTATTACTCTCATCTGTCTGTACATTGTTATCATAGCTTCAATGAGTTGCATACCTTAGTGACATTCAGAGGAGAAAAAGCAGTCACTCATGCAAACCAGGAATTCTTACAGGAAAAGAGATGTATCCATTTTTTCAAAGGACAGAGGTTCCATTGTGAGAGGAAGGTATCTATTTTAAAGGAGATCATTTATTTTTAACCCAGAATGCTTTCGGAAAAAGAGCTCATTGTTGTTAAAGAGATTAATGTCTGCCTGGGTAAATTGTCTGACATTTCTTTGAGGATTGTCGGTTTGAGGGCATGTGAGAATTGGGTTGCACAAAATAATTATCTCTTACAAACCATCCTGTCCGTGTAAATGAGACCATTCACATTACCTAACCATAAGGAAGATTGTTTTATTCACTGTCTTTCAGCAACTATGCGGTTGGTAACCAGTTGTCTTTTGTTGTCTGCTTACAGGGAACTAGTTGAAGAACTTCATCCGTTAATGAAGGAAGCTTTGGAACGTAGACCCGAGGTAAGACACTCAGGATGAGATTTATGGATATATGGGAAAATGTAAACGTATGATGTTAACATAGTTAACCTTGTCATAACTGTTAGAGATGTCACTATTTTATTTTTTATACAAATGGTTTTTTTTTTACCTGCAGCTTTGACAGTTTGTCAAGATTTGAGTATGAAAATGTCTATTGACGATCCTCCTCCATGTTGCAGTTCGCTGACATCCTGTGTGTGCTTTTAGAACAAGAAGCGTAGAGAGAGGAGGGATCTCCTCCGGCTGCAGCTGCTGAGAATTTTTGAGCTCCTGGCAAATGCAGGAGTCATCAGTGACAGGTAAAACAAACAAGTCATTTACTGATAAATCATCAGTTCTTCACTGTTGTTGTTAAACGTGAACCAGGTACAGAAAACGAATAAAGGAATGAGAAGATGCTATGAGCTTACATTAGCTAATAAAATCTAACAGCATTGGAAGTGGAATGAGTTTTGTTGCTCGCCTTCTGTGATGAGTGTCATTTAATCACACAGAAAAACAAGCCAAAAATATAAAAAAAACCATTATATTCTATATTATTTTCAGTGCCTTTGGACTTGATACCGTTACAGTTGTATGTATTGACAATCCTACTGTCATGTGAATGCTCCAACCATGATGTTTTCCTTGTTAAGACGCACAACCCTTCTCCTATTTCCTACTGTAACCTCTGAGCTCCCTTTATTCATCTTTCTGCAGCACCAATGGGGCTCTGGAACGGGATTCGCTGGCACTGGGCGCTTTGTTCTTGGAGTATGTCGATCTAACTCGAATGCTTCTGGAGGCTGAGAATGAGAAGGAGCTTGACATCCTTAAAGACATCAGAGCCCACTTCAGTGGGATGGTAGCGAATCTCATCCAGTGTGTTCCTGGTAAATAACTGTTTCATGTTAACGATACTACAACTCATCAGCTTGTCAATAATGTCTGTTTACTGTGTCAGATTGTCATCCTGGTCAGTAAAATGAATCCTACATGAGTCTCTCACATCTGTGCAGTCCACCACAGGCGCTTCCTCTTCCCTCAGCAGTCCCTGAGACATCATCTCTTCATTCTGTTCAGCCAGTGGGCCGGACCCTTCAGTGTTATGTTCACTCCTCTTGATCGTTATAGCGACCGCAACCACCAGATCACTCGATATCAGTATTGCGCACTCAAGGTAAGCACTGCCAGCTTGTAAACTCAGATGCACACCAGGAGTAACTTTTCCTTCCATGTATTTTGGGAAACTTTAGCGTGACCTGAGCTTTGTCTTCCAGGCCATGTCAGCAGTTTTATGTTGCGGCCCAGTTTTTGACAATGTTGGTCTTTCAACTGATGGCTACCTCTACAAATGGCTCGACAACATTCTGGGCTGTCATGATCTGCGGGTATGCCAACTCTGGGATTTACATTTTTCTCAAATATCCTTAAAACACTATAATATTCTTAAGCCTAATTTACTTCCTTTTATGTTTACTTGAGTTTCTGAGTGTTTTCTTATGTTTCTTCACTGTGCTGTTTTGTGTTGGTTCACGTTTGCCATCAGGTGCACCGTCTTGGCTGTGAAGTTGTCATCCTGCTTTTAGAACTGAACCCAGATCAGATCAATCTGTTCAACTGGGCTGTGGATCGCTGCTTTACTGGTTCTTACCAGCTGGCTTCCGGCTGCTTTAAAGCCATCGCCACAGTCTGCGGCAACAGGTTGGTGATCATTTATTTGTTCAAATCTGCTTCTCTGATGTTTTCTCTTCCAGGACGCCAGAAATAAGTCATTGCCTTGGAGAAGTTTTTAACCTGACAATCATGTTATTTTTAATATATGTAATTTCATAGCTATATATAATATAGCATTTTTTTACAATAACAAATATGCCCATTTTTTAAAAATAATTTGAATTGATTGCTGATTAAACATCATCAAGGCAAGCCTAATTTATTTGTATATCACAATTCAAAACCAGGAACTTAAAAAGTGCCATAGCAAGATACAGCATAACTAGTAACTAAATTATGTTTTTCTTTATTTTTGCCAGGAATTACCCCTGTGACCTGGTGACATTGCTCAACCTCGTGCTTTTTAAGGCCTCGGACACCAGCAGGGAAATTTATGAAATTTCCATGCAGCTAATGCAGGTAGGACAAGACTCCTATGTTCCTATATTCATCAGCTGCTTATAAAAAGTTGTAAAAAAAAAAGGCTGTTAAAACCAAAACATGTCAGTTATGGATAAATTATGTTTGTGCAGGTTCTGGAGTCCAAGCTATGTGCATACTCTAAGCGGATGGTGGAGCAGAAGCCAGGCAATATTTTGTATGGAACCCACGGCCCCCTCCCTCCCCTTTACAGCGTCAACCTCTCTCAGCTCTCCATCCAGCTTGCCAGCATGTACCCTGAGCTCACACTGCCTCTTTTCTCAGGTATATTTTCCATTATAAACATGAATGAAGGTTTATATGAAGTACATTCTTCTATAATGCAGTTTTGTTTTCTTTATCACCAAGTGTGATGAATGGAAAAGTGAAAGAAAAGAGTGGAGAACTTCTCTCTTTTTATATGCTACTTTAAAGACTATTATTTTCCCCGAGGCAATTGTAAAGTTTTGCAATGTATCGCTTAACATTTAAAGAAGCTCAGCTGTCTCTGTGGACTAACTGTACTTTATTAAATCTGCTCTCATGGTTCTGATCATTCAGAGGTGAGCCAGCGATTCCTAACAACTCATCCCAACGGCAGACAGATCATGCTGTCCTACCTGCTACCGTGGCTTAGCAACATCGAGCTACTGGACAACGGGCTCATACCCCCTGCTTCAAGTCCCTGCACACCTGAAGAAGAAGCACGCAATCAGTCACAGGGAATGTCCCCCAGCCTGAGAGGCAATGGCTGGGGCTCATTACAGGCAACCTCCTTGGTGCTCAACAACCTCATGTTCATGACTGCTAAGGTAAGAGAGCATATTTGTTTGTAAGGTAACTACATCTTGTCCACATTGTTGGCCTTCCTTTTTAACTGGATTTTCTTTTTAACACGATCAGTATGGAGACGAGGTTCCTGGACCGGAGATTGAAAACGCCTGGAACGCTCTGGTGTCCAACGAGAGGTGGAGCAACAACTTGCGGATCACCCTGCAGTTCCTCATCAGCCTGTGTGGAGTCAGTAGCGACACCACGCTCTTACCTTATGTAAGTAAAAATACGATAGCTTCAAAGAAACTGATACATCAAACTCAATGATGAGATCATACACACACAGAAAGTCTTGTTTCAGGTAAACAGTTATGTTAATTATATGTTTCAGATAAAGAAGGTGGTGATCTACTTGTGTCGTAACAATACCATCCAGACAATGGAGGAGCTCTTGTTTGAGCTGCAGCAGACCGACCCAGTCAACCCTGTGGTTTTGCACTGTGACAACCCTCCCTTCTATCGCTTTGCTGCCAGTAACAAAGCCTCCACTTCCCAGACAGGTGGGCATATGTAATAAAATATGATCTCACAGCTTCTTACATGACTGATGTTAAACTGTGCTTCTAAAAAGCTTTAATGCATTATATGCAGGCACCACATCCAGCAGTAACACGGTGGTTCCGGGTCAGGAGAACCTACCAGACACAGATGAGAACAAGTTAGTCAGAGACAACGATGAGCGGTAAGTATTATATTTCTGTATACACCTTTTGAAGATAAAATATGGCTGCATAGGTTGTCACAATGAGACAATTTTCATTTATGACTCAGCGGTTTCTTTAACAACTGGTGCACATAAATACAACATGTCGGACTTTATCACATAAACACCCAGCGTGACATATATGACACATTTACTTTTTCAGACATTTTGCATCATTTTATGGTAAAAACTTTGCTCAAAATTCTGCAGAACACATTTTGATTTTTGTCTTCTGCTCCTGAATGGACACCAGAAAGCAGAAGATTATACAATAAGAAATATGACATAACACATGGTTATAAAAATGTGATTCTTCTTTTATGTTTTTTATTTTGTTTTGTTAAAGGAACAAATAAAGACCTCATATTCAAACGAATTGGACTTTTCTTACTGTTTTTGGTTGGGTCTTTTAAGAGTTAAATCAGTTATGATGCCATATTTACAGAACACTGAATACATCCAGAAAAATCTAATTTCCCTTTTCATTTCATGCTTCTCTCTCAGGAGGGCCAGGGCTCACAACAGACTGGAGTCTCGCTACAGCAACAGCTCGGGAGGCTCCTATGAGGAAGACAAAAGTATGTTCTTTTGATTCCCATCAGAATAAATGAAGTAACTTCCACAAGAAGATTTTTTTCTTTTCGCAAAATATTCACTAAATTAGTCCATAGTTTTTGAAGCTGATATTTACTAATCTCCTTCATAGTCAAGTGTCATTGTGTCTTTCACCCCTGTATGTGTTGGGAGGCTTCCATGCAGCGCTATAACCAGAGCGTCGAGGCATTTCACATTTTAAACCAAGCTGATATTTCATGCAGTTGATTTAATCAAACTTTTATTTATGGTGATGTCACTTTTGCTTTAAAAAGGTGGTTACATAATAAAATAGAAATTGACCATCTGAACTTTTAAGTTCAGAACTATGTGACTGTGAAGAAGTAAAACGTCCCTTTTTCCAGGGTTCAAACATTTTTATGTCTGTTTCAAGCTAATCTTACCAACGAGCTAGATTAGTAAGAATTGAGTGGAAACAATTAGGAAGTTAACCTGATTATAGCAAACATGATTTAACAGAATCTATCAAAGTCATTCCCAATTGTTTTAATCCTCTGACATGTTTAGTTCTAACATGCAGTTAAACTAACAAACAAGCTGAATAACTCAGTAATGTGGACAAGAGAAGCTGAATGGCAGCTTAATCCCAGTTTACACCTCTGACTGGTTTGTTTCATTTAGAGAGAGGGACTATAAAGTGTTTATAATTATAATATAGTGGTTATAAGAATCAAATATACTTTATTCACTCAATCTTAAGTTCGATCTGTTTTTGGCTTTTATCTTGTTTTTGTAGGTGACCCACTACCACCATATGCTGGATGGCTTCTTAGTGTCCTGGAGACCAATCGTCCTCAACCATTACCAATGCCTGTTAACGGTAGCTTCTGGGCACCTCTTGTTGACTATCTTCCTGAGACAATCACCCCTAGAGGGCCGCTACACAGGTATACACACGTACACTGTACAAACAATATGTTCAATGTGAGCCAGGAGAGTCACAAACCTGTCATATGTCATCCCAGAATCTCTGCTAAACTCAGAAACCATTCAGGTTGTTTCTGTTCTATGAAAACAAGGAAGATTAAAATAGATTTGCTTCTTTGGCTTACCTCCTCTTGACACCTCAAGAATCACAAGTCGAAATGAAAGCTATCACTCGTGTAGATTCAGTTCAAACTAAGTACATTACAGTATAGTGGATATTGTATTGAGTCAGCAGCAAAGCTTTGAGGATGTAATGATAAAATAAAACTTCACATGCACTCTAAATGTTTCTCTTTTCTGGTCCTATTCTGATCTCATTGCATCTGTATGATGCTGCACAGGCTGGTTGGATGGTTCAGTGCAACACTTGGCAGATGTCTGATGTTTTTTTGTGCTTTCATTGGCTTTGTGTGTGATACTCAGGTGTAACATTGCTGTCATCTTTATGACTGAAATGGTGGTGGACCACAGTGTGAGAGAAGACTGGGCTTTACACCTGCCTCTGCTGTTACATGCACTCTTCTTAGGTAAGTGTACAGAACACATAACCAGCATTGATTACTTACTCATTGATCATACATACAATATATCCATTATCTTGCTTTTATCTCTGTAGTATAACCTTTATTGGTTACAAAGGAACTTGAATCTAAAAATTAGGTCAGACATGTGATTTGTTTCATTTAAAGTGTGTGTTGAAATCCCAGCACAGATAAGTGAGGTCACAGAAAATCTTGACATCTCTTTGGCATCTAGTGTGCCAGTGCGTTTTAATCTCAACAAACATGCAATTCTAGAGAGACTGTTCTTAAGTGCCGCCCCGCACTCGTTCCCACACCACTAGATGCAAACGTACCCTGTCAGCCGTGCAGACATGTTATTACATATTCTGCATATTCAGCATACTAACCCTCAAGCTCAGCCTGCATGTTATCGTGCAATCTTTGTTCCTGTGTGCATACAGTTGTCTAAGAATCCATGCGGTATTGTTTTGTGGATTCTTTGCTGACAGTCTAGTGGAAAAAAATCTTGAGTTCCAAGTTGCATATAAAACATGAAAAGTGGGAGGCACTGTTTTCATTGTTCAGAGTTGTTCTAGCAAGCAGAAAATAGAAGAAAGCCAAATGTATAAATTACATTTAAAATACTCCACCCCTAATGTGGTGAAAGAAAGAGACTACTTAATTGCTACTGCTACTTAACATTTGTGAGCAAATAAACAGACACATTTAGATAAGTTAGGCACTTGGATTGCCTTCCACAAAATGTAAGATTGTTTTTTAGCCTAACTGGATCTGTGTTTCCTTTTCCAGGTCTGGACCACTACAGACCAGAGGTCCATGAACACAGCAAGCGCCTTCTCCTCCATCTTCTCATCGCTCTCTCCTGCAACAACAACTTTCAGGTCAGAGAGGAAAGCCTGATAATAACATTTGGTGACATGTCCAGTTGTGCAAAAGTGCATTATTTAAAAGAAAATGGTAAAAAAAAAAATAGAAACGAATTAAGCAACAGTAGTCCCTGAGCTGAAGCTCTAATTCCAGACTCAAGCTGCATACACAGGTAGAAATGACTTGGCTGACAGCCAATTTTGGTTTCCAATGCTAATGTTAGAGCTAATTGTGGTATCTGAAATAATGCAATAAATACACAATTCGGTACCTTAGCCAGAAGGAAAAATAAAATAAAAGTATATTTCCTTTTAACTTTTCCTACAAACTACTCATCCCAAGGCAAAGGCTTATTAGGACTACACACATTTAACGGGAGCATTACACAAACATTTTCACAGAAACATGTTACACTCATTGATCAGACTGCTGTCAAATTTTACTTGCTTCCAAAAACACCTTCATTTTCTGTTTCCAGGTGGTAGCTTCAGTCCTCATGCTGACAAGAGAGATCAGTGACAACAAGACCCTCACCATTAAGTCCAACTACCACACAGAGTACCAACAGTCTCGTAAGTAAAAAAAAATACTCAGCATGAGTACAAATGCAACATTTATCATCTTGTAAAACCCTCAGATGAACTATTTTGGCAACACTGAGATGTTCCAAAACTGATTCCCTCAGATGTACCAGACTTTCTGCGAGAGTGGCAGGCTTCTCCTGTGGTGGACTCAGGACTCAGCTCCACCTCCAACTCATCCTCTGCCAGTCTGGGCGGGGGCAGCACAGCGGGCAGTGTTGGACATTTGCCCATTGTAACACCCGATGACCTGGAAGATCTCGAAGACACCCCAAATGAGACAGATGAGAAGACAAATAAGCTCATCGAGTTCCTGTCCACTAGGTACACTCAACACCACAGATCATTTGTGCAATTTTAACACGAGCCATTGATGCATTTTGGGTTTGCAATTGTGGAAGTGTGTGTGTGTGTGTGTGTAAAATGTTTAAAATCGTCTTTGTTATGAATTATTTTGTTCCTTTGACAAGGAGATGAATGTGTGCACATCTGTTAGTGCTTGTGTAACTTGTATGTGGTGCTACTGGTGGTGGGTATACAGTGCCTGGAGTACTGTGTTGTCGTTGCTCAGAACATTCGGGCCACTGTGGGCACACGAGGACATCACCCCGAAGAACCCCAACTCCAAGAGCACAGAGCAGCTCTCCAACTTCCTACGACACGTAATATCTGTTTTCAAGGAATCCAAATCTGGTGAGAACCCACTCATGTACAGAAATGAAGATGTCAAAGTTCTTACAGCTTTTTTATCATCATATCTCCAAAAATAGTCACAATTGCTTAAAAGTCCATCTTCATCTGTGTTTGTTTTCCCTTTTGCTCCTCCTGTTTTTACAGACTTCCACTTGGAGCAACAGCTGAGTGACGTGGCCTTACAGACTGCTCTATGCAGCTCCTCACGCCATTACGCCGGGCGCTCTTTCCAGATTTTCAGAGCTCTCAAACAGCCAATCAACAACCATGCAGTCTCTGACCTAGTCTCACGCCTGGTTGAGGTGGTGGGAGAGCATGGAGATGAAGTGCAGGTGAGAGACAGAATAAAAGATTTATAAGGCTAAAGGCAAAAAAGCATGTTGGAGCCATGTGTGTAAGTGCACACATCTGGGTTTCAGGGCTACGTGATGGAGGTGCTGTTGACGCTGGAGTCAGTGGTTGTAAATCTAGCAGAGTGTCTGAAGAACAGTGACCTCATGGCGGCTCTTACCAGGTAGATTTCTGTTCTAAAGTTTGCTGTCATTGATCTCAGGTTCTTTTTAGCCACAAGCACTCTTATCTCTGTTGATGCTGTTTTTACAGGACGTCCTCACCGGACTTTGTGACAAGTGACAAATGGATGAACAGAAAGAGCACAGGTCAGCTGAACTTTCCTGGCCCTGGATTCGCTGGTCTGTCATCGCAGCGCCACCAGCGCTCCTATTCTGTCCCCAAGAAATTTGGCGAGTGTGGCAACCTGTCCAGTGATCCTCCTCGTAGTGCGACTCTGGATCGCATCCAGGCAAGTCTTTATAAGTCAGACACTTTAATACCTACAGGATAATGCCTTTCATTAACTTAGTGTCCATGTTTAATCGGCAGGCCTCAAGTTGTCATGGCCTTGCCCGAACAGCGAGAACTCCAGGGTCCTGCACATCCTCAACCAATCGTATAGATCCCAGCGTTCTATCAGATCCTGCGCACGTGTCCCATCCTTCATCAATATTGGCTACAGTGTTCTGGGTTGCAGTATCACTGATGGAGTCAGACTTTGAATTTGAATACCAAATGTCACTTCGCCTTGTTCACAAGCTGCTGTCAAAGGTAGATAAGATTAAATGTAATTTAATGTAGATCTTCATTCCTCAGCCTGATACCGTCATGTATGACACATAATATGTCATAAGAATTTGCAGATATCTTAAGAATTAAATACATTTTCCTGTATTCAAGTGTAGTTTTAAGTTGCAGCTGTATTTTGATTGTACATGAAGAATGAAAAATATAAACTTTTTTATTTTACAGGTGCCCTTAGATAGAGCAGAGAACCGTGAACGCCTGGAGAAGCTGCAGGGTCAGCTGGGATGGAGCGGCTTCTCCGGGATTCAACAACTTCTGTTGAAGGGTTTTACCTCCCAGACAACCTCTGACCTCACCTTACAGCTCTTCTGCCAACTCACGCCAGTCTCCCGTGTGGCTGTTGTTGACAGCTCACAGTCTATAGGTCAGTTAAAGCTCATTGTAAACGTCTTAGAAACTGTATTTATATTGAATTAAAAGAAGGTTCAACTTTTTCTCTCTAAAACAGGTTTTCCTCTGAATGTCCTGTGTCTGCTGCCCCACCTGGTGCAACACTTTGGCCATCCAACACTGTTTTGTAAGGAGAGTGCTGAAAGGATTGCACAGGTACACTGATTCTGATGGGTTTTTTTTGTTTGTCTTACTTGTTTTAATGGGGTTTTATTTTAATTAAAATAATAATAGGTTTTTAAACTGTGTTTGACATGAAAGCAAGTTTCTCAGAGTGAAAGACATGAACACATGAGAGCCAAACAGAAAAGATCAAGTGTTAATGTTTGAGGATAAAAAACCAAAATGGTTTAAAAACATCACAGCTCAAAATACTGATTAAAATCAAATAAAACTAAAGCATCTTTACTTTTTGGGGTTTTTCAGGTGTGTTTGGAGGAGAAAAACACAAAGCTTTCTCACTTGGCTCATGTAATGACTCTCTACAAGACTCGCTCATACACACGGGACCCTTTCTCCTGGGTCAGTGTGGTTTGCCGCTACCTTCACGAGGCCTTCTCCAACATTACCCTCAACATGGTCACCTATATGGCTGAGGTAAGTGTGGTCAAATGTGCATTGCATCCCCTGAATTTAAGGTTTACATATTTTTACCAATAGGTGTCTCCTCTTTCCAGTTAAGTGTGTAATCTGTACATTTGGCTCTTTTTAAAAATGCTGGGTTTATTTTGTTTGTGCTTTTTAATATAATGTTCTTCTTTATATAATACAAATAGTTAATGTTGCGTAGTACCAAATTAGCCAGACACACTCTTACTCTGCTCACAGACAAGAATTTTGTGGTTGCTTTGTCACTCACTTAATTTCTTCCTCTGTCTTACAGCTGCTGGATAAAGGCCTCCCGAGTATGCAGCAGTCTCTCCTTCAGATCATCTACTGCCTGCTGAGTCACATGGACCTGACGGCTGTACATGTCAAACAGTTCAATGCTGATGTCATAAAGAGGATTGAGAAGTTTGTACATGTAAGTGTAAACTCCTGTGTTACTTTTTGTTATTCTGTGTATTATTACATTATTTAAAGAATGCATTCCTGTCTGTCTTATACGGTTTAATCGGAATTTATAGACGATACACTGGAAAGATGCTTTAAACATCTTGAAGCTGGTGGTGTCGCGCTCTGCGAGCCTAGTACATCCTGTGTACGGCCACACACAGGGCGATCTTTCCAACCTAGAGGTCAGCAGAGTGTGGGATGGTTCAGCTAAAGCTCTGCCTGGAAAAACACTCGATTTCACCTTTGACATCTCTGAGGTGAGCAACAAACCACCTGATTAATGTACGGTATACCCATGTTTCTCTTCTGCTTGCAATACATTACCTAAAAAATACTACTATAACAATTACTAAAAACAATATTATTCAATTTAATTCAGCTTTATTTGTATAGCGCCATTTCATGACAATGTTGTCTCAAGGCGCTTCTCAGAGATCAGCCAATTCATAAAAATAGCCTATGTAAGGGAAGTAAGGTTGCATAGAATCCTGACGATCCAATCTCCCATCCTGAGCTGCATGAGGCGACAGTGGGAAGGAAAACTCCCTTTTAACAGGGAGGCAAAACCT
>JBAMHX010000017.1:11801985-11814400 GCA_037177515.1 Pseudomugil tenellus | reverse complement strand
GCCAATTCAGAAAAATAGCCTTATATAGAGAACCAGCAAGATTGCATCTAATCTTGACTTTGATCTAGATTTGATGCTTTATATTTCTGCTGCATTTGTGACTATTCACTCGGAAATATGTGCTTACTTTGCTTGATTGCTGTTATCTATTAAGAGCTCCTGACTTTTTTCTGCTAGCGCTAAAAGATCAAATTGAAAACTTGCTGTTTTTGCATCGTTTACTAATTCTTGGTAGCCTGACTATGACTAGTCTTGGTGAATGCATTGCTTTGCATGTGTTTAAATGATGCTTTTGTGTCCCTCTCGCCTCACTCTGATGCCCTAACATGCTCTCTCGCTGTCTAGCAAATGGAGTCTCTTGCCGTAAGTTCTTCTTATAAGTTTCTTCACTTCACTGCCGTAGATTCCTCTGAAAAACACTTGCTCAATATACTTGCCACAGCACTATCAGCTAGTTAACTTTGTGTTTGTACTTCCATGCTTGTTTACACCTCTTGTTATGTTATTGATTATTTTGGGTTGTGTGCTTTCTATGACTCTGGTAGCAACTGGAGCTTTGTCAGAGGCTCTACAAGCTGCATTTCCAGCTCCTCCTACTATTCCAGTCCTACTGCACGCTTATTGGTCAAGTTCATGCCATCAGCTCGGTGCCTGAGGTGAGCCGATTCACACTTCATACTGACCTTACGTACAACATACTTAGCAAGCTTACATTTGAAGACAAATTATGGATGCTGCTTTTATTTAAAACTGAACTATTCATCTTGTAAATATCTAGTCTGCTGACCTAAAAAAAAATCAGATGGCAACTTGTTCCAAGTGTTTAAAACCCTTAAAATCAGTCAAGAATGCTTCCTTAAAAGGTTATAACTTTCTAAATGTCATATATCTTAAACTCTCTCTTTGCATTTAGAAAACATTGTGGTCATGGCAACCCCCCCCCCCCCCCTTTTTTTTTTTTGTTAGACCTTACACACTACAACTTAAAAAACTGACATGGCTGCTTTTTAACTAGCAGCTGTTTGCATTGATGCTGAACACGCAATAATACTGAAAGACATATTTTACTGTTTGTTATGGAACAAATTATGATGCTAATGACTTATTAGCACATACTTAAAAGTATTAATGAAATGTAAGTGAGCATAGGGCCAAGCCCTGCAAAGGATCGTTAACACCGGAACAATCCTTCTGCAAGATACGATGTGACATCTGAAAAATGCAGCTAAGAATGATCCCTCTTTCACTCTGAGAAGTAACTGACATTCTTATTGTAATGACATTAATCTCTGTTGCCCTCCCACCTGTCAGCTGCTGAACATGTCACGAGAGCTCACTGATCTGAGGAGTAGCCTGCAGGCAGCGGAGGCAGCTGTGGCCAGCGACTTGGAGGACAAACACTTGGCTCACACTCATGCACATGCCAGCCAGGTGGCGGCCATGGTAGTTCCCAGCTTCCCCAGCTCAGAGGCAGCTGTGCAGGGCATATTAGAGTGCCTTAGGAACCACGAGTTCACCAAAGCTGTACGCTATATTCAGGAATGCAGGTAAGTTTCTTTTACAGAACGTCTACATTAGTAAATAGTTGCCAGATGGCGTCAACACCCCGTCGTGTGTGCTGATGTTTATTAAATGATTATTTATATTCATTTAGTATTTTATTGTTGTGGATCTGTAAATCCAGTGGCATCATGTTATTGTATCACTGACAGGAACCAACATGGCGCCTAATCAAAAACTAACATTATGGGGAGCTAACGTAACATCTATTCGATCTATCCGATATAAACAAATAATATCAATAAAGTTTGGTAGACTTATAGCAATCTCTTCCCACATTGTTTACCACCTTATTCTGCATTAAATAGTTTGAAAATTATTCACAAGCAAATTCTCACAAGTGTACAGATGGTGCATGTTTTTCCTTTGCTAGACTGTCTGATCCTCTTATATACACAATCTATGGTCTGATCCCATTTTATCTTTTTTCAGGAGGCAGTGGCCCACCGGGGTGTTTGGTGGCACCTCAGAGAGCGAGGTCCAGACACTGCTCAACGTCTACTTTCGCCACCAAACTCTCGGCCAGACGGGGACAATCGCTCTGGTTGGTTCCCGACAGGATCTCAGCCTCATCTGCTCCAAGCTGCTGGAACTCAATGGAGAGATCCATGATATGATCCGCCGCGCCCAGGGTTACCGGGTCGTCACAACCTACCTCCCCGACTCCAGCGCCTCCGGGACAAGCCTCTGACAGGACCTAAGGAGCCCCCCCTCCCCTCCTTCTCCACCCTTACTACTCTCATCCCTACACCTGCTGACCCTTGGGAGACCACCTCCATGCCCCTCTCTGCCTTCTCCACCGGCTATTACAGAGGGGACACAACATCCACATACGTGGCCCCTTCCTCCTCCGGTGTGTCTGCTGCCCCAGCTGCACAGCTCCAGTCAGATACTGACTCGTCGCCCTCTGCACGACTAGAAGCAGAACCACATTTGGACCATAACGTAAACCTTCCTCTGCTCTCCTCTCTACCATCTGCTCTAAACTCTGATTCCTCTTTGTTTGACTTTTCCAAACCACCAGAGCTGTTCTCATTACGCTGCTGCTCAAAGCCACCAATCCAGCCAGATTTTACCTTACCTCGCACTAAACAGCCAACAAGGACTTATCTCAGAGACAATATTAGTCTTTATTATCCTATCAGAGGATATTCGTCACAAAGTTCTCCTGCAGCACATCAACACCTCAGCAAACACCCGAAGTCAGATGCTCTCCCCACTGTGGCCTCTGAGCCCACCATGCTCGCACATTCTGCATCAGCCATTTCCTCGCAGGGCTCACATCTCCCCCATTTCCCTTGCTCTCCATACAAACACTCATGCGCATCCTCCAGTCACAACACAGTCTTAACCCAAGGCCCCGCTCCATCTTCACACATTTCCCCTCCCCCACCCGTCCCTCCCTGCCCCACCGGCCCAGAAGACGCCGCAACGTGGGGCTGCTGCTGCTCCGCCACTGGAGGCACAACGCCCATATCGCGTTACCTTGGGAAGGTGGGGCAAGCTGCCCTGCCTCTGCTGAAAGCAGGGGGGCTCCTGAATACCGACCCATCCGACGTCCAGACCTGAGAGTCGAACGTTGCGAACGGAGGACCTACACAGCTGGAAAAGACACACACCTGAAGATTCTACTCACAATGGGATGAATCGCTAAAGCCGCTGGATACTACTCGCTCCCTGCTGATAGGGAAGAACTGATGTGATCCTATATGAGCACCAACTTTGCTTCACACGGAGTAAAAATGCTGTGCTCCTTTAGTTCCTGCTTGATGGTCATCATTCACCACCTGAGGACCTATGAAGGCTTTGTGCTTGGATTCGTAACTTGCTTCCCAAAGGAACTCGCTAGAATGCTGAGAGTTTATCGATAGTATCGCCAGAGACATTGAGGAAACTACCTGTGACACTGCGTTGCACCACTGGAAGAAGGATTTCCTCTATTGCACTAAATAGGTTTTTGCTATTAGTACTTTTTTTAAATGTTCCACATGTTATTGTGAGAGAAAAAGGAAATCGCTATCAGTAAGAAGGAAGAGCCAAACGCTGGAGTAGCCTTTCTCTGTCATCGTATCTGTTCTGAAGCCTGCTTTGAAAGAAACTGTGCAATGCATGACCCCGTTGAATGCTCTATACCGTACACTGGCATCCTATTTGTCCCTCAAAGGTCCATCTGTAGATGAACTTGAACGATTGTCAGAGCGGATACAGGATTTTCACGCTGCTCTGGCCCTGTTTATATTAGCATCAGTGAAGCAGTTTGTCCTGTTTATTGTTGTGAACACTGTGCAGCCTAAGCTCCTCTGTGGCTAGTTGTAGCATCTTTAGTGAGTTTAGACACTGTATTTCTCGCAGTCCAACACTGTCCCAAGTTAACTTTGTGTTCACATGCCAGAATAATGACGCATGTACACTCAAATATTTTGTCTGTATACTGTTAGTGATTATGCTCACACAGCCATGGTAGCATATGTTTGTGTTGTTTTGTAGTTATATATAAGGGAAATGCTGACATTCAGCACTCACTGTCAATGTGTCCAACAATGCCAGTGCTACTTATGAACGCTTCTTGTTGTCAGCTCACTCCAGCTGTCACTATCCCTTTGCTGTTCAAATGTCTCTATTCCTATTTATATCCGATCAGCTACACATCAGCGCTCTGACTTTTATATCAACGTTTCTCTCAAATCAAACAGCCGTGCATGCATCTTCAGTGTACTGTATGGAGTGTTTGAACTATTTATTGACAAAATCATATTTTATCTGAAAGATAAGTTTGTATGAGGTGAAAAAGGGAGCTTTAAGCTCACGTGTGCGTGTTTTTTGTTTTTTTCCTGTGTGCGGGAGAAAGTGTGTTTGCATGCCAAACAAGAAGTTGCACATTTTTAAAGCTTTTTAGATGAAGACAGTTTTTTTTCACCATGTAAATACTTTTACAGCCTTTGTGAAGTTGTTTTGAGTTGAAGCTCTGTACAAGTTGGTCTCAAAGTAAAGACGTCAAAATGGTTTCTGCTTTTCATTTCGTGCTAAATATGTACTTTTTCCACCTTGATAACACATGCATGATACACAGAAAGGTGACCACACTTACATCAGTGGACAGAATGCAGGAAAACCAGACAAAATTTAAGTTTTTTTTTTTTACACATTCACAGAAAGATGATATGGAGGCATTGACAATCCAAGAAGCAGCAACTGGAGTATTTGTCCTGCTCTGGTGTTTGTGTACGTCATGTCCATCACGGGAACGTGCACAGTACAACTAGCGGAAACAACCATGACCCAACAGAATGTGGGATCGTAGATCCATGTTCCTCCTAGTAAGGCGTATTTAATATGAGATGCCAATTTCAAACCAACACGCAATGCGGTGTGCAGCTGTGGAGCAGACTCACCCCTTCTGATGGCTTTGTAATCAGTGTTCTTTTCTGAACAGGAATGAAGCGATACAGAATTAAAGTCCTTCATGTAAAGCAGAAGTAGGCAACTCCGGTCGTAGATAAACCACAGATTCTGCACAAGTCTGCTTTTTACCCATTGATCAGTCAGGTGTGATGCAGCAGGGAGACACTTAGCACCAGATCTGCCTACTGTTTAGCTAGACCTGTCACCAGTCTGGTGCACTAATAAGACCAAGAATTTGTCCCACTCATTTTGTCACATTCAATACTAGAGCAGTTTGTTAAAAAAATTCAAAGACAGACTTATTGCAGATTCATTTTAAATGTTCTATTCCCATTTTATTCAAGGTTGCAGGAGCCCATCACAGCTTTTATTTGGCTTCCATGAGTCCAGATGCAACCATCCACATCTGTAGTTTGTAAACCTGTTGCTGCTATAAATTCTGGAGATGGATGAAATACTTTTAACCTGCACAGGACATCAGTTAAAACATGTAACCTGGTGAACGCCAAAGTCTTGAGTTAAAATTCAGATTTTGCCACATCTGCTGTCCAAAATGACACATTTGTATCATCTCTTCATTCTGGCTGATTTTATACAAGATGCCTTAAAGTTCATAAGGATCCTTAGTGTGAAATATTTTAAACTTAAATGCTTGCCAGGAATTTAAGGTAAACAAGAAATTGAGTTTGTTAAAAACAAAACTGATTCAAACTTAAAGTCTGATGATCAAGAGGTCAAATGTTAGGTGTTGCACTTTTAGGACCAATTAAATACAGCACGTTAAATACAGCAGGTTAAAGATTTATTGCAGAATTCATCCCATGTTTTTCTTAATCTCAAATAATTCCAACTTTAGGTGCATTTCATAATTCATCATCTTTATTTCCCTTTACAAAAATAGTTTCCATGTTTAATCACCAGGGTTAATGGAAGGTATGAAGCCCTTTTTGAAGCTGCCTCAAACCACCAAAAGGTTAAACATCTTGCTGGAAGGAAAATGAGTGAAAGGTTTTCTGCTGGAGCCAGCTTGCATCCGTCTGCTGACATTACTGGCACCACTTCAGCCTGTGCAGCAGATGCAAACAGACACCCTGCAACTGCCATGCAGGGCAGCTCAGACAATGTACTTGAAGCTGTAGGTGGCGTCGCAGGAGAGCCTCATTCCTTTGCAGCGGCAGCACAGGTCCTGGCGGTGAGGCCTCTTCATATTTATGTGCCTCTGTCTCTTCTCACAGGTGCAGGAGGTTTGAGAACAACCCTAAAATGCAACAGAGGCTAGTGTATTAGAAAGCAAGGTATTTACCTCCTTTGTGGAGTTTATACATTCATTTCCAATAAGGAGAGGATTGGGCAACTTTTACACGTGTAAAATGCAATTACTTTCAAATGAATTCTTAATACACTTAAATTCAGCATAAATTATCTGACAATTCTTCAGAAACAGGTTGGCTGACTTACCTTGCAGATAATAGACTCCACCCTGTAGGGGTTAAACCCTACCTGACACTTCCGGCAGAGCTGCTTGTAGTACACCTGAGAGGAAAAATGATTTATGAGTGCAGGCAGATCCCAGGCAGTTAAATGTTAATTTGCATAAGTCTGCAATGAACCTTTACCTTGCTGGTTCCAGAGACGCACCACACGTAAGCACTCTCCCACCGGATGTTGCACTTCTTGCAGTGGAAAAAGCCATACCTCTGCTCCAGGAACTAAAATACAATCACAGAATATATATGATTTAATGTATTTATGTTGCCTTTCATGTCAGTCAACACTACTGCTCCTGTGTTCAGCTGTTGTCCCAGAGGGCCACCATCATGCAGGTTTTCTATTAATCCCTGCTCCAACATTAAATAAGTCAGTGTGCAGATGATTGGCTTTTGGATCCATTTAATGTGAGCCATGTGTGTTGGAGCAGGAGGACAGTGAAATCGGATGGCCTTACTTTACTCATTTGCTCTAATTGCTAGTTTTTCATTTCAGTTTTATAATTGCGTGTGTTAATCAAGATATTTGAATCAATATAAAGTTAATTGTGAGTTTATTGACGCACACCTGAAAGTTGGAGCCCTTTGATGAGCGGTGAAAAGCATTCCTGAGGCCCTTTGGTGCGTCCTCCGCAGAGTCACCTGATCCCGCATCAGACTTTGCGTGTTCGGAGGCTTCAGCATCTCCTCCACAGCAATCACCGAGTGTTTTCAGCACCATTCTGCGGTCAAACACCGGGGAGTAGATGGATACGGGTCTCATAAAGCGCAGGTTACTCACTGGCGGTGTGCTGAACTGCGCCTTTCCCTGCGGATTGGACGCACGCGGACTTTTTGGGGACGTGGAGGCCGGGAACTCATCGAAAAGCAGAGTCTTGGGACCAAGAGAACACTGCACGATTTTATCTACTTTAGCGTTCACTTGAACGCCGCACTCTTTGGTGTTTGCCCTCTTGAGCGGAGGAGGGGGCAAACTTGGGTGTACTTGGGACAGGATGGTTTTGCAGAGCTCCAGGTAGTTGAAGCCCTGGGGGGTCATGAAGCGACCCTCTCTCTTCCCCCAGCTGCTGCCCTGAGCCGGGGGGGCGCACACTGCGTTGCCGTAAATGTTGTAAGGTGGAAACGTGGAGAGGAACCCCTCCATCCTGGAGCCATGAAACCAGTCCAAGCTCTTCTTCTTGGGATTTATAATCACGGCTTCATGGCGCACTAATTGCTTAATTGAGAAATGGTGTGTAGGTTTAGACGGAATTGAAAAGGAAAGAGAATAAATACATAGATGACGCTTCTGTCCAATTCTCTAAACAAAGATGTGTTTATTCAACATAAATGTTACACGGAGGCTATAAAGTGTTTAACTTTTAAGCCTGAAATTGGATTAAATCCATTTAAACTGAACTTGCTGAGTGGAATTACTTGATGATAAGTTGAATTATATTACATCATGATTTAAATATAATTTCTAGTTGAAATAGTCACATTTGGTAATCACAAATATGATATTGGAGCTCCCCCTGTAGCTCAGATACCAGAAAACAATAAAGGACAAAACAATTCACACGTTATTTTACTCGACACCGAATGAGCTTGGCAAAAGAAAACCTCTCGAAAAGGTTTAAATAGCTTGTTTTTATTTTTTATTTATTTATTGAATTATAAGAATAATGTATATATGTAATGTATACATTTACAAATATCTGTGAACAGGTTGGGAGATAGATAAAATGTGAAATAAATGTCTCGATAGCAGCTGGAAACTTGAAGCTGCATTCCTGATTTAATTCCCTTTAATTTGCTTTCAGCAGATGTGAATAGTTCCTGTTGGAAACAGCTAAATGGACTGTGAGTACTGGAAAAAGGGAAAAACCGGCTACGAATATCCCACTAATGACATTACTTCATTATCACACAATAGTATTTTTCTGAGATCATTTTCGCCTTCAAAGTGGATGTTGGTGCGTTGAGGTGCCATAGGAATACTGGCATTTCCATCCTCCGCGTTTATGTATATACTGCTTGTTTTAAAAATAACAAGTCTATCCTATAAACTATTACAATATACAACAAATTGACTCTTGTACAGGCCGAATACCGAGCTACTTTGGGCGAGTAAAGACTATTTGCATAACAATTAAACGATAAAAGGGTTCTTCTTGAACTCTCTTTTTTCGTTGTAGCTATTTAAGTAATCGTCCCAAAGAGCATATTTAGTCTTCTATTTAGTGGTTTAGTGAAAACCTAAACAAATAAAAAAGTTTAATGATGATTGGAACATCATTTGTGACCGTTGTGACCCAGCAGATCTACATGAGTGCCCTATAGGTGGCGCTACGCACTCAGCGATGGTTTCTACCCATGGGCACTGAATCTATGCATATTGGCGCCATTTTGGAGCTAGGAGGGGGAAGAGAGCTGCAGAAGAGGACACGATTTATCACAATTCACCGTAACAGGTAAGAAAATGCACTCATAAGAAAATCCCATTGATTTTAAACTCGCAGTATTTTTTAGCACATTTGCGAAAAGAAACAGCAAATATCAAGGATGTGTCCGCGGAGTAGTCTGGTTTCCACCGCGAAAAGGCGGAGCGCAGCCCGCCTCGTTCGCCTGTGTTCTCGGCAGCCTTGCCCGATTCACTGCGCTGTTTGACCTGGTTCTGTGGCGCAAAATGGTTAGCCAGGACATTTTTAGCCTTTTGGCTTGGTTTATTGTGTCAGTAGTATGAGTGAAAAGTGGCTCGACCTGGTTGTTTGACTGGGTTCGGGATATCGGCAATCATATAACGGTTGTTAGCCGGGGTGTTTTGTTCCATGCGACGTTACTATCTATCCGCCCTCTGTCACTGAGATTGCTGCTGCTAATGTTAGCTTTGGACACGCTAGTTAGTGTAGTAGCTAGCATGCTCACCAGCTAGCTGTCGGCAGCTAACTGCGTTAGCCCTGCTCGGTAGCCAAGCAGTATGGCTTTACCGTAGTCCCTGCTCCTAACATGTTAAAGTACCATACCAATTAACTATATTTAAATACCGTTTCATAAACAATTGATTACGCAAACTGTCATATCTATTGTGGAAATAGTTTAAACCTAGTAATAATTATAATTATAATGAATTTTGCATTACGAGTATGTGATGGAAATATAATTGTATTTTCAGTTAAAGTGGAAACACGGTGATCGGTACAAGCATATTTACTGGTTCATCTTATACACGAAAAAACTTATATTTGTATAGCTAAACATTGTAGTAATTAAAAATGTCACTAATTGTGTTAAAATAAAACGTTAGCCAACGGTGTGTTGAGGGGGGTTGTAGCCCTGAAAGAGACTATTAATGAATAAATAAAAAAGGAGTTCAGTGATTGTCTTGACTCGCATCTAGTGTTGCACTGTTTGATTTGACAGCCATCTACCACCCATTTATCCAAAGGAAAAGATTGATAAGTGATTTTAGTTTAATTCTAGCTGATGAAATTATTACTAAAAAAATCTTTATTGTTGTCTGCATTGTTTTAACCCATAGTTTTTCTTTGTATTGTGACTCATTAAGTCTGTTTTTATTGAACTGCTGTTCAGGTTTTGTCAATTCAGGCTAATGGATGTAAGATTTATCAGTTTGGACTCTACAAAGCCTTAATCTGGCCTCAATCTTACAACTCTGGTGTAAACAGCAAATGTTTTAGTAGCAGTAAAAAGAAAGGACAGTTCACTTTTCCTTACAAAGGTACACATCTGCTGTTGATAACACGCTATATGAGGCTCTGACTCTGATTGAAACTTCTCAATGATAGAAAGAGATAAAATTCCTATTCTTCTTTTAATTAAACCTGTAATCAAAACATTTGGAAGATTGTTCTCTGTCCTGCAGAGTGTGGGTGATGACGTCCATACTCCAGTTAAAATGAGTAAACTTGACTGATAATCTCAGAGTAATAATCCCCTGAAATACAGCTTTGAGAGTAAAGTGTAAATGCCCTTTATGTTGTCTAGTGACTGCATCCCTCTGGGGGATGAAGATATTATCTTCTTGTAGTCTTTAAAGCACCAATGTAAAACTCGCTTCTACATGCAGAGGGAATGACTTTATTTGGCTTGGTAAAGTAGACATACTGCAATGTAATGTTATGTAATCACTTTATTTAGCGAAATAACTGTTTAACAGGCTGTCAAATTAACCCACTTTTATTTCTACATATGATCAGATGTTTAGAGGAATCCAACAAGCTTTGGCATCTAATAAATAACACCTTTCAAACTTTCCAGGAGTGCATTTCATGTGCTGCAATTAGCAATTAGCTCCTAGGTATCTTGCTCAGCACGTGAGATAAATTAGATGTCTTTTTTTTAACTAGCTGAATACTTTGCTCACTATCGGCTCACATATCTGCGTTTTAGCTCCCAGTTTTGTATAATGATGCAGCTTCTCTTCTGACAATAAGCAGTGACTGTGGGGAAGGGGTCCTCAGGTTAAATAAACATGTTTTCCTGGGGGTGATAACCGCTACACTGCTATTGAAATGCAACACCGAAGCCTAGTTAGTGTAACACTGACTGTTCTACAGACTTAAACTTTTTCAGCTTTTTTATCCACTGCACTTGGTACACTAACATGAATGACATATTATTGTATCATTATAGTATTGTAATCATAAGTGATAATCTCAGTTACTGCCTTTTTTGTCAAAAACACTCTTATAATTAATGTTAAAATGAACATGTTTTCATTTCTTGATGAAACAAAGGTAAACATAAATCCATGCTTCTTATGCACTGTTTAATCTGACCTAAAATGCAAATATCTCAAAAGTCCCTGGTCTTCCTCTCACTTTCATTGATGTATCTGATAGAACATTAATAAGCATTAATGGAAAATGTATGAATAGTTATGAAGCCATAGTTGTTACAAATTTCACGCATGAAAAGAGTTTTATCATTTTCTAGCTTTCTTTTTGCAAACATTTTAGCAAAAGTAATTTCCATTTACTATTTATTACCTCCAACATGAGCTACTTACTAAAAAAGATAGTTGGCAACAGGTCAGTGCATGAGAAACCATTCACAATTGGAGTGTTTCTATGTCCCCATGGATCATATGTAAATGTTTATAATGGTATTGTTCATTGCACACGCTATAGGTTTGCTTCACAAGACATAAATTCAGTGATGTTATATGGGTGGTGAGACCTATCCTTTACTTTTAATGGTCCTTTTTTCATCCCAGTATTATTGTCACATTATTAGACAAACTTCAGCCCTTATTTCCTGCTTTGTTGTTATTTTTGGGGGGTAACCTTAACTTAGTTTTGGCAAAGATGTGCTCTTATCAGACATTATGTTTAAAGCTAAAACTAAACGCTTGCCTGTACAGCCAGAAACCATCCGTTTGCATTGGTTTGAGTGTCCATATGAGGGTCGCTGAGTTCACTCTTGAATCCAGCTGGCATTCATTTCTTACTCGCTTTGCTCGCATTCACCATTTTCCCAGTCATTACCAACAGGGTTGAAACCAAGGATTTCTCTGTCAGTTTGATTTAGGTAAGGATGACTTGGGGTCTTCAGAGTTATGCTGTCAGCGTTTAAAGGACCGTAGTGGGAAGAGCAGAAGCAGCAGTCAGGGTTTGTTAGACTGTGATAAACCAGTAATGAGTTCAAAGTAGGCCACGTGAAAGCTGTTGATTGTGTGATAGAGTTAGCCTGTTTGTGATTATTTACTGTATCTTCTGAAATGGTCCCTCGTGGATTGTACCCACACATACCTGAGGTTGAGAAAGAGTCTTCTGTTATTGGCTGCTAGCTCTCTGTGTCTGTGTGATACAACAACAGAAGGATGGACTCAAATTTGGCAGCAGCTGTGGGGTGGAAAAGAAGGTCAGAACCAAGCAGTTTGGCAGCCTGCCAGTGTGTGTGTGTGTGTGTGTGTGTGTGTGTGTGTGTGTGTGTGTGTGTGTGTGTGTGTGTGTGTGTGTGTG
>JBAMHX010000017.1:11786175-11797792 GCA_037177515.1 Pseudomugil tenellus | reverse complement strand
ATTTGAAAAGCATCCTTCTCTCGTTTTGATTATCATTGTTTTATTGGTTATTATTAGACATAACAGCCAGGCTACAGCAGCTGGAATATTTTCCACCGGCGGCATTAGCAGTTCTCTTTAAAAAAAGAAAAAGAAAAAAAAGGCCGACAATTCGACAAAAAGTCGACATGAGGGTCTCGACAGTCCAAATTCTGTGTCGTTCCCATCCCTACTAGTCACCTTTTGATGTAAGATTTCTTGCAGCAGAGAAACTCAAAACAGTTGCAGACCCTCGAAGACTGGACCCCTAAAGTGTTCAGGCATCACAAAGTAAACTGAGATACCAAAAATGCAGTTACTACTAAGATTTACTGATTTGGTTTGAAAGCTAGTTTCAAAAGATTTTGGTTTTAATGGGCATGACAACAGACAAGGCAACACCTGCTCCAGGTTGTTTTAAAGCTAAATTATAACTTAATACTACAAACCTGCAACAGCACCTAATGTGTTCCCAACTCAGGTTAGAGGAGGAGGAGAAGCTGCTTGTGCTCTATTGGTTTGGCATACTTAGCATACCATAGCCACGTCTGTTGGTTTAGATTACTTCAACAAAACAGCATAGCTATTTTGGCTGTTTTGATAGATGGGGCACAATTAGGGCTGCAACTTTGATTTGAATTATTTGATTTCACAAAATGATTAATTAAAACTATCGTAATCAAAGCTTAATTTAACAAGAAAGATTAATTAAAAATAAAAACGTTCTGTCTAATGCATCACTTAGTTGTACAAGAGATGCATTTGAGCAATGTGCTATTAATATGCAATATAATATGAAACACTTACTACTTGTGGCTTCACAGTAGATTGTATGCGACGCAATGTCATTAACCACGTTAATCTGACAACGGATACCACGACCACGAAAAAAAATGCTATTGAACCTATTATTATTGATCAAATTGAAGTATCTAAGATTGCCCGTGCCTGTTGGAAATGGCCTCATAACTTTGATTTTATACACGAGAGCGGTGCTGAGCAATAGAAGGATGTGAGCATGTGCGCAGAGTCGCAGATCGACAAGGTAGCCCACTGCAAGCACTACTGCATCGAAATATTACGTTATGATGGGTTTGTGATGACCGGGGTGCTTGCAAGCTGAAAACGGCTACAAAGCGATTTGATTTGGACTTGGCCATATCCAGAGGGGACAGCCTTAAGAGGTTTATGGTAACGGGGCTCTAGATTTGACATTGAGTTGAATTAACTCTTTAATTAACTCACCGGTGTGCCTGGAATTAGTTGTAAAATGTGCAAAATGGTGGAATTTATTTGTATGTGATGGTTATCTACTATCTCTCTTTTTTAAATAGTGTCTGAGCAAAATGAGGCAGAAAAGTTTGATGAGATGTGAACGATGTTATGGCGTCTTATGTGTGTAACATAACCTGAACTGACCGGTATAAAGTATAATATTTAGATACAATAGGAAGAGTTAAGAGTAAACTTACACTCATTTGCCTCCTGTCACCCAGGATGAGTTGAGTAGATTAAAATCATTTCTTTTTAAAGTAATTTTTTCCAGACCCTATAATGTGCAATAAGTTAACCTTGTCATTACCACTGTATGGTAATAAAGTCTACTACTGGGTTGTAATAAAGAGGTTAAACTCAACTAGATCTAGTTAATATCTTTCAAAACTCCCAATCCTTTTCTACTAGTGAGATGTCATCTCATGCCACATTTTTAGCTTCAACAGCTAGGAATTAGACCAGGGGCGCCAAAATCTGGTCCTCAAGATTTACTGTCTTTCAACTATTAGATGCAACTTTCTCCCGCACACCTAAATGGCTCAGATAGTAAAAGCAGTTGTCCGCCAACCTAAAAGTTAATGGTTCGATTCCAGGCGTCCCCTGACTACCTGTTAAAGTGTCCTCGGGCAAGACGCTGAACCCCACATCCCAGATATAAGTCACTTAGAAAAAAAGGGTCTGCTAAATGACTATACAATAGAATAAATCTAATTCTTCTACTAAAAGTTGAAGGATAGTAAATCATGAGGACTGTAATTTCTGTCATATATACTGTTCTGAAACTTTATAGTAGTTCACAACACATAATTTCATTGTAAAATCTAGGTGTAAATGGACTTATCGGTATACAGTACTATTTATCATAGTAGTCATGTTGACCGCACAAAGCGATTTGCACTACATAGTATACATTCACCCAATTACACACACACACACACACACACACACACACACACACACCCCGATAGGCACATCAGGGGGGCAGCTTAGAGTTCAGTATCTTGCCCAAGGACACTTCGACGTAGGCACGCGAAGCCTGGAATCGCTCTCGCAACTTTCTGGTTGAAAGACGACTGCACTTCCACTTGAGCTACAGCCGTACAAGGTGTGTCCTGGGAATGCATCAAGTTTTAGTTTTAATGTATCCTGTCAGATTTTAAAGCATCAGAGACACAAGACGCGTGCCTAGCAACATCACTGACAATAAAACTTCTATAAACGGTAATTAATACAAAAAGACGTCTGGATCTGTTGGCAGATTCAAGCAATCATAATCTAACGGAAGAAAATAAGGTATATATTATACTTGTCACAAGAGATCAAAACCATGAGAGCCACTGCTGATCAGATGCAAGCAGACTTGGGGTACACCCAAGACAATGGGCTATAGTTTATTTGTGGTTTGTTTCAGTCATTTCTCCTTTATGTGCATAAACACACATTGTGAAAGTGATATTTTTATTCCATCAGTCAATGATAAAGATGATGTAGTTAGTGTTTCTTGTTTTATGTGATGAGGTGGATACCTGTCTACGAAGTACTCAGAATGCAAAGTAACACAAGAACTGCACTGTCTATCAATTTTGCTAGCATTTATTCATATCATGAAGAACAAAGAAATGAACTGATAATGATCCTTGGCAGATTGAAGAAAGTGGCCTTAATACGATGCAACAGAATTGGCTTTGAGTCGGGCTCTTGGCTGAAAGTTGAAGCACATTTTGCATAATGTGAATATGCTAATCATGAATTGGATTTCATCTCTGAAATGCTAGTGGCCGGGGTCATGAAATGTGGGACGGTAACAGAAGCTAAAAGTAGCAAGTGAGTTGTGCTCTAAATGCTGCTGTTTCTTCCTGGACTCTTGCTTGTAAAAAGCCATTCGTGTTGTGAATACCTCCGAATATTTCAGGTCATTCTGTTGCAGATTTGTTCAAAGGGTTAAATCAGCGAAAAGATTTTTGTAACTTTTCATATTGCTAATAATTTTTGGTTTGGTTTTCTGATCCATCTTATTGATCCACAGCGAGAGCCCTCGCAGTAGTATATTGACAAATTCTATCTATTGTGCAGGTTTAAGCCAAACGAAATATGTAAATGCAGAATTTAGACACTTGAACTGACAAGTATGAGTTGTGTTTCCTTATTTATTTAGCATCTTTTATTCGGACAGCCTATGTTTTAGTCAAGAAACCTAAAAAAGTAAGATTTATGTGTACAGCCAAGCAGTAAGATGAGTTTAGAACGAAAGAGAAACACTTGCTGAAGCTTTCCAGCAGAGTCCTACACATCCTGGAGACGAGGTGAAAACTGAAGGTATTAGCCAACAAAAAAAGTAATTCAAATTCATCACTCTGATTAACAACGATCATTCTGGAAAAGAATAGCTAGCTAGCCTGCTGTACTCCTGCGTAACAATTCATTAATGTGAAGGGAGACATGCTCATGCGCCGCACCACGTTGAGCATGACTGGTGTATTTCACAGTGTTAGTGATGCTTTCAACTAATGCTTTCACTAATGCACATAATCCCATGGAGCATTTTAAACATTCGCAACTGGGACAGACGCATTTGGAGGATCTTCAAAAAGAAATACAAGTTCTTGCTAATTTGCTCCACAAAGACGCTCCGGCCAGATTTAACATATGAGCAGAAACAAGTCCCTTCCTTTCTCTACACATTTTCTTTGACCTCAAATATTTTAAAATGTTGTTGCTATACCCACATTTTTTAAATTGAGATTATGATTCACTTTATTTTTTTCTTATAAATATTTTTTTAAAAATCCCATTTTAAACTGGATTTTTTCATCAGTGGATCTCTTATTTAGATGTTGTTGATGATCTACTACAACCCAATGAAACCTGTGGCAATAATGACCATATGCACAAAAATGTTCTAGTACACAGATTTAGTATCAGAAAATATTGGTATCAAGCTATATCCAAAGTTCAGATTTTGGATCAGCACCCATCAAAACTAAATCATGCACATTTCATAGATTTATAAATTTAGAAAAAATGAGGCTTTTCATCTCTCATTATATGGCTTCACTACTGTCTACTGTCCTCCTTCTCTCCATGTTTATTACATACTATGTTCTCTGTCTCTCCAGGCAGAAAAGAGCTAAAGAGGATGGCTCACTCTAAAGCTCGAGCCACAGACGGGAAGGTGACCTACCCCCCAGGGGTCAAGGAAATTTCTGACAAAATCTCCAAGGAGGAAATGGTCCGTCGCCTCAAGGTCAGTGTCTTTCTCCAACCATGTTGCACAGCAGGGCCTGGAATTCACTGCAGGATGGTGGGAATTGTGCATAATATAATCCTGCAAACCTAGCTCCTATAATGTGTAAAGTACCAGTGTAGAATTACTGAAGTAGGCTGGGCGATTAATCCATTTAATCAATTAATTTGAATTTCTCATACTACTGCTAATTTCCCACAAATCTGCTTAAAACATCAACATGGCAGCTAGCAAAGAAGAGCTAGTTCCCAAAAAAGGCCAGTTTCTTTATTATTTGGAACATGTATGATTTTACAAACATGAATTTTTAGCAATAAATGCGTCGTTGCAAAATCTGTTTAAAGGCTGTTGCTACCAAAGGTGGGAGCACAACAAATTTATTTCAAAACCTGAAACATCTACGACATGCCCAAAAACGCAACAGTCTACAAAACCCCACCAATGGACAATCCACGGTAGGGGAATTATGTTCACACTGTACAATAAGACTGGAGTGCGATGGAAAGCCAACACGGCCGTGGTCTAAAACTAGAAAGCCTTGTTTGTCGTTTGTTTTTGTTTTTTACAGTAGGGAAAAAAATCGGATTAAACTCTGATTTGGTTTAGAAAAATCAGAGATTTTCCTTTTAGGCCATATCGCCCAGCCCTATACAGAAATGTGTACTAATGTGCTATGATGGTTTGCATCAGAGCTTTAAAACTAAAAAGAAAAGGGAGTAGAAGACTCCCACAATAGATTGGCACTCGGTCCTTCTCTCCCTGAGCTGCAACTGCTAGGACCCTTTCTCCACACAGCCAAACCAAACGGGGCCTGTGGTTCCTGCCGGATTTCCCGCCAGCAAGACGATCAATTCACGAAATTTGGGTTAAATTTCAACACCTGATGTTACATTAACTGAGGGGAAAAATAGCAAAAGATCTAAGCCAGTGCTAGAAACGGTGGTGGTGTCCGTGATGTTGTTAACGTCTCAGTTCATCCGGGCCTTCAGGTAGAGATGGTGCAGGTCAACAAGCACTGCAGAGACGTTTCCAGCTAACTGGCTTAGTAATCCATGTCTCCCACCCCCATAAAATCTTTACGAAAATAATTAAAATTATATGTGCTGTAAAAATTATAGTTTGTGCTGCTTCGGTTTTTGAAATATGAAGTTTATTTCTATTTCAGTCTGACGTCACGTAGCCGACTAACTGCAGTGCGGCTAAACTACTTGTTTTTGGAAGTTCCAACTTGTGGAAGATGTCATAAGGCTACATGTTTTGGGATTTCTGCTGCCGGAAAAATTTGGAGGGAAATGTATCATAACATGTTACAGATCTGATGAATTTCTCTGCGTGTCCTCAAATTGATCATTAAAGACGGTTTAATATCTAAGAAAATCAAATCAGCACAAATGATTAGGAATATTTTCATAGTTTTGTTGAGAATTTGTGTCCAACTTCACGCAGGCGTTATACCATAGGTGAGCATTATTAACGTGTGGCCATTCATTAGTTAAGCACACACCTAAAATCATTTTAATTACCTCTGCCAAGGAGATAATGTTTTTGCTGGCGTTTATCTGATTGTTTGTTTGTTTCTGTACAACATAACTGAAAAAGTTATGGATGGATTCTCATTAAATTTTCAGAATGGGACGATGAAAAAGCGATTAAACTTTGTGGCTGGGCGGATCGCCTCCAGAGTCCCCCCAGCTTATTGATACTTACACTTCAAAACCTGATCCAGATCAGCGGTTTTTGTTATGTTGTACACAGACAAACAGATAAATGCTGGCAAAAACATTACCTCCATAGCGGAGTCCCCACAATAAGCTGGGGGGGCCCTGTGCCTTGGTGGAGGTCTGCGCGCTCCAAGTGCTTTTCTATTTTTATTGTTTTTTAATCTAATAATTTATTAGAATTTTTAACCAAACTAGCTGCCTGGTTAAAATAAACTCTAGCCAAATAAATTGACTTATGCTCATTTTTCTCATTTTGTTAAATTGGAGTATCCTTCTGGAAACATCAAGTTTTGGTAGCTACATGAATGTAAAAGCTCTGCTAGAATTTCACCAAGCAGTTACAGCTGCACATGTGGAAGCATTCTGGTTAAAAGTCTTTCCTTAATGGAATCCAGTGTAACACCATGCAGATACACAGATAACCCCATCAAACAATCCCTATGTGGATTAAATAAATCATTCAGAACTTTACTAAATAACACAAACCCATCACTCTGATGCTCATTGAAGAGCTCAATCCTCCCCAAGACAAGTTGGGTAAGACCAGAACTTTAAAGAGATGAACTAGATGATCAAAATAACAAACTGATCCTGCAATGACTATCGTTTTTATACTTTATTGGTAAAGACTGATGTGAGTTCAGGTTCTGATCGTAGAGATGGGATGATAGAAAGCTGTCTGAGATAAAAACTAAGAAAGTGGACGGAGATGATGAATACAATATTAACACACTTGTTTCTTAGATGGTTGTGAAGACCTTCATGGACATGGACCAGGACTCGGAGGAAGAAAAGGAACTGTACCTGAACCTGGCCCTTCATCTGGCCTCGGATTTCTTTCTCAAACACCCAGACAAAGATGTGCGGCTGCTAGTGGCCTGCTGTCTAGCGGACATATTCAGGATTTATGCCCCGGAGGCGCCCTACACCTCCCCAGACAAACTGAAGGTGAATTTCTTTTTTTTTTTTTATCAATCATGTAGTACTGTGAGATTACACAGGTCTACTACACAGTACAATACATTCATCACTGACTGAGATTGTTATAAGGAGGAAGTGCCTTTGTTTGAAAATGTGGTCCAAAAGCATCTCTTTATATTAATTTCTAAGTCTGCTGTGCTTTTTATGTTGGATCTGAGCTTTTTTCTGATTTCTGCAGCACATGATATACAATTTGTTTGTCTTTTTTTTTGTAGGACATTTTTATGTTTATAACAAGACAGCTGAAAGGACTGGAGGACACTAAAAGTGCGCAGTTCAACAGATACTTCTACCTGCTGGAGGTGTGTATTTATGTTTGTGGAGGGGGGGATGAGCTGTATTTATTGAATATTGGCAAATATTTAAATGTCCTTATTGAGTCGTAATGATTTAGTTTTACAGTGTACCAAACTGGCTTTGAGACTAAGGACGCATTCACTCCAGTATAGTCTACTAGACTCAGATGTACAATATTCCTCTGGACCAAAATTGCATTCACACTGCAATTCTCAACAAATCAGACCTTTTTAAATAATATTACGTAAAACTTGTTCATCTATTGGTTAATGCAGAACAATCTGTTATGTTTACCTATGTTTACCATGTGCTGAGCCTTCAGTGCAAACGGACTAAAATCTGCGCTCAAAGTTGGATCGAGTCCGTGTTTTTGATTAAAATCAGAATTAGTTTGCAGATTTACAGTACTCCATATGAAGTAGTTTCAGAGCAAATAGGATTCAAATGAAAAGGGGAAAGGAGGACATCTTGCATTTGTTTTTAAATAAAAGGTTAATGTTTTAAGGGAGGAAAAACTAATATGATGTTGTAAAGATTTGTAAATTAACATATGATAACCTTTTGCAGAATATATAAAAAATGTTTATAGAAAATAATTTCTTCTAAGCATGTGGTACAGCTAAGCTTAAAATGTTGAGTCACTGGAAATCCAGATTTATTTTAAACCACTTCAGTAAAACTTAATGGAAAATTCAAATGTAATTGAGAAATTTGGACAGAACACCTCACAGCGTGATCCTGCTTGGTTTGGATGTAGATGCAGTTCATATTTTGCTTTGGCAAACAAAGCTCCGCTTTAGTTTTATTGTTAGCTTGTGTTTTTTTGCCAGTTTAATTCTGTTTTAATTTTACACTTTATAATATCACTTACAGGTTAATTTAAACTGTTTAACCTATGCAGGACTTACAACTTGTGTATGTCCCACTGACCTAATTTATTAATGGAAATGAGCTTTTTCTTACTTTATTTTCCATTTGCATAGCAATTGCCATCTGTCTCTGAGCACATTTAGTTATGCATGTGTGGAAATGTATTGTATTGAATATAGATTAAGGAAGCAGCATAGTTTTTTTTTTTCTTTCTACAGCGTGCACACAGAAAATGAGAGATTAAATTTTCTGTATCGACAACAGTGTAACCCGTAATTCCTTTATGTTTTAATCAAGCCCCTCTTAAACAGTGTCACTGATATTCTTTAACAAAGGTTTTGTTTGTATCCTTTGAATCCTTCAGTTTGCTGTTTAAAAGACTTTCCATTAATGTGTTACACCAGAAGGCTATTTTATGATAAAGTCAAAGTACAAACTTAGATTTAAAGTTGTTGTCTTTGGGTTTGCAAGTCAGTGTTCATTATATTCACAATTATAAAGCTTATACTCTAAATGGGATGTAGACAGTTTGAAGATATCTAGATTGAGTAAATGATTTTCTGCTTTGCACATAACACAGTGACAACACATTCCATATATAAATGTCTTGTAGCCATATTATGAGCTTACTTTCATCAGATCAGGGTAGAAAGAAAACAGAAGCAGGTACTTGTGATTTCTGTGCAGAGAACAGATATTGCCTCAAAACAGCTCTTCAAGTGTATTTGAATGATTAAGAACTAACTTAATTTATCTTTTAAAGACAGTATCTCAAATGATGTTATGGAAGAGGCAACATGCACAGTGATGCAACGTGCAGTGAATAAGCACTATTCTACAACGGCCCCTGGCAATGCAGAGCTTCTCTGCTTTGATTCATGTTTACTTCTCTCATAGCATTGTTTTTGTTTGAAGCAAGCTGATGTCAACAGTGTTATTGGATCTTCTGAACAGCTAAAGAGACAGATATTTGTCATAGTAGTTGCTGAGACCAGAATTAGTGCTTAAAAGAGACATAAGATACAAAAACCACTAGAAACAAAAGAAGCTGCTGTGCACGTGCTAGATTTGCAGTTGTGATCAGTAGACAAAGTGCAACCTTTAATATATTGGTCTCAGAGTTTATGCTGCATTGACATTCCCATTTATTGTTCTCCCACCTCATTGGTATATGTGTAGCAAATTGTCTTTAGTCTTAAAATTTACCTGCCTCTCTCTCTTTGTCCAGAACATAGCTTGGGTGAAATCCTACAATATTTGCTTTGAGCTTGAAGACAGCAATGAGATATTCACCCAGCTTTACCGAACGCTCTTCCAGGTCATAAAGTAAGTCATTTATCCAAAGCAGTCATGCTGCTGTATGTTTAGTAAACATAATAACATCCCAGTATGCCATAGCTACGACATTGTAAAACAGCTAAGTAGCAGTCCAGTTGTTTCTCTCTAATGCCCCCCCCCACCCCCATCAATCTCACTCCGCTGAACACAACCTTGAGGGCTGAATTCTGCAGCACAAAATTTGGCTCTTTGCCATTGCAGGAAAATTGTGGTTGTGTGTTTCAAGGTTGTGCGAATATAAGATTTAATCTACTGATGTTTTTGTTTGTTTACTCGATTTTTTGTTGTTGTTGTTGTTGTTGTTGTTTTTGTTGTTTCATAGTACATGAAAAATCCCCAAATCTCTGCTTCACATTTTAATTGTGAGGCTAGAAATGTCCTTGCAGACAAAATCCTGTTAACAAGCTTTACTTCTTACTGTAAAACAGAATTATTAGCTGGTTTGCACATCTACGCCTTAAATCATGCTAGTTTGTTTTCAAAGTGAGAAATGCAACAAAATCCCTGCTGACATGAAGTACATGTCACCCATGATGCATTAAAAGTTACCATTTCATTTGACCAATGAAAGACATAACTGCCTTACTTTTAATTACTTTTAATTGTATTTAATATGAGTCAAATATTGTGTCTAAAGTCATGCAAAGCTCCGCGATCGTTGACATTTTGCTCTTGTTTTTTTTTTTTTTTTTTTTTTAGCAACGGTCACAATCAGAAAGTACACATGCACATGGTGGACCTCATGAGCTCCATCATCTGTGAGGGGGACACTGTATCTCAGGAGCTGTTGGACACTGTCTTAGTCAACCTTGTCCCTGCACACAAGGTATGTAGAGAAGAAGCAGAAGCAAATGATACAGCAACACAAAAGTAATCTGTCTGAGTGAACAAGTGAGGGGGAGACCAATAGCACAGCTCTTGGGGTAAGAGCACAACATTGATCCCATTCACTCTTTTATTCAGATGTGCAAATGTAGTACCACAAAGAAAGATGATTAGAGTAGAAAGAGCTCACTAAGTGAAAACCTACAGTCAGGTGATATTGTCAGTATAATTTTCCATACTCCATAATTCAGTGAGACCCCTGCAGGTGAGAAGAAGTAAAGCATCTTAAAAAGGTTTCATCGAAATGTGGACATTGATCTGTTGAAAGTATATTAATAGAGTTCTTCACAGTAAAATAAAAAAAAAAAACTGGAAATATCCTTGATGTGCTTTTTTTGTTTGTTTATTTATATGTGTTTCTAGAATTTGAATAAACAAGCATATGACCTGGCCAAAGCTCTGCTGAAGAGGACTGCTCAAGCTATTGAACCTTACATCACCAATGTAAGATTTGAAGAAGATGTTTGCTTTTTTATTCATTTTATGATGTAACCTTGGCACATTTGAGTCATGTGAATTTACAAAATTGTAAAATTGCAGTTTTCTGCTTTGTATCATATATTTAATGTCTCCAAAATTTGTCTTGTACCCTGAAAAAAATTAGCAGGATATAAATACCCATAGAATTTAAAGTGTGACCATTCATTCTAGAAATGTATTATTACATCGTTTCTGCAATGCATTGTCATGCAGGCATGTACGATTCTGCATTGATGCAGAAACACAATATAATTGATTAGAAGTCAAGTACAAATGCTGTTTGAGTGTGTGATGTAGCACGCTGTAATGCTTTAGCAGAGAGATGACCAACTCAAGAAAGACCCGAGGCTGAATCTGTTTAGAAACCTTTAATTAGTTAAACTAAAAATAATGACTAAGAGGACATACAGAAAGTACATCAGCATTTCATTGGAAATGTGTGTGTGTGTGTGTGTGTGTGTGTGTGTGTGTGTGTGTGTGTGTGTGTGTGTGTGTGTGTGTGTGTGTG
>JBAMHX010000017.1:11761312-11780012 GCA_037177515.1 Pseudomugil tenellus | reverse complement strand
TATATTTAAAGTTGCAGCAGCAGTCAAAACTAATGATGGAAAAATGGTTTTATGTTTTCTCTAAATATTTTTTCTGTCAGTGTGATGATTCTCTCTAGTGAAAGCCGTTTTTCCTCCCACTCAGGTCCTGTCCTTCACACACCCGGTGTCGTTCCACTCTGCGGAGACTTTTGAGTCTTTGCTGGGTTGTCTGAAGATGGATGATGAGAAGGTGGCAGAAGCTGCGCTTCAGATTTTCAAGAACACAGGCAGCAAGATGGAAGAAAGTTTTCCCCACATCAAATCGTACGTTTGTGTGGTTTTTACAAACTTTGAGTAAATCTTTGTGCTGCTTTAATATTAATACACACCCTGCAGATATCGGCGTAATATTTGGATTGTCATGCTACAGTCTTTGTGATTTTGGTCAATTCTCTTTTTTCCCATTGTGTTTGCTCTAATGGTGTTCTCTTGCCTGCTCCCCCAAGTGTTTTACTGCCAGTACTGCAAGCAAAAGCTAAGCGAGGCCCCCCTCGCCAGGCCAAGTATGCTATCCACTGCATCAATGCGATGTTCAGCAACAGAGACACACACTTTGCCCAAATCTTTGAGGTCAGTCAGCCCTTTCTACGTTTCTTGTATGTTTTTAGAACACTTTGCAGTTAAACTGGTTTTTTCATACTGGGTACAAAAATCAGACATCAAATGTGTGTAAAATGTTTCCATGATGTCTATGAAGGAAATAAAATGATCCCCTTCAGGACTTCCATCAGTAGATCTTCTGGTCTGTGATTGGGTGAAAGAGTTATTAAGGTGCTATATATCTCTCCAGCCCCTGCACAAAAGCCTGGACCCGGCTAATCTGGAGCAGCTCATCACTCCTTTGACCACATTGGGTCACTTGGCCCAGCTGGCTCCAGAACAGTTTGCTGCACCACTGAAATCGCTTGTCGCCAACTTCATTGTGAAGGATCTGCTCATGAACGACAGGGTATGAATAGACATACTGCGTATTGCGAGCCACTGGTTTTGTTGTTGTTTAGCTTATTACAGATTTTATAGGCGCTTACAAAGTATCTGTAACCAGCACTGTCCCAAATATATATAAGCTGTTCATCATTGTTGATTTAAAGTAAATGAACCTATTTCTGTTTTCTGTAGATCCCAGGCAAGAAGACAACAAAACTTTGGGTTCCTGATGATGAAGTATCTCCAGAGACTTTAGCAAAGGTCAGTACTGAAGCCTATTAACTTTACAGTTAATAAAAAGTTTTGGTAAGAATTATAATTTTACAGTTATATTTGTACATCATCTATGACACGATATGTTAATTTGAATGTTGCTACACCATGGATGCAGAAAATGTGTTTAAATGTGTTTCTTTCTCTCTGCTTAGATCCAGGGTATAAAGCTGATGGTGAGGTGGCTATTAGGAGTTAAAAACAACCAGAGCAAATCAGGCAATTCCACTTTGAGGATGCTGACTGCTATTCTACACAGCGATGGAGACCTAACAGAGCAGGGCAGGATGGGGTAAATAGGACAAATATATATATATTTTTATTATGGAAAGTCAGATGAACAAACATGTTTCAGTATCATGATGAATTTTAATCATGTGGACTTGTTGGATGTTGTGGTAGAAATATAAACGCTATATTAAAGTAAATAAGAGTCTTTTTGTCTGTTCTCCTTGTTATTTGCTAGTAAACCAGACATGTCGAGGCTACGGCTGGCGGCAGCGTGCGCCTTACTGAAGCTGGCACAAGAACCCTGCTATCACGAAATCATCACATTGGAGCAGTATCAGCTCTGTGCTCTTGTCATCAATGTAAGGATTTCTTTATGTCCCGTCACTGTTATGCAAAGCTTTTTTTAGGTCTGGATTTTATGTTTTACTTATTTATAAGGATTTAACATAATTTTTCAAACGTAATCATGTCTGCTATTTTTCACCCAGAAACCCTGCTCCTTTTATTCTTTTATATTTTCTTGTGTTTCTTCTTCCCATAATGTTCTATTATTTCTATTATATTTCTATTGTGTCACATCCAGGATGAGTGCTACCAGGTGCGGCAGTGCTTTGCTCAGAAGCTTCATCGCGGCCTGTGCCGCCTCCGTCTGCCGCTGGAATACATGGCAGTGTTCGCTTTGTGTGCCAAGGACCCTGTTAAGGAGAGGAGGGCTCATGCGCGCCAGTGCCTGGTGAAAAATGTGAACATACGCAGAGAGTACCTCAAACAGCATGCAGCCATCAGTGGTGAGGAAGCTAAACTATTTCTATTCTTTTTTTTTAAGCAGCTACGCTAAATTGATGACATAAATCTTTTTAATATGTGACGCAGACATTGTGTTCTTTGTGTTGTTGGTAATATTTACACTGTCTGCACCAACAGACAAGCTGTTCTCTCTGCTGCCGGAGTATGTGGTGCCCTACACCATCCACCTTCTGGCACATGATCCAGATTATGTGAAAGTACAAGACATCGAACAGCTGAAAGAAATCAAAGAGTGAGTCGTGCATTTAAAAGCATGTAACTGCTGCTGGTATGATTATGCAGGAAAACGGGTGGGGATCATGTAGATCAGTTTGAAATGTTTCAAACCTTTTTTATTTAAAGACAGAGATGTATTTTAGGTTAAGAAAATTCTTTAAACATTCAAAGCAGGAAATAAGTGAGTCTAAGAGGTATTAAAGTTAAGACTCACAGGTCTATTTTTAAAAAAAAAAACTGTGTTGAATTTGAAGTTAATGTCAAACTTTCTTTCCTTGTTAGGGCTCTTTGGTTTGTTCTTGAGATTATCATGGCCAAGAATGAGAACAACAGCCATGCTTTCATAAGAAAAATGGTGGAAAATATCAAGCAGACAAAAGATGCCCAGAACCCCAGTGAGCCTAAAACAAATGAGGTACCCATTCCTTATGCAGATGCATGGACTATATATATATAAACAATATGTATCCAGCCTACTGACTCGACATCTCATCTTTGCTGTGCAGAAGCTCTACACGGTGTGTGATGTCGCCATGAACATCATCATGTCAAAGAGTACCACCTACAGTCTGGAGTCCCCAAAAGACCCCGTGCTGCCCTCACGCTTCTTCACCAAACCAGATAAGGTTTGTGTCCATAGCATTTACACGTCTAATCATTAACAAACAAGCTCTCTGAAAGATTTTCTCTTCTTCGTTCAGAATTTCAGTAACACTAAAAATTACCTCCCATCGGAGATGAAGGCATTCTTCACACCAGGAAAGGTAAGCATGATGAAACCTCTAAAACACTAACGTGTCACCCATCCTATACTCATTCAACCTCTTTTCGTCCTTCGTTAAGCCCAAGTCGGCTAACGTTTTGGGTGCTGTCAACAAGCCACTGTCATCAGCGGGTAAACAGCTCCAGAGTAAAGCCTCTCGTATGGAGACTACCAGTAACAATGACTCTTCATCCAACCCAAGCTCACCACAACGAAGCAAGAGCAGGTATAGCAGGCAGTTTAAGGACTTGAGTGAAAGCAAGACTGTAGCCAGAAGCAGATTTTTTAATCGCTCCAGATATGCATCTGTTTTAATCATTAAACTGAGACAGTCCACAAATGCTCTTTCACAGTGAAAATAAACTTTACAATATGTGCTCATTCTCAACTGTACAAGATAAATTTGTTTCACTTTAATTCCCATGACTTGATTTTTATTAAAAAAAATAATAATTAAAAAAAAAGCTAATTATAATTAAATGTCGGTTGTTATTTTCCAGGCACGACAGCACAGAAATGGATCATAGTGAAAATGAAGACTTCAGCCTGAAGAGAGCAGACAGTGTTGAGAAGGTAATTAAGCTTAAGAGTTCAGGTTGTGTTTATTCAAGTTATATTTAGTCTTTTCCGACTAGCAATAAACATTAGGCTCGATTATGAAAGATATCCAACAAATGATATTTATAATAAAAAGCGGAAGATTCTGAAGCTTTTCATCATTAAAATTAATGAGCAGTTAATGTTTCTTTTGTCACAAATGTTCCAGATATAATTTCCTTTAAAATAATCCTTCCCTTTTTTAAATAAACATTATGTCATGTGTGTCTCTTACAGAAGAAAGAACCAAAAGGTTATCTGAAATCACACAGTAGATTACAAGTAGAAAAGTGTGTGTTGCTGTGATCCGATTGAGTGCTGGCAGCCATAAATCCTTCTTCGCGTGTTTGAAACTACTTTGCAAACAACAGCTGGAGTTGAAATAGCGCTAGCAAATAAAAGTGTGTAAACCTTCATTAATAATGGCTTCAAAGCGCACTGCACACACACACACACACACACTGTTTCCTAAGCAGAAGATCATTTTCACTGGTGTTATAATTATCTAACTTAACTTATAGTCAAAATCATTTACTATAAAATCGTTGCTAGAGCAACACTCTCAGCCATTACCCCACAAATGCGAGGTGTCCCTGGAACGAAGCTTGGATGATGTTTCTTTCATGTAAAATACAGTTTCTCCACTGAAAACACCAATTAATGGTCTGAAACCAACGCAGCCAGTGTAAACTAAACACAACTTGTTTATCTTCCAGGACATCGAAAAGCCCCGCGGTCGTAAGCGCGGCGTCGCCTCCGGTGAAGACCAGGAGAGCAAACCAAAGCGTGGACGCAAGAAGGCAGCCGCCAACACGGCTCTGTCGACTGAGGCCGAGGACCAGTGGGACGAAGACACTCGGCCGGAGGACGAACAGAACAGCCCACCAAAAAAAGGACGCAGGGGCCGGCCCCCAAAGTCCGCAATGGCAAGTCAGGACACGCCTGCCAAGGGAAGGAGGGGGCGAAAGAAAGCAGCTCCCCCACCAGAAGAAGATGAGGAGGAGGAGGAAGAAGAGGAGAGGGGGGATGAAGAGGCTGAGGATGACGATGAGGATGACAGGAGCAGTGAAAACATGGAGGTGAAAACGAAGGCAGGAAGACAAGCCAGAGCACCGCGGCGATCACAAGGGTATGAGCACGTCCATTTTCTCAAACGCCTCATGCAGTTCAGGGTCGTGGGAAGCTGGAACTTATCCCAGCAGCCACTGGGAGAGAGGCGGGGGACACACTGGATAGGTCGTCAGTCCGTCATGGCAACACCGAGACAAACAAGCAGACACTCACATTCACTAAAGACAATTTAGAACAAGCAGTTAATCCAACATGCATGTTTTTGGACGGAGTGTATGAAGATGTACAAAACATACGAGTGTTTTTTTACTAACAACACACACAAGTTGAATTCGAGTCGTTTCCTTTCTGTCCTGCAGCTCTGAGTCGGCAGAGTCCACCCCGCAGAAGAGAAGAGGCCGTCCACCTAAATCTGCTCAGCCAGCTGCCAAGAAGCCAACGTAAGATGCATGAGCTTTGTGATAGTGTGTGTTTCTGGTGTGCATTTTGCTCATCGTCGACCCTCATATGGTTGTTTTATTAATTCATCTATGAGAAATATTTCTTACCTACATTTTGCACCTACTTGCTGACATTTTTGGACATCTGAAGCTTCCTAGCTGTCATAGTTCCTACATTCGAGCCATTCTTAGTTGTGTGTATCTGTTTTCCAGGCGTGGTGGGCGATCAAAGGCTACTGCATCAAAAGATGACTCTGAGGAGGAAGATGAAGAAGAGGAGGAGGAGCAGGAAGATGAGCCAACACCAAGGGTATTGATTAAACTATTACTGTACCAAACATCAGTAAAGAGATCTATAAGCTCACTTTTCTTTTTTTGCCATCAGGGTCGCAAGAAGGCAGCTGGGAGAAGAAGATGAGCTAAAAAGCATGGAGGATGATGGCAGACAGCACGTCTCCTCATCAAGGAGGAATGACGCGGGAAAGAAAATATGAACATTGAACTTTTTAAACTTTTCATATGCTGACGCTCCTACTGTTACACCAATTTACACATTTGCATAAACCACGTGCACACTATATCAGAACATCTGCACCATCAGCTGTGGGCTGTTGCTTCGTGTTGCATTGTGATGTTTGCCACATTGAGTAGATAATCATTTTAACAGGAAAAAAACCTGACAAAAAAAGAAAAAAATAACATCTTGTAAATACTCCTACATGTGTTTCATGTTCTGTTGTTGTGTTTGAACCTGACTGGGGGGATGCTGCAAGGCCTTTTCCCACTCGTATTATTAAAATGCTCCTATAAAGCAATACTGCTTATCAAAACTCCCTCTGTGTCATACTTCTAAAAAAAAAAAAATTTAACCATCCATTTCCTTTTTTTTTCCTTTTGAGGGTGTAATTGTGTCATTTTACCTTTTTCTTTTACATGTTTTTGTTTACAGCTCTGTATATTAATACCCTTTTTTAACTATGTATTTCAAACTTTTTAAAACAAAAATGTCAGAAAACTGTCCAAATGTAGAGCCGCTTCTGGATATAATTGTAGCGCGCGTCTCATTTTTAGGTTTGTACTCCCATGTAGATGAAAGTCATGAGCAGGTGTGGTCGTCGTGTTTGTCACTGCTGATTAACTTGGCTTCACATCCACCCAGTCAGATCCTCTGTTGTATCAATATAATTCTCTATAAAACCTGACGGGCTCTATTTCTCTTTATTTTCTTTGGAAATCTTTATTATTAGCTCCTTGATCAGATATGATACTTTTATTATGGATCGTCCAAAATTCACCAAACTGCTCAACTTTAATTGTAATGCATCTTTTATTTCTCGTTAGGCTAAACGAGGAAAAAAGAAAACTGACTGCTTCTAAAGAGTGGAACCTTCTAACCGAGCAGGAATGTTTTCTGGAATATTAAAGGTATTGCTTTTACAAATTCAGCATTAAAACAAGCAAAGATTTATAAAAATACAGGCAATTATTTAAAAATGCAGCCAAAATCTCGTCACATTCTCATTCACATCAACACTTTGCTTTCTAAGCTACTTGAATAAACACTGATTACATTCTCTGCAGTGTGTACGGACAGTTCAGTCGCACTGCTCTCAGGCTGCCGAGCATAGTGTTCTTCATGTGTTGTAAAAGTGCTCCACACTGTTTATGCACATGCACGACTCCGTGAGCTTCACAGTGCTGCCACACTGAATGGAAAAACACCCACACAATGTTCTGGTTGCGATATATGAGTGGGCATGTAATCAGTAAGCTCTGCTGCTTTCCTGCTTGGGATGAAACAGTTTCAGTAAATGAGCATTTTCCTTGTTAATGACTCCACAGCATCCACACCGCAGTTCATCTGGGTTTCATTTATTGAATTGTCCAAATATCCATCATTTGTAAATAGAAGCATTATTGTCAGTCTAAGAGATACATGGAGCATCTTTCAGAGATTACTTTCATGACCTGGTCTAAGTTTACACCTTTTATCTGTATTTTAATAACAATGTAGGATAGTTTGTGATTTTTAATGAAATATATGCTTCCTGTAAGTACTAATGGTTCATTATTAGGTTTGTTCATATCTAGAAATTTATATGAAGGACTATTTACATTTATTTGTACCTTTAAAAAATACTTTGAACTCATATTCATGTAAGATACTGTTAGACACCCCCCCACACACACACACACATACACACACACACATACACACACTTTACTCTACCAACCTGACACACTTACTCACATATACTTGCTGTGGATGTGGATGGAAGACATGTCCTGCAGCGAGAAGCCTGCGTTTCCCAGCAACCTGCTGAAAGCCCAGATAAGGCCTTAAGGTGAACATGGTGCACCAGCGTGCACTAATTCCACTCTTTCAATATGTCCTCCTCACCTCCTGCATGACTGAGAGTCTGACTGACCTCGGATCACGGCTTTACAGTTTGGATGTGATCCGCCAGCTGAGGATGAAGCTTAATGGCGCTGTTAAGGAGATCACATTAAAGCTTCGGCACCTGGTTCACTTCCCGCATCTAATGCCCCCCCCATCCCATAGATTATTACTGATGTGTTCCTGTTTTGTAAACGATTGATCGTTTGGGGCTCTAACCATCACGCTGCGCATGGAGACCTCTGTGCGTCAGGTGCTTTGGCTAATCATTGATAGATTTTGAGAGGCGTATGTGGTGGGTTCACAGCTGGCTGGCTGCGTGCTGTAGTGACCTGTTCACACACACAAACCCTCCAACCATGGAGAAGAACAGACCACTTTAACAAACTGGATCCAACATAAGGGAATCATGATAGCACTGGTCGCCCTTTTGACATTTCTCGCGCAGACTCCTGCTGCCGCAAAGCCCACCGCAGGTTTGCGGACGTGGAGGCGCTTTGAGAAGCTGCCCTATCCGGGAGACAAGGCTTTCCTCTACGACACCTTCCCCAAGGACTTCATATGGGCGGTGGGCACGGCGGCGTACCAGGTGGAAGGAGCATTTGAAAAGGATGGCAAGGGACTCTCCATCTGGGACACCTTTACGCGCGGTGGGAACCGGATGATCAAAGGAGACGTGGGTAGCGACAGCTATCACAACATCCACGCGGACATCCGAGCCATCAAACAGCTCGGGGTCAGCCACTACAGGTTCTCTCTGTCCTGGTCCAGAATATTCCCCAACGGCACGCGCGGGAGTTATAACGAAATCGGCACAGACTACTATCGCGCCCTCATCAAGGAGCTTAAAGTGATCCGCGTGCAGCCGGTGGTCACGCTGTATCACTGGGACCTGCCCGATCACCTCCAGCAGAGCCTGGGGGGCTGGGGCAACCCGGGGCTTGTGGAGATCTTTAAGGACTACGCTGATTTCTGTTTCCAAGAGTTTGGGGACGATGTGAAGTTGTGGATCACCATTGATAACCCGTTTGTGGTGGCGCAACACGGATATGGCACCGGAGTGGTCGCCCCGGGGATAAAGAACGACCCCGATCTCCCGTTCCGGGTTGGACACAACCTCCTGAAGGTTTGTATGACCCAGATCATCTCCATGTTGTCCAGCATGAGACAAGCAACTTCAGTTTACTGTGTAATAACTAAGCTGCGTTTTAAAGGGTTTCTTATCTGATTATAAAAGATTTTCTTTTTTTAGATGTCAGAAATATTTTACTTTGGAAGCAGACTGAGTAAAAACTACCAAGAAGATACTGTGCTTTAAGAAAAGTAACATATTTCAGAAAAGAAAGTACACTTGAGCAAAAAAAAACAACCAAAAAACAGTAAAAAACTGATTATTAAAGCTGATTTTCATCCCTTTTCTTCTTTCCTGTTTGTCCATCATCTGTCCCTTTGTCTCCTGCAGGCTCACGCAGCTGCGTGGCATCTCTACAACAGTCACTATCGCCCCCGACAGCACGGTAAGGTCTCCATAGCGCTGGCCTCTCACTGGATCAAGCCCAGTCGGACCCGCTTAGAAAGCCTGAAAGAGTGCCAGTGCTCCCTGGACCACGTCCTGGGCTGGTTTGCCCGACCGCTGTTTGCAGATGGAGACTACCCCCCCTGCATGAAGGCCAGGTTAGGTTCGCGGCTACCTACCTTCACCCAGGATGAGAAGGAGCAGGTAAGAGGAACAGCTGACTTCTTTGCCCTGTCTCACGGAGCGACCTTGAGCTTCCAGCTCATCAACGACAGCCTGAAGTTTGGCCAGACGGAGGATCTGGACCTGAGGATGCTGCTCTACTGGATCAACGCAGAGTATGACAAGCCACCCATCTTTGTGGTGCAGAGCGATTGGTGGGCAGACAAAACTCTACATCTGTGACTCCAATTTGTGTTCATAGCCTGTTTTCCAGTCTGAACAAACTGGTTTCCCCCCCTGCTGCTTCTTACAGGTACGTCCTGGGCAGCACCAAAACAAAAGACCCAAAACACATGTATTACCTCAAGAGGTTCATTGCAGAAACACTGAAATGTGAGTATGTATTCCCAAGTTTTAATAAAAACAAACTTTACATGAACTCCATCCATCTAAACGTGTTTGCACCACAGCCATCGCGATAGATCGAGTGAATGTAATCGGATACACAGCCTGGTCTCTGATTGATGGGTTTGAGTGGCACAGAGAATATGGGATTCGCCGGGGATTGTACTATGTTGACTTCAACACTCCTGACATGAAGAGGGAGCCAAAGACATCTGCAAACTTTTACAGGTAAGTGTTGACCTGTGATGTTGATTGTTTAGATATCTGTTCAATAAGGGATGAAATCAAATGATTTCTTATTAGTTTTCCTGTGACGCAGTGTTGTGTTAACACATTGCTGCTGATGGATACCTGCTGCTATATGTGAGCAGAAACATGTAAAAATCCATTTAGGATGAAACTTGAAGCAGATTTTGAGAAAATCCATGTGGAATTGTTCACATTTATTTCAGATCTGTAGCTTATTAAAGAGTTTTTTCTCCCTCTCTCACCCTTTGATTGCCACTTTCTCTTTTCCTCATTGCTTTTACAGGAACGTCATCCTCAGAAACGGTTTCCCAGAGCTTCCAGAGAACAGACCGGCACAAGGACTCTTCCCGTGTAACTTCGCCTGGGGCGTATCCGCCAACTCCATACAGGTGTGCAGTGCACGTGTACTGAAAGACGTGCACGTGGAGGGTCGAGAGGGATAATGAATGAGATGCAACCACAACGTCTCCCCGGTTGAGGAGAGAATATTAACTTTGCTGTAACTTGGCATGGAGACCTCACTGCTGTTGGCTGAAGCGTGAAGTTTATTTCAGCATCGTGTCTTTTACACCAGTTCTATTTATTCCCACTTTAAAAGACCAGACTGGTTTCCTGCTGCATATTCCAAACCCACCTCGTAAAGGTTTTATGTCTATTTAGTATTAAGGAAATATTGTTTTTAGATAAAACCGTGGGTGTAATTCCCTCCCTCCTCTTGCAGCCGTGTTTGCTGTATAGTATGCGCCTGCAGTTTTAATGGTGAAAGTCCAGTTAAAACACAGGCATGACAACAGATCCTCTCGTAATCATAAACCACATGAACTCTCGCAGTCTGTCTGCTGGGCAACACGGCTCAGACCAGCTGTGCTCATCTATTTATCTGCAGTTGTGTAATAAGTGAGCATGAGCCGAGGGTAAAGCAAACACATCTTTACACTAGTGTGTGGTTTTGCTTTGTTTTTCCTCATGTCACAGGTGGAGACCACTCCCACTCAGTTTGTGGACCCCAGTGTTTACCTCTGGAACCTATCCAACAACGGCGAGCTGATTAAGCTCCACAGTGCGCCACCGTTACGCCGAGCCACGCATTGTGCCGATTACGCCACCATTCGGCAGCAGGTGCGTCTGCCAAAAGCTTAGCTGCTCGATAAGATTAAGCTATAAAAGTAAAAAAGAATCAATGCTAAGTTTTTGTTTGATTTGAGTAATGTGTATTTTTCACAGAAATCTGAGTAAATCTGATGCTAATTTGCTCCTTTTTATGCAGAACTTATATGAATTGAGAAATGCTCAAGCAACTCCTAACATAAAAATGAGATAAAACCAGTTAAAAAATGTGTATTTTCATCACATTGTTTTGGTATTCTGCAGTATTTAAATATTTTTTGTATTTATAGACATTCAATTCAACTTTATTTGTATAGCACCATTTCACAGAGATTGGCCAATTCATAAAAATAGCCTTATATAGGGAACCAGCAAGATTGCATCGAATCTTGACTTGGATCCGATCTCCCATCCTGAGCAAGCATGAGGCGACAGTGGGAAGGAAAACTCCCTTTTAACAGGGAGGCGAAACCTCCAGCAGAACCCGACTCAGGAAGGGCAGCCATCTGCCACGACTCGCTGAGGATGGAGAGGACAAGAAAGACAGATTAATATACACTGCAGCTGTTATCCATGAAGACCTGCAGATAAAGGAAAATAAGAAGTAAAATCTGCAAAAAAGGAAGAAATATATTATGTTTGTCATTTATTTAACATTATATTTGTCACATATTTGTCAAAACAAGATTTTCCCTGTAAATGATGCTGTGTGTGCATCTTTGCTTGCGGGTAACTAAATCTTTACAAACGTAGCCCTGAAAACAAACCAGTATTAAGTTTTTCTCAAACCAAAGTCTGTTACTGACAAATACATGAGGTTATGATTGTATAAAGATTGATTTTTTAAAATGAATTAGCATAATATCGCAGCTATAATCGTAACAAACTCCCACACACGGTTGATTTATTGTCAGTATCTGATAAATATGGGCCGAAACAGCAGATTAGTGGTTAGCACTGCAGCCTCACAGCGAGAAGGTTGCTGGTTTGATAGCTAGCTAGGGTTCTCTTCGGCTACTCTGGCTTCCTCCCACCATCCAGATATATGCAAATTAGGCTGATTGGTCATTTAAATGTGCGTGTGAGTGCTTGTTTATCTCTCTGTGCTGCCCTGTGATGGACTGGCAACCTGTCCAAACCTGTCTCGGCCAATAGGCTCCGGCTGCAACCCTGCACTGGAATAAGCTGCACAGATAATGGAAATACAAACCAACAGCAAGGCGCTACATCATATTCAGTCATAAACTATTAAGCAAGAGTAGAAAATTAATGACTCCTAATTATTATAGCAATGAATAAGAAAAATTAAAATACAATTTCACAGCATTACTGAGAGAAACTGTTATGCAGCATAAACATTACTGACATTACGGAAAATGAGCAAAAGCTTTCATAAAACAATCTTTTCGTCCATGTTCAACACTGTTTGAACTATTTCTCCTTCCTCATTGAGAGAAACCTGAACAGGCGACGTTTTAAATGCTTCTTGTGCTCCTTTTCTTTAAGGTGGATGAAATCCAGCAGGTTGGGGTAAACCACTTCCACTTCTCCCTCAACTGGTCTGCACTAGTGCCAACAGGTGATGTGGCTCTTCCCAACACCACTCTGCTGGGATACTATCGCTGCTTCACCCATCAGCTGCTGCGGGCTAACGTCACACCTGTGGTCACCCTGTGGCACCACACGCGCCAGCGCAGCGGCCTGCCAGCGCCGCTGGATGCTGCTGGGAAATGGCTCAACGGGTCTGTAGTGTTTGTGTGAGATGTTGTCCCTTTTTTTCTTTCTAGTTTTTTATGTTTAAAGATTTTTCACAATCAGTTAATCGTTTTAATGTATTCGGTCAAACAATCTGCATTTCTGGCCGACTTCTCAGGAAGACTCCCGAGGCTTTTGCCGACTATGCGAGGCTTTGCTACAGAGAACTGGGAGCCCATGTGAAGATGTGGATCACGCTGAATGAGCCCAACGATGAGATGGTGAGCTACCAGGAGGGGCATGAGATGCTGCGGGCGCATGCTCTGGCTTGGCGCGCATATGACCGGGAGTTTAGACATCTGCAGGGAGGACAGGTCAGTAGAAGAGATGGGGTTTTTAATATAAACTTTTTATAACCTTTATTGTACATTTTTCTCACATTTTGTCCAAAATGATGCACTTACAAATATTTATTCAGCAGGATTCTCTTATTTATTTTGTTCTTGTATCAGTTTCTATGTATCATTCCACATTGAAACATTTATTTGTTGCATTTGTTTCCTGTTTGCTGATGGTAGCCGTTTCTTTTTTATTCGACATGATTTGTAGCAGTAAAAATATAAAGAAATACGAGAAAGCTGGCAGAATTTATATCATTGAAAAGTCTTACAGCACATGTAGTAAGCAGGAAACTAAGATGATGTGAGGCATTTTTCTCTTTTTGGTCTCAGGTGTCTCTGGCTCTGCACATGGACTGGGTGGAGCCGGCCTTTTCATTCAGCCGAGAAGACGTGGAGCCTGCTAAGAGGGTTTTAGACTTCAGCGTGGGCTGGTTTGCAGAGCCCATCTTTGGCAGCGGGGACTACCCTCAGAGAATGAGGAGCTGGCTGCATCAGCTCAACTCGCTCGAGTACAAATGCTTCGTTCATTCATTACAGTAGCTTTTTAAGCTGCAGAGGACAATGCTTTTCATCATTAGATGTGTTGATGTATTTGTGTTTGCGAAAAGACTGGCAGGTCGAATTTATACCAGGTTTATGTAAGATGGGATATCCCTAAGATCTGGTGGAAAACAGTATCTGTTGCAATGATTTTATTGCAGTTTTACAGCCTTATAAACCGTATAGTTGCCAGATTAACGCTGGATCTTCCAACTTATATTATTGAGTTTTTAGTCTTTGTTATGTAAAGCAGCATGTTTTCTCTCCACAGGCTGCCAGTTTTCAACGAGGAGACTCGACGGCTGGTTAAAGGGACGTACGACTTCTTCGCTCTTAGCCACTTCAGCTCTAAGCTTGTGACTCATGCCAAGGAAGACTCGTAAAATATAATTTCTCATTTTTCCATTCCCATGGGTTTTGGTAGATAACTGGTTAAATGATTTTTGTGCATTCATATCCACAGATACACCTACACAGGGATGCTTGAGGTCCAACACATGATGGACATCACATGGATCATGTCACCGAGGCCTGTTGTGCCCTGGGGTCTGAGGAAAGCCCTCAACTGGGTAATACTCATTATTTAGATTGATCTCGTAATAAAAGAAATAATACAAACAGAAATCTACATAAATGTCCACTTTTGCAGCAGCTTTAAAACAAATTGATAGAAACTGCAAACAGAAACTAACATTTATTTTGCCGTCAGGTGAAGCAGCTCTTTGGTGATGTTCCCGTCTACATAATGGCTAATGGAGTCCAGGAAGACCCGGCTCGCTTCAAAGACAGCCTGAGAGTTTACTATCTGTACAACTATATTAATGAAGCCCTTAAAGGTGAGACTGAACCATCTGGTTGGCATTTTATAATATCAAGACAAGATTTCTAATACTGAATTTCTGTAAGAGATCAGTCCCCTTTGAAGAAAGCAGAACTTGTTGCCCTTACTGGTCTCTGGAGTTTAATTATTAAGCTAACTTAAGTCAGTGACTCCTGAATCGTCAGCTGGTTCAGGGCAGATATTTGCAAACACCAACAGATAAGTGAGTTTCATATTGGGTTATACTGCAGCAGTGAAACTACTAGAAGTTTTTACAGAAAGCTACTTCTGTGTGACTGAACACCTCATGTGGTTTTTCCTTCATCCACAGCGTACACACTGGATGGCGTAAACCTGAAGGGTTACTTTGCTTACGCACTGAACGACCAAAGGGACCCAGGGTTTGGCTTATATGGCCAAGTCCACGAAGAGGTCATCATCAAGGCCTCTCTCTCCAACTACCAGAACATCATCCAACACAATGGCTTTCCCATTCAAGGAGCTGCTCCCCAGCAGTGTCCCACTGGGCCACAACCCTGCCTGGGCTGCCAGGTTCTGGTCAAAACGCCCGTTCTGGGCTTCTTGACGTTGGTCGGGTCAGTAGTGCTGATCACACTGGGCCTCATTATTTACTATACAGCCAAAAGACACGAGGAGTGTTACTGAATAGAAATGACTGGAGATGGTGTCTGTTCAGCAGTTTGGATTTCACAGCTTTACTGTTTAGATTTAATGAAGGTTTTAGATTTGAATTATTAAATGTTTTGTATTTCTTAAACCAGCAGTAAGCAGCAGAGCACTATGAAGGACATCAGTTTCAATTAAACCTGCAGATATTTGAGGTTTGTGTAACCGTCAAAAAGTCTGACAATCACCAAATAAATTGCATCTTTAAGTCAGAAAACAAACATTAGGTCTAGCAGGACATTATCCTGGTCGGCTTGTCCTTATATTAATGCTTATTTTAGTGTTTTATAGTTAAATGTGGTTCAATATTTGTTCATGTATAGCTGTCATATCAGAATTACATACTTTACACACACTCTGCATCTGCATTACATTTCCTTTGTCGTTCTCATCTCCTTATAGCTGAAAATACCCATCAGCCACATTATGATGATTCCTGTTACACTGAGGTGTGATATCAAAAAAGCAATTTATTCTGATGATTTAGAACCTTTTTAGTACAAAACATTTTTATTTTTACATGTGACGTTTCTTAATACTACTCTGTGGCAAACTTTTACTACAATCCCTGACAAAGTATGGAAGCAAACTTGTCCACTGAAATCCTTGTCGGGGTATTAGCATGAAAACATCTGATCTCTCACAAGTATTCAAGTGCACTCAGACTCAAAACATCATGGCATCCAGTCCATCTTCCATAAACTTCTTGTAGATGGCCATAAACTTGGCTGTAAATGCCTCCAGGTGGTAGATGGCTTTGTTGCCCAGCTGCAGTCTGTGTTCATAGTAGGCAGCCATGTGGGCCACCTCTGCCTTCAGCTGGCCATCACAGTTGTTCAACAATTCTTTCACCAGACCCTGTTAGAAGATGAGACGAGACAAATGAACACTCATCGCTTTAAAAGGGAACCCAACGCCACTTCTGTCAGGCGTAGTGATGATACCTTCATGATGATGTCAGGAGGGATGCAGTGGGTCAGCAGCTCGTACAGTCTGGCCCGAACCTCCAATAACCTGGAACAGACACGGAGGGAGGGGGGGAATCAGGATTATAATATCTACTTTTATTTCTAACACCTGTTTTGACATTATGCTCTCGTACCTTTGAGGAGTCTGCTGACTCACGATGGCGTTAGCCGTTTCTCTCAGGTAGACCTCCCAGTCTGTCTCTGGTACTTCCTGATCCGCTGAAAATGGATACCTGGAGGAGATCATCACACCTTAAATAAGCAAATATGGTTTTAATTTGGGGGAATTTAAAATGAGCAAAGACTCACTGCTGCACTCTGCAGGCCTCGCACATCAGGAGGGCTTTACGGAGGTTCCGACCAGACTTCTCACTGATTTTTTTGGCCAGCTCAGGGGGCAGCAGGAGACCCTCTTTTTTACAGACGGATGTCAGAACACCGCAGACCTGAAAAACAGGAGATCACACATTTAATGCCAGTTAATTCATTCATGAAATGCAAAGCTTCAAATGAGTTTAGAGGTCTGCCTCTTACCTCCTCTGAGCTGGGCAGGGGAACTCTGACAGCCAGACAACGGCTTCGTATGGGATCAATGACTTTGGAGGTAGACGTGGAGCAGAGGATGAGCCGGCAAGTGGCCATGTACTTTTCCATAGTCCGTCGTAAAGCGTGCTGAGCATCCTTTGTGAGTCTGTCTACTTCTGTTAGCAAAACCACTGAGGAGAGAACTTCTCCAATTACTACACGACACAAGCTGTATGTACGTTATAGAATACATATTGCCTTTAACACAGCTGCTGGAAGCAGGCATCGCTGTTCACAAGTAAAACTTTCACAAAGGGCTGAACCATTTTGGAAAATAATCTAATATATTCACTCAATAACAGGGGAACACAACACGCTAAAGTGCTAAATGATTATGGCACTGTCAGTCAGAAAGATTCTTCAAATAAACTTCTAAGACGCTCACAGATTTTTTGCATGTCAGCTTTTAGTGGTTTCAAACATAACCGAGTGCAAGTCACTGTGCTGCTATCATCATATTCGATGCTTTGTCTGTCGTTATGCAGACGTGGTTTGCGCATCATATCTTTAGCTATGAACTTTGTTATTTCAGCGTGCTGCTTCGAATTATTTTCGTAAGGGGTAATATTATCAACCAGTTCTGTCAGTGATCCCTGTCGGCTGGTACTTTGCTTACTTGAAGCTGAAGCACTTGGCGATGGTGTTTTAGCCATGCAACTATCGTACGTAGCTTTGTGATGTGTTTTCAAATGTTGAAAAAGGTTCGTAGTGTTGCCTCGTGTGGTAGCAACAGTAGCGAGGCAGGTTCTGCATAATACCTGACGTTGTGCAGCATCTTCCATTTTAAAACCAAAATAATTCCACACAACTCGTGTGTTCCTCTTTGGTACTAGACTTTGTGCAGTGTTGGACTCTGTCCTGCCTGAGGGCATTGTGCAGCCGGTTAAGCGCAGCTTTGACTTTCCTCTCTACCTGCACCGCTGCTCACCACTCGCAGGTCACGTGACCAGATCTTGCAACCATACAAATCGCAGCTTTAGCGGTTAGAAAACCTTACATTTTCCTATCGCGATATAAATGCAAATGCAATTTATCGTTCAGCCCTACTTTCACATAATGACGTTTGATTCATTTACCTTTGAATTCTCTCTGAGTGCTTGACTGGATTTGCTGGGACTGAGCCACAGTTTTAATCAGCTCTTGAATCACCACACGATCCTGGTTTCCGGCATCACTGCACCACACAACATACATATAAATACACAAGACTCATGTTTTATGTTAGCAGTAACTACACTTGTTTAATAAAAGTTAATTAAATATTTCTTTTTAAATCACCTTGGGTTGACCTCTAAGTGGTAGTTGCTGGCTATTGTGTTGATCTCAATTTTTTTCTTTGACGGGGCCTGCAGTCCAAGAGAAAAAAATGAATCAGAGTTGTACTGCCAAGCTGATACGATGTGACTGGCGACGCTACAACAGTTCTATCGTGCAGGAATTAGTGACTTTGAGCCTTATGCTCCCTCTCACCACAATGATCTGGTGCTCTATGCGGAGCTTCTCCACCCCAGCTCCATACAGCTCCCGCAGCAGACACATAATGCGGGTCTTCTTTCCTGCACCAGACGGACCGTACACCAACAAGTGGGGGAAGTCGCCACACTGAACCTGGAACAAGCATCGATAAGGAGCTGATAAGAAGGAATAAACACACAATCCGTAAACAGGTATGATGATTAGGGGTGTTTACCAGCAAGAATCTGGCCATATGATGTGTATTACAATATCAGGGTAGAGAGAAAATATATTGCGATATGTTGTGATAAACGGGGATAAATTGAAATTTTTCTTTAGTAGAATTTAAGAGTAAGAAAACTCACA
>JBAMHX010000017.1:11709701-11741546 GCA_037177515.1 Pseudomugil tenellus | reverse complement strand
CACACACACACACACACACACACACACACACACACACACACACACACACACACACACACACACTCACACACACACACTTTCTGCAATATCCAGTTTCTGTCTATTTAATTGCACCACTTATTATTGGTTAAGTAGCTTTTCCTAGAAGCGAATTGAGTCTCATTCATCAGAGGTTACTTACAACTAAGCCACACACTCTTCATCTGCAACTCTTGAGATTTATTGGAATATAAATCTCAAGTTAGGTTATTTAAAAAAATGCCACAAACACTCACAAAATTTCTTTCTTTTAGTTCAGCCAGAGCTGAAAAATTGGCTCATTTTCGCAGCGTATACGGTTGTGGTGGGAAGAAAATGAGAAAAACTGAGTCACTGCACTTGGTTGATGCTGACTTTACATTCTGCACTCCTTCAGAGAGAACCTGCTAAGTGCTTGTATATTTTACTGCTTCTGTTTTGGTACTTATCCTGTTTTTCTGTCTGCTTTTCTCTTTTGTCATGCCAGGCTGCTGCAAAGATGACCAGTGGATCAGCAGGTACTGTAACCTTCAAAGTGAGCTTATGTGTTTTTTACCAGTGTGTGTGCGTGCGTGTGTCGCCCGGGAGGCTTGTGTGCATTCAGCATAATTTCTGTTTCCAGTTTGGGACAAAACTGAGCGTGCAGGAAGGAGCTTGGATATTTAGGAACAAAACTAAAATACAAACATGATTTCAAGCCTCCGCTTTGGAGGTTTTGGTGCGATTTGCCATCTGAGAAACTTCTTCCTAATCAGGAGAAAAACATTTTTTTATTTGCAAAAAAACTTCATCATATTTACTCTTTTCTCCCCTTTTCTCCTTGGTTAACACTGAAATTATGATACTAGGATCTACTTAGATGATTAATGTGTCCAACTCTGACCTTATATATATATCTCTTACCCAGGGAGCATGTCTCTTTTGATTGACATGCACAGGCGTCATGGTGACTGTAATTTAGCACAACCCAGGCAGAAGTCTTAGCAACAGGATCACATACGCTGCGTTGTTGGTTTGTTTACCTTTGTGTGGTTAGTCTGTGTGTGTGCATGCTTGTGTGTTGGGGTTTCTCCGATGTGGCACTGCCAGCAGTCAGTCTCACATTACTGTCAGTGATAGTGCACTAAGGAGAAGTGCACACTGGGTAATGAGGCCCCAAAGGTTTAAGAAGGGTCAGGGGTGATCCTGTATGTGGTGTGCACTGAGGGTGAGAGTGTGCGTGTTTGTGTATTTGTAGGACTAAGAAACATTTATATACAAACACAGCGGCGCTGAGGGAGGAGTGCAGATTAGAGTCGCTGTTTGGATTTTCATGCCACTGTTTGTTTTTTCACTCGTGTGCATTTATTTTCTCCTCTGATATTAGGAAACACTTTTGCTCTTTGACAAAAAAAGCCTTTCAAATCAATCAGTGTGTGTCGGCTTGTGTGGTCCAGGTCCCCGCCCCTAAGCGGCATATCTGGGCTCACATAGCTGACATTCACCCGCTTCTCTGTCAGATAAGCAGAATTCCTCCCAGTAGTTTTAACTGCATCTACTGGTGTTCATATGGGGTTTTCCTGCGGTGTCTTCTTATCTGACTTACAGATTGTTGTAATTACTCTGAACATGCATCTATGATGTGTTTATTTCTGCTCTGACAAATTTATTGAAAATCTGTTTGCGTGTCTGAAAGAGACTAAGCGATGTGTCAGTTCTGCCTCTCAAGCCATTGAGGAATAATGCTTCAGTCCTTGCATAAATTTCTTTTATAATCCAATGATTTCTTTCTTTAGACTGTTAAACATCTGAATTATCCTTTAACCTGTGAGGTCGCCTTCATAGTACCAACAGTGTCTAGTTAAAGCAGCTCTGCAGATTGTGCAAAGAGGATTTTTCTGCATCTTAACCTTGGTTAGGATTAAAGAAGTCTGGATCACTTGTAATTGTTCCTCATAGCATCTGTTAACTATCCTAACTATCCTAACTTCAGTCAGCTCCATCTGTGAAAATGGTTTTACTATATCAGCCGACACAAGTCAGAATAATCTAGCATTTATTTAGCATTAACATAGTTTTTTATATCTTCTCACACAGAATATTTGAATTTCATGAATATTTGATGTGAAAATATTTATGTAGTTATGCATATTATATGATACAAAAGAGTATCAGGGCAGTTAGAAAAAAAATAAAATAATAAAACTAAAACAAAAAAATTGTGACTTTAATCTCAAAATTCTGATTTTTTTTCCCAGAATTTTGACTTTTTTTCTGAAAATTCAGACTATTTTCTCAGAATATTGAAATTTTTTATTTAAATTTGGTTTGAACTTCATGATTTTGGGATTTATAGTTTCGTCACCTGGTAGTGCTTTATGCACAAAAAAATATCTGATTTTTGGCTTCATCTTTGTAAATATTTACAATTTGATTTTGTTACTCCATATGGCTGTTTCATCCTCAAGGGGGACGATTCGTATCAAATTTCACAATTATCGGATTTATGATTTATCCACCAGGTGGCGCTTTATGCACTAAAACTTTTTTGGCTATATCTCCGTAACTATTTGTCACATTGACCTTAAATCAAGTGCAAATGAAAGGTCATGACCTCAGGATAACTCATGTCCTGATGTCATACCAGGCTGGTTCAAAGTTTCCACACCAAGTGGAGCTTTGTGAGTGAACATGTGCAGCTTTATATTATTGTGTTGTGTCTATTCGAGGATTGGGGAATAGGAGGATTTGGGGTTTTCATTGATCTACTCCTAGCCGTCGCTTCCGACAATATAGGCCTTGTTGAAAAATGTTTTTAATGTAAATAGATAAATGTACACAATGCTTGCAAAGGAGATACATGCTAACCTTGCCTCTAACATGTTGCATTTACTCTAAATGAGGATCAAAAGTCACATACAGGGCAGCAGTGCAGAGATGAATAACGTTAGTTGTGTTACCACAGCAGATGTCCGAAAACTAAGAAGAACTGAACAGCAAATTTTGCTGCTCAGTATGTTTCTATAATGTTTATCGATCAGCTGCAAGATTAAAACAACTGACAGGTGATTTTTGTAATATTGATCTTTTTATTCATACGATAATCTGCTGAGAAACATTGGGTCCCAGCACTCATGTGCATATTACTCACACATGCACCACCCACCTTAACATTGTTGTAGCGGCAGTCCCTGGTGGCTGTAAACACTCCCATCAAGACGTTGTGCCCCTCTTATCCTGGAGTGACTGGAGAACTCAAAAACCTGTCTTCTACTCATGATATAATGGAGGCCTACAGTATGAAAAAAAATTTATTCTAATTAAGCGCATCACTCTATGATTAGATCTGGTGTCTTACAACACAACCTACTGAGTTCTAACAGGATCATGGATCTGACAGCAGCCAACTGGATCAGAAGATGCTGCAATGTGTTTTACAACGCAGATAATCAAAGAGACAAATAAAACACATGACGTGGTTGGTACTGACATTTATTAATAATATAATAGATTTTTATTATGAGTATAACATTCCACATGTACAACAAACTTCAGCTAGATCAGATTTTTGATGATTGGTAATAATACGTAATCTCATCTCATCTCAGGTCAGTATGTTCCAAAGTATTTTATACCAGTGATTAGTATTAAATGACCTGACACACATTTTCATCATTTCTGCCCAAAGTACTGGTTCAGAAGAAATTAACACCACCACCAACAACAAAAATAAAAGATAAATATTCCATCAGACCTTTTTGGCTGGGAGTAATCTGAGCCCATAACCTGTCGAACCCTTAACAATGCCTCCTACATGTTTATGATGTGTTTTGGATTCCTGTATTTTGCTGCTCATTCAAATGGCAGACAGTCCAGAAGTCAGGGCTGTCCTAATTAAATAGCTTTTAAAAGAGTAAACCTCTCCTTTCAGTGCTGAATGTGTTTAATGCATAATAGATGTCATATAGGAAAGAAATTGGCTCAGACATTAAGCTGCAATAAACCTTTATAAGTTAATGGCTTGCTTTGTTTTGGAGCATCTGCATGTGTTTGTTTGGAGCTGTGATCTGCAGAGCTCCTAAATAAAGGTCTGTATTACCAGAAGGTCCCTTATTAACTCAGTGCTTCAGCTTGTTGTTTGGTAAAAATAAATAAGCGGTGTGCAGCAGCGCTTTAACAAGTCTGGAAGTGGATCTGGCAGTTGTCCCGGCTTTTCCTCCTGTTCCTCTCTTAATGTCTTCCTCTTCCTTTCTCCTCTGTCTGTCTGCCCTCTGCTGTCATGTCTGAAAGGTTAATCTGCTAAATTCTATTATGATCCGACATGCATGATACTGATCAGTACTTGTGTTTATTATTTACACAAAACTTTATACTCATAGCATTTATCCTTCCCATACCTGTTTCTCCCCTTGCTTTGCATTTATAACATTAGTTTAAACGATAAATATTCAAATCACGTGTATTGTTAGAAAATAGTCAAGAATTAAGAAATATTTTGTTTTGTTTTCTCAATGCTTTTTATTCACACCTTTATTCAGAGTGGCCTTTTCAACATGTGGAGTGACCAATACGACTCCATTCCTGCCTCTTTCCTGAGATGAGTTGTTCTAATTACCTCTCCAAGGCTATTACCATGTGAGAGTAGAAATAATAAATAAACTGAGAGTTTAAACCAGCACATACTAAGCTCATAGAAAATGCTTTATTTCTCTCATCTGTAGTGCCACCATGATTAGACGGTATTTAAGGTACAAATTAATCACATGTTTAATTGGCCCAGATTGTTAAATGACCATGTAGAGACTTCTGTATTCAGCCAGTATGATATAATACCTCCATACTGGCACCATAAACAGCGGGCCTGCCTGTCACTCTATTGCTCTGTTTTGTTTAATTTTTTAAAACTGCTAAAGTTTTACAGAGTGCCATATTTTTTATGTTGGTAGACTTCAGAAACCCAAATGCTTTTCTCCATGACATGCTTAGTTAAAAGAAATACCTTGTCAGAACTTTCTTAGCACTCTTGTGGATTTGAATAGAGATTTGTGTAATGAAGGGAATCAATAGTAACAGGGTACTGGGATTGTGTTTGAAGCCAAAGCAGAGTTCACTGGCATCCAAACTGGCAGCTATGGGAAGGTAGTAATGACGAACAACAGCACTGAATACATGAATTGATGTAGATGATGACATCTGCTGAAGTTTTTGAAACATTTTGTTTTTTACTGGTTATTCTGATTGAGGAAATCAGCTTGCTTTTCTACTCGTCCACTAAAATCTTGGTATTGATCTGCAGAGAGATTTTTTTGTACTGGGAATACAGGGATCATTTCTAAATGTCCTTGTAATTTTTGCTTTATGAAAAAAGATGTAAAAATTAGACATCAGGAAAAAAAGTGAGCATTAAAAAAATTTCAGGTATTTGCTATTCTTTTAGTTTATTTTATTGCCCAAATTCAATATTATTGTCTCACTAAATTGCTCTGTTCATCTATTTAATGTCATTATATATATATATATATATATATATATTTAAATCTTAATATAAATACATATACACACAATACTATTGCATCCACAGGCAATAGATATTTCCCAGAATGCAACACAGGATGATAACTATGGAAGAAACAGTGATGAATAGTATATATAATGATATAGCATCCAGAAACTGACTTATTTTTGTAAGCACTTTCTGCAAGTTTTACTTTGACATGATTCTTTGGTCCAGGATTACACCGAGAAATTTGATTTCTGCACAACAAGCAAGGTTGCCGGTTCGATCCCCACCTCGGGCGGTGGCCTATCTGTGTGGAGTTTGCATGTTCTCCCCGTGTTAGCGTGGGTTCTCCGGCTTCCTCCCACAGTCCAAAGACATGCAGCTTGGGGATAGGCTAATTGGGGACTCTAAATTGACCTTAGGTGTGAGTGTATGTATGCGTGGTTGTCTGTCTATGTGATGTCTGCCCTGTGATAGACTGGCGACCTGTCCAGGGTGTACCCTGCCTCTTGCCCGTTGGCTGCTGGGATTGGCTCCAGTCCCCCCGCGACCCTGTTTGGGAATAAGCGGTAGAAAATGGATGGATCTTTAGTTTTATTTCTACTGTAATCCTTTCCAAAATCAGCTGCAAACTCTTCCCATCACATTAAATATTTGTGTGATCTGCCAACCCCCCCTCCAAAATAAAACTATTTAAATAGTTTTGATACTTTGCATATGTCATTGATCTGTATCATAAGTAACTTTAGACCTAATATTGACCCCTGTGGCACTCCACATGAAAGTTCTCTGTAGTCAGATTAATATTTTCCTATTTGGAGAAACTGTTTTCTGTTCCTTAAATATCTGGCTCAAACCAAACCCTCTTACCCTGAACTTTTCCAGTTTACTTAGTAATAAATGGTGATCAATGGTATCAAATGCTTTCCTGAGGTCCAAAAATACCTCTGCTGTGATTTTTTTCTATCTATACAGTCTGTGATGTCTTCAATAATTCTATTAGTGCCAGAATAATTTTATTAGTGTTAGAATAATTAGTTTGTCATTCAAATGTTTAGTGATATTTACAGTACTGTCTTAGTCTAATCAGTGTCTAATCAGCATTATGGTGATAGTCTAATGATTACTACAAAAAGAAATGTAACTCCAGGAAGCTTCTAAGCATCACTTGGTAAAAATTTGACTCTTCTACTTGTGTCTGTATGCATGTACGCATAGTTCAAGTTGTGTACTTCTAGTACACACTGATTGTGTGTGGTCCTGCAACCCATACCAGCACAAAGAGAAGGATTGAGGAAGGAAGTTGTTTTTGAGAGTTCTCTAAAATGCTTATTTTAATGGGAAAAAAGAAGAACTACATGTATGCTGCTATTTAAGTGTCTTTAAAAGGAACCACTAAGCAACAAAGCATGTCCAATCAGCATGTGACCTGCACTCTCATGACCTGTAGAGTTTCCTTCATGTCCATTAGCTATTGTTCCCCTCCCAGTGCTGCTTCAGGTCCTGCTGCTTTCATACCACAGTGTGCACCCCGCAGTTTTTAGCACTCAGCTTTCAATCCCCCTCGCCTGACTCCAAACACATAGTTTACCCCCTTCCCTTTCAGCCCCATACACCTCAAGCTGAATCTGATTCTCGTATCTCAGCCCTAGTTTCCTACATTTCCCATCTGCATCTTCTATTCTTTTGCTTTTTTTTTTTTTTTTTTTTACCTACGGTATATCCCCAGGTTGGCTACAGTGTTAGCCATCAGTGTTGTTGATGCTCCAGGATAGGAGGTGGACAATTTCAATGTACTCCCTGGCTGGACAAAGGGAAGTTGCTGTTATTGTTACTGAGGAGTGTGTGGAAAGACATTCTGAATTAGCTCCTGACCCACTTTCACTCTGGCCCATTTTTTCTTGGGGAACTGACCAGAGCAACATTCCTCAGCGGCTGGTGCAGAAATATTGACAGAGACATGCTGATACTGTTGATTTAAGCCAACGTGAACAGATGGTGTATAATGCTGGCTCTCTGCAGTGTTGCTTTTAGTCAAAATGCTGATGTGATGACATATGATTGGAAAATAGAAATGATAAAGTAATATTTTATTCCTCCACTTACAATATCTTAAAGAGGATAGCTTAAACTAAAATTTCGGACAGGAAAATAGGAAGTTTCCCTCTGCTACTGAAAAATAAAACATGTTCAAGTTTTTATTTTAAAAAAAACTTAAAAATATTGAATTTTTTTTAGTGCATTTTGACCTAATTTGTTTTGCCATCATCTGTTAGCCCGTTCCCACCATTCCTAATGTCTTCACTTCCTTGGGGAGTACCTGCCAATCACAACACCTCTCTGACAGGGGTCAGGCCGACAGTATAACCTTAAATACTAAACACAGTGCACTTTTTTAGGAGATAATATTATGCTCTTTAGCTGTAATTTAGAGGGGAGAGGAATGCAAGTTTTAAAGTTCAAAAGGTGAAATTTAATGTTTTAGTTTACTTTCATGACACTACAGAAACACCCATTTTCATTTTTGTCTCATTCAGTGACCCTCATCAATTCCTCAAGGCCTGGACATATTTTCAGAAAAAAAAATAAAAGCCTAAAGCGGAGGTTCCAAAGTAAACGTAGAACTGCAACACCATAATAAAGTTTGTGCATCTCTTTGGTCTCTGGGGAACTCAGAAAATGCATTGTCAGTAATTTTGTTGCTATGTTGCAGTAAAACAAAGGAGAAATATGAGATTTCTATCCTCCCTTTATTTTTTTCTTTTATTGAACTGAGGACACCATCACCAACATGATTTCACGCATACTGATATACCATCGATCAACTTCAGCAACAAAATCCTTTCCACTGTCTCTGGTTTCACAACCCAGGATCACGCCACAGTGGTGGTCAGGGATTTAATAAGGTTCGAGGAGTAGAAAGAACATCTGGGGTGGTGATGCAGTGAGAAAGGAAAGGGGACTTGGGTGGGGGGGTTTTTTTGGATTTTTTAAGAACCCCCCCCCCCCCCCCCCAGATGATACCTGAAACATAAAGGGATAAATGGCAGAAACAAATGGGAGGAAGGGAAATGAGTCAGGCAGAGACAACTGGATGAGATACAGATGCAGCAGAGAAATGAAAGGAAAAAATAGAAAGAAAGATGGACAGAGGTAGAAGGAAGAAAAATTAAGAAAGAAAAAGGAAGAAGAATGGAGACAAGGGACAGGAAGGGTGGATGGAACGATAAAGAGACAGGCTGGGCAAAAGGCAGCAGTGGAAAAGCATAATGGAAGGGACAGGACAGGGTGGGGTCGAACAAATTAGACAAATTAGACAAACAAATTAGAGGAAGTGAAATGAGTACAAGAGGTGTGATTGAGGCGTGGTCCCTGTTTTCTTGCACTTTGATCTATATTAGTTTTCATTGAGTACATTTGAATCTTTATCCAGTCTCCAGTGTTTCCTCTCTGCAAAGTGCTGAGACTTAGATATAACTTACCTTTCTTCATTGTCTCACTGCTTTTAAATATGTCCAGTGCTGGAAGGAGGTTCGTCGCAGTAACTGATACTTGTCAATCAAAAGGACATGCTCCAAATTCTGCCAAATTTCAAGATAAAATAATATCTAAATAGATAAGTTATGCAAAAATTCACCCCTGTTGTTATGAAAATAAACTTGACCTATTAAAGCAAAATGGTACCAGACTGTAATCATGTTTATTTCTGCTGTGAAGTTAGTCCTTTTAACATGGAAGTCTATGCTTATAGCCCCTTGTGGATGAAGAGGGAACTGCAATTTTTGGTATCTCCACATAGGTTTCACTTAAGTCGAACGAAGGTTGGGGCTTGGAAAAAAAACAAAGAGTTGAATACTTCCTCAGTTTAAAAGCTCTACCAGAGTCCTGGGAGCTTGAGGATCCTAAGCAGTATCTTCGCTGTTCCTAGGACTGCGCTTTTCTGGACGGAGATGTCTGATGTTTCCCCAGGTATCTGTTGGAGCCATTTCTCCAGTGTTGGGGACACGGCCCCCAGTGCTCCGATGACTACGGGTACTACTGTTGCTTTCACCCTTCAGGCCTTCTCCAGTTCTTCCTTGAGGCCTTGGTACTTCTCCAGTTTCTCACGCTCCTTTTTCCTGATATTTACATCATTGGGGATGGATATATCGATCACTATGGCTTTCCTTTGCTGCTTATTCGTGATCACTATGTCTGGTTGGGTGGCAATCACCATCTTATCCTGGATCTGGAAGTCCCAGAGGATCTTCGCCCTCTCATTCTCCACCACCTTGGGGGGAATTTCCCACTGGGACTTAGGGATCTCCAGTCCATATTCTGCACACATCCTGTACACTATGCCAGCTATTTGGTTATGGCGTTCCATATATTCTTTACCTGCCAGTATTTTGCACCCTGCTGTGAGGTGCTGGCTTGTTTCAGGGGCTCTTTTGCATAGTCTGCACCTGGGATCCTGCCTGGTATGGTAGATCTGGGCTTTGGTCACTCTGGTGCTCAGTGCTTGCTCCTGTGTTGCCATGATTAGTGGCTTTGTGCTGTCCTTCAATCCAGCCTTCTCCAGCCATTGGTAGGACTTGTCTATATCAGCCACGTCAGTGATCTGCCGGTAGTACATCCTCTTGTCCTCCCATGATGGTTCTTCTCCCATCTCGTGTTCCTCCAGCCTCCATTGTCTGAGACATTCACTAATGCTTCATCCCTTGGTGCCATCTTCCGGATGTATTGGTGAAGCTTGGAGGTTTCATCCAGGATAGTAGTCTTAATGCTCACTAATCCTCCGCCTCCTTTCTTGCTCTTGCTCTTAGTATACAGTCGTTGGACACTGGACTTGTGGTGTAACCCCCTGTGCATGGTAAGCAGCTTCCGCGTTTTGACATTGGTGGCCTGAGCTTAACAGTATATATATGTATATATACTATATATATATATATATAATATATATTATATATATTATATATATATATATATATTTCACTGGTAGCTGTTCAAAACATTTCACAACTTTCTGCCTATTTTAGACTAATTTGACTGGAAAGTGAAAGAGTGTAATGGTATTTTCCTGTTTTTTTTGTCCGACATGCAGCATTTAGTTCATGTTAAGCTGCTGAAGTTAAAGAACATCACCATGATTTAACACATAAGCAGATATTGTGATCAGAATCACATAAGCTTAAGCTTACTCTTCAAAATCTTTTTCAATGTTAGTAACATATGGAATTACTCAGACATTCCTAGTTAGATGATTAGATGACTGTCTGTTCATGCATGGATCGTGCATAAAAAACCATATATTTCTGGAAAGGAATTTAGGTCAGTGTCACACATCTGTTCACTGTTTCCTTTTAAGTTAGAGCTTTTCCAATTCAAGCACACAGGTTGTGTTCGCTGCAGGTAGCGTGCTGCTGATTCATTGTACATGTGAAAAAAATGTCTTTAATAAATTGATCTAAGTCTTGATTCACCATGTTTTTATTTTTCATTTTAGTGCACCTGCAGATTTCACATAAGCAGCTCTTGGGTGACAAGATGGAGACATGTGAGTGTGTGTTTCAGTCTCAAGCAGTGGCGTGCAGTGAGCTGGGCGGCTTGGCCTGAATGACGAGTGCTGCTGAAAATAGAAAAACTTGAAAAAAAATGAGGTGAAGGGGGAGGAATGGGAATAGGGTACATGTTAACAGAGAAGATTCAAGGAAGGGGAGAGGGATGAAATGGTTGTCTCACTGTGTGATCATGTGATCTGCTGAATCATTGATCAGGCTGAACTCGCTAACCCTGGCTCTACGTGCAGATGTAGATATTGACTTCTTACAGTCTTTCAGTAACCATGAAGGAGTCTTAGAAAAATGGAAATTGGAATAAAAAAAAAAACAAAAACAAAAATTGTTTTCATTTGAATTAAAGAAAAATTAAATGTGATAAAAAAAATTATCTTAAAGGAATGTTGCAAAAATCAAATTTTATGCATAGTAAGTAAATACATCTATGTAAAATTGCAATGTTTGAGCTCTGGAAGAGGAGCATTGCATGACAGCATTTGCAAAAACATCTCTTGCTACTTTAGGCAGCCAAAAAAAAAAAATAAAATCAAAAAGCAGCTCTGTGTCTCTCTAACATGCAGTCTGTGCAGTACGTCTTACACTGCCTGACTGTGCTGCTCATTTCATACAATTTCCTAACCTCAGATGACCTAACAGGAAGACGAAGAGAAACTCAACCTCCTTCTCTTGCTCCACCTTCCCTCTCTTCTGCCCCTAGAAAACAGCTGTGTTCCCCACACCAGTCCATTTCTGTAACCACCACAAGATCTGATTGCTCCCCGGTGGAGACGCCCATGCTCTGCTGTGTATTTGTCCAGAAAATCAGATCCCGGGTTCCTTCATTGTGCTGTTTTGATTGGCTGTTTCGACACTGGAATGTGTCAGGTTGCTGTTTTAATTGGCTGCTGCTGTGAGGCAATGCTCTGTCTCCCTTCCAAGGCTAAAGGCTGACCTCAAGGACCAGCTTACACTCCACATATCACTGTCTTCTGCGTCGCAGGGGAGAAATACAAACCTGACCGTGTCAGTGGAAGTTCAGCAGTTTTCACACATAAGTGTTAAATTTCTTTCTCTCACGCTGATTTGTCCTCCTGCTTTCAACCTACATGTCACTTTTTACAACTTGATTTGTTACATGAATGAAGTTTAAGGTTGTCTTTTTAAATCCATTATATGATATCAATGATTTTAAGCTCTTTTATTTGAATTTATCTTGCAAGAATAACAATAAGATTTTTAGAATAAATTAATTCTTAACTCACAAATGTAAGATTCGACACCCAAGTCTGTGCAAGTTTCTAGTTTCCTGTTAGAAGAATTTACTCATAACACACTTATAGATGTTGGGAGACACTGCTTTCTTAAGGCATTAGAAGCTAATAAAAGAGCAGGAGAGCAATTTCCTTTGTCTAATTGCTGACTGACCCTTGTTTCTTGTGAAAATGTGACTATTGGCTGGGTTAAAGTTCACTGTTGACTCCACCATCTGATGCGAGCAGCATCATTTAGTGAAGAGAAGGCTGCTTCCTGCTATGTGATAAATTGTATTACTCGAAATGACTCGTAACAAGTTCTGTAGAAACTAGATGAGTCTTCCTTTGACAGAAAACATTGGAATAATATTGTTTTAAGCAAAAGCAGCTTCTGATTCATCCTCTTGATCACACACTTTGACGCTGTTTTAGCTCAGGCGTGTCCTTTTAAACTCTTCTGCATAATCCTAGTTAGCTTCTTGCTTCCCATGTTTACAACACAGCCTTGCATGCCTTACTCGTTGTTACTGGTTGTAGTGCAGGAGGTGATAAGCGGTCTAGTGGTGAAAGATGAGGAACTCCAAAGAACAATGATAAAAAAATCTAAACACGAAGCGCAACTGGCATGACCTTTAGTTTTACCATGAACACAAGGATGGTAAATGGACCTTTTTTCAGAATAATTAATAATTATTCATAATAATAAATAATTAATAATGAATAATTTTCAGAACAATTAAAGCAGGTGAGTTGAGAATACAACATGTTCCCATTTTATGTTTTAGTCACTTCTATCAGCCAGCCTCTCCCACCTCTTTACAGAGTGACTGTAGAGATCAAAAGGGTGTTAAAAAGCAATATCTGATAAATCTTTCTTTATTGTAACCCGACCTTTAACAACTTATTTTTTTTTTTAAAAAAAGATGATAGCTAACTTATTAAATGTAAGTGTACGTCTTGAATGATGTCTTGAATAATAATCCAGACATCAGAATATAAGTTATGTATGGATAATATGACAAACTCAGTGATCCCTTAATGATTGCAACATGGCTGCTTGTTCGCAACATGAGGTCATTTCTTCACATACAGTCATGTTTTGATATTGCAAATTGATCAGAGATAAAGTTTCAGTTAAATAAAGTATGTCAAGGTTTAGTTTACATGTTGATCAGCGTCTAATAACGCAATTAGTTAAAAAGTTAGTCATTGTTGTAAGAGTGATAAAACCATGTCATGGCGCATCCCTGCTGGATACAAAACATGGATTTCAGTCTGGACATTCTAATTCTCTTCTGCTCAGCATAGTACTTGTTCTAGTATAGCTGTGTACTAATTATCCCAGTACATATATACCAAATTTTAGCTGAGTATTTTAGTTAGATAGCTCTACTTGAACGGATTTGAAAGATAAATGATAGCGTATTAAATTCTATTGTAATATCAACTAATCAGATATCATTATAATTCCTCCAGTTAAGAAACTACTTTTGCAGTTAATTAGCTATTATCTTCACAATTTCTTTGATTTTATTTGTTTTTTTATTAATAAAAACATATTGAATGTTCAGTGCTCATGCTTTATTTAATACTGCAATGATAAATTATGTAAGTGAGAAAAGCATCTCATTTTTTTCTAAAGAGACTTTCTTGGAAGTAGAATTATCCCCCAAAAGGATCACTAGTCACAAATCAGTGACAACAACAGTGAAGTGAAGCCCACAGATGTGCTCATTTTACATTCGCCTTTAATTGACTATTAGGATAAAAGAAATGATATTGTTTGCAGAATAAATTGGTCTTGCATCCATGCAATACTAGTGTAATTCTCTAAATATTATTTGGAAGTTATAAAGAAAATTTGCCTTCATGTTGTTATAGGGATGTAACGATGCAGTCAAGTCACGATTCGATTCACGATTCTAAAGTCACAATTTAGTTTTTTTTCTATTTTATTCTCAACAAAATTAACATTAGCAATTTCACGGTTATTTTGGTATTTTTTTATTCAAACATTTGGCTTTTTGTCCTTGTATCAAAGTAAAACTGTTTTGTTTAACTAACTATTAACTAACTTAACTATTTATGCATAATATGGAAATGACTATATATATATATATATATATATATATATATATATATACAGTGATGGACTGAGTTCGTTCATATTGTTTATGCCTTTACTTTTGTTTGCTCTCGCTGGCCAAAATGCTGCCACACTGATGACTTCAAAGTAGAAGAGGGAGCTTCTATTTCAGAGTTACTTGATGTCGCCATGTTTTTAGCTTGTTTAGTAGTGCTTCTGCATTTCACAAATACATTACGCAATAATGACGACTGGGTCAAGCGTGCCAGATTACGTACTTTACGTACTTTGCATACTGTATGTACTTACTGTAGTTTGCATCTGGGAGTTTATTTATAGGTTTTATGTGGTCAATATGTTTATTTTCTATATACATAGACATTTTAGACATAGGCTTGAATAGATTTTCAACCGATTCACGAAGCATTGTTACATTCCTATGCTAGAATTTTACCTTCTTTACTAACTTGTTTAACTGTGTCAAATAAAAAAAAAAAATCGTTCATTTAACTTTGCTTTTTCATTTTGACTGTTATTAGAAAAAATCAGAAGCTTTGAATTCTGTTAAACCTTCATGTCCACATAAAATGTTTGTGAATCCCTTTCTCTTGTTTTTATGACGTGATCAAAACATTAACTAGCACTTTTTCATCAGTTGCTTAAACCTCTCAAGTGTGTAATTTGAGGTTTCTCTGCCTCCTCCTATCAGCTAAAACTTTGCATTGTCTACTTTTTGGCTCCATTGAGCTCCTCAGTTCTTTTCCTTCTTACAATCCACTATTCAGCTCCCCAGTCTTCATTTTTCACTCCCGCTTCATTCAACAACTTGTTTTCATCATTCTTTTCCTTTCAAAACACTTTGCCCTTCATCACTGCTGAGTCGCCATGCCAGCCATGTGTCCAGACATGTGTCCAACCATGTGTCCAACCATGGCCTAATGCAAGGACATAAATCAGCCGTACTGACAATAGACACTAGGACAAGGCAGGACAGAACCCAGTAACCACGAAGCCCGCGCCAAAATGACTGGGAACCAATCCCATCGCGTCATTCATATTTGGGGTGCAAATAGCTCCTGAACTGATTATTTGGAGCCCCATCTATAGCAGTCAAGCTTACCAGTAAAGTGGTGTTTGGTGTCCACATGACCTCAGGATTCTGCTGACTACCAGAGATGTCAAGCATGTTTCCACAAGTTGGACTGTTGAATCAGGCCTCTACTCACAGATCCATGCTGACCTGCAACTCAACACCACAAACAGGACATCCGACGGTGTCAAGCCGACGGCAGCTGGGGAGCGTCCTGTCCAGTGTGATCACTCTGTCTGGCATTCCTGGAATAACATAGGAGTAACTCCAAGCTCAGGATGAAATTCCCAAAACTCTTAACCTGTCAGAGGGGTGAACGTGGCTCACAAAGAGAGACAGCTTAAGCACTTTCACTTTAGCTTGTCAAGCTGACTGGGGCATGTCATCTGCTGAGTGCAGTCCTCTTTATCTCAGTTAGGCAAGTTATGGTCACATGTCAAGTTGCTCTTTGTGATGTGAAGAAAAACACTGAAACACTTGTAAATTACATCTAAAAAATGATTATATAAAGTTCAGCTATTAACATGATTCAGTGTCTTCCTGATTTTTCATTTAAAAACAATTTGTTTGCAAAAACAATAAAACCATATTAGTCACTTGAAAGATCAGAGGATGGTCTCTTATCTTGTGGATAACTGGAATTCTGTTAAAGCAAAGCTCTCAAAGCTGGACAAACAATTTGGGCATATATTTGCATTGTTAGACTCAACATGCATGAAAACCAAAGTTCCTGTTTAAAGCGTTGACTTACAAATAACAGAAGAAGACAGAAATAAAAAAAAGGACCATAAAAAGGAATGCATCTTTTTCTTTAATTGTAAACAGCCCTTATTAAATGTACAGAGCTGTAAAGGTATCCAGTTCATTGCGCAACAAGGCAATGATTTGTCCTCCACTATAATGGTTGCTAGTTGTTTTGGGCTGTAAAGTGATTGGTCAGCCAGAAGAAAACTAAGAATAGGAAAAGGAACATAAACTCATTCAGCGTTTTGGCTGACACATCCAGTACTTTGGTCTGTAATTCATTTCTCCTTTCATGCATTTATACCAAATAACACCAACCAACAGGTCTCCAATTAAATGATGGTTGTCTAGATGACATTCTCAAAGATGCATCCATATTGGTATCCATATCCATCTTTGGCCTGTTTTCAGCAAAGCTCAGCTTTCGTAGGTAATACAGCTTTTTTGGAGTTTGTTTGAACACACTATGTATTTTAAGAGGAGTTTACTTATTTGGTGTGTTTGCAAACCAGGCTCTTGGTTGATTTGAATGTGAATTCTTGTGCAGTTTACTTGCAGTGTGAAAGCAAACAAGCTTTCCTGTGAAGCAGAGATGAAGTGATGTAGAGCATGTTGTTGGGCAACATGAAGTATAACAGAAATTGTAAGACTAAATAATCTTGTTATTGCTCCATTGCTTCTTTCCATAAGTTGTTTTGGTCAATCAATGAGCACGACTCCCCTCTTGGTCACCGTTTCGAGGAATACCACTTGTTAGCAGTTGCTGAAACAGCAGGACGCTGTCCAGGTAGTCCAGTTACGACTAACGTGCAGTGTGAAAGCAAACCAAACCAAAGGAAGATGTTAAATATTTCAGAATTTCCCATCAAATCTAATCAAGACCCAGTTATATCCTGGTGTCAGTATGCCCTTAGTTGCTGTTACATGTAGTATTTGATTTTAACTGTGCCTTCATAAACAGAAAAAAGTTACCCTCATTATGTACAGTAAAGTCTCCTCATCACAGCTTTGAACTGTACACTGATAAAAGCAAGGATAGTATCTCGGGGTCTTGTTCCCATATGAGGAAAGGATGGTGCATGATATGGACTGATGCATCGCTGCAATGTCTGCAGTGATGCAGACCCTACACCGATCATGGTGAAGCAGGAGCTGAATCTGAAGGCAAAGCTCTCGATTTACCGGTTGATCTACGCTGTTACCCTCACATACAGTCATGAGCTGTCAGTAATGAGTGAAAGAACAAGATAGCAAATATGAGCTGCAGAATTAAGTTTCCTCTGCAGAGTGGCTGGGCTCTCCCTTATAGACCTTTCCATTAATACCTCACTGACTCTACTTGGCTCTACATGCTGTAGATATTACATACCGTGTAGACACTTTTGTAGTACCTGCTTCCTTGAGGTTCCAAGCAGGGCGAGTAAGGCTCAAATTGTGACTACAGGCTGGACTAGTGATCAGCTGTAGTTTTGGTATTACTAGCGATCTGGGCGACAGCTTCACAACCAACACCAACGTACTTTCTGCAACTCTGATTGTTGGCAGCTTCATAACATGTCTGATCGCTGCACATTCAGAGCCTCTTCCACATCGGAAGGTCCTGAATTATAATAAAAAACCAGTAGAGTTGAGCTGATTGAATAATGGAAAAGACCCAATAGAGAGGGTGCTCGGAGAGCTGCTGCTCCTCTTCATCAAAAGGAGCCGAAGGAGGCTCAGGCATCTGGTTAGGACACCTCTTGGAAAGCTCACTGGTGAGTTGCTCAGGGCCTTTAAATCACAGGAGGAGACACCAGAGAAGACTCGGGACATGCTGGAAGTATTATATCCCTCTCAGGATTCATCCTCTAAACACTGAGCTTTTCCTTAATTCTATAACTCATCAATACTAGTCTCTAACATCATTTAAGCCTTTGCATTTAACATTGAGAATGTTTTCTGTGTCCTATGCTGGTGAACTCTTTTCTTAGAGGTTCAGCCTCCTTGGCACCAGTTCTTCAGGTAAAAGTTTTCATTAAATTATCAATAAAGCTCAGCGTGAGTATCTGCACACTACAGGCAGGTTTGTGACTGATGGAGCAGATATAAGTGAAGCTGGGTCTGAATGAGGAGCTGCGTTCATGCATGTGTGCTGTTGGCTGTGGTCATCAAGGGGATTGAAAGAGATCCTTGTTTGGGTGAGTGGGTGGGTTTGCATAGTCGACAACATGGTTTTGTGAGTGAGTGTGTGTGTGTGTGTGTGTGTCTGTGTGTCTGTGTGTGCAAGACAGAGAGAGAGAGAGAGAGACCTAACGCTCGGAGAGTAGGAAACCGCCTCTCACATCTGGCTCTACATGCTCACGTGAGTTCTGTTGGAACATTTCTGTACACTCCTTCTACAAACAACTGGGGAGAAATCGGAGAGAGAAGATGCAGAAATGCTGGATCAGTTAGATCAGACTATCTTTTGCTGGTCCTGCTAATAAAACCTCATCCTGCTGCCGCCTCTGCTGGTGCAGGAGGGTGACGCAGCGCGAGAGGAGCCGTACAGCTCATACCAGGTGAAGCAGTGACGACTATTGCGGCAGCCAAGACGCAGCAGCCGGGGCGCGCGGTCCCAGCCGGACCTGGAACCAGCGGAACCAGTGGAACCAGTGAAACTGGGGATTAATTCTGGGTTGTCCGAGTGCTGCTTTTTAGTCGGGGGAATGTTTGTCCGGTAGCACCGCAATGACAACCCAGCGAAAGTCTCCCAGTAAGCTTCAGCTGCGGCGGTCCATCAGCGAGCAGCTGCGGGACTCCACGTCCAAAGCCTGGGATCTGCTGTGGAGAAATGTCCGGGAGAGGCGACTCGCAGGTCAGAGAGCCAAAAAAGGAAGTGGGACTTATTCTGAGTAGCGGAATGCAGCCTGTTTTTCTAGAGATGTTTTAAACATACAGCCTGTAATAACAGCAAAAGCAAACAACTGCTGACACAAGACATCTCCTAGTTTCTTCTTTTTCTATTAAACACGAAGCTTGTAGATATATTGGTGTTCCTGGTGGAAATGTGTCAACATTTGTATTTATACCACTCCGCTGTCCTATAGCCTACATTTAGGAGGATATAGAGGACAAAAGTTCATCCCCAATGTGTGTAGACTGCTGCATATCGTAAGCCTGTAGCGACGTGCGCAGCGCGCTCCCCGATTATTTTGGGAAGGTCATTGTCAAATTTAGTGCTCTAAACAGCGCAGGCATGTGCTGTGGAAAACTGTCCAGAGAGGCTTTCAGATGCCAGTCTCTCATTTTTTTGTTGCTCTAATTTGGATGCTGTCTGACTTTGAAAGGATTGTCTGTTAGTGGCCCACCATTAGCTCATATTTTGGTTTTATACAGCGTTAACTGCGCGTTTGGAGCGTTATTCCGTCTGCTCTGTGTACACTGGCCTGGATGCGCAGACTCTGGCTCAGCTGTGCGTCAGAGAGGAAGAAATGTGTGGAAAGGCTTGGGGAAGGTGAGAGTTAGCTGCAGCAGTCTCCTCAGTTTAATGCGATTCCCGAGATGTGCCCCACTTAAATAAATGAAAGTCTGACATTCCCACATCCACAACTAACCAAACCACTCCAGACCACATCAGTCCTGTGGCTGACCAGTTCCTGTTAGGGACTGCACAAGGGCTGCAGCTGAACAGTAAAAAAAAAACTTGGATGCAATATTCAAGTAATTTTCTTTATTACTTTAATATAAACTTTAAAGATAACATATTTGTTGTAATTAGTTAATTAATGTTCAGTTCACAGCAGAATAACAGATTATACCACAGAGGACACCTGCAGCCCCAGTAATCCTCTTTACCCTCATTTTTCATCCTTCGTTCTGTCCTCAAACCAGACCCCAAACTCTAACACCCCCTTCCAACCCCCACCCCCCACCCCCAAATCCACTGCTTAACCCATCAGCTCAAAGACACACAAGTCACATCTGCTTGAATCAGATTTGGAGACTGGGAATCCTTAACATGTGCACATCTGGCCTTACAGTTATGTTGGTATTCAACAGAACATTTTCCACTCTGTGAATCCAGATGGAATATCCAGATCTAAAGATTGTTTTTAATTTAAACTGTTTACTGTACTCCTGAAAATCTCCCTGGAACATGTGTATATAAAACTAAATACATTTTTATTTTGATGCCCCAGCAAGTTAAAAATCAAGCTTAATACAAATGTAAACTGGCTAATAATATATATATTTTTTTAATTTAGGTGCAAATACATATGATCATATCGAGGCCAAAAATATCCAGGATTAACATCACTGACTACAGTAGCAAGAAAAAAAATGCATATTTTCAGTTTTTCTGTTGTTCTCCCAAAGTGTGAAAGTTACTGAATGTAATTGATTTATTATGTTAATGTTTTGTATTTGGTTGTGTGTTTGTTTTTGTGTGTGTGAAAACTGAAAGCACATAATAGGACCTGGATTTAGTTGTAATTCCACAGATTGTTGGATTATTCTTGGGGGAGGGGTCTTCCTCTCCATGTGGGATTTGTGACTTTTGGTTGCTCTGGTGTGAGTGTTTATGTGTGTGTGTGTGTTTGTTAGATTGCCTACATGGAATTAAAGAGATTTACACAAATAATCTATTCCCTACTATGCAGGTCAGATGTGAGTGATGGAGAACACTATGGCCTGCGGGGGGGCTTTGTGGGTGTGTTTTGGTTGGAGATGCAGAAGTCGTAGTTTAGCACTGAGCTTGCTGAAGAGTAGAAAAGGTCCTGAATACGAAGTTCAATGAATGATATTACTTAATAATAGCAAAGCTTGAGACATGGAGTGTTTATGTAATTAGAACTTCTTTTGTCTCCTTTTCTCTTCTAGATATTTATTATAGAATAATTCAGCAGTTATATATTGATTACATATGTTGAAAGCAGCATAGTGTTGCAAAAAGTAGAAGTTCTATGCAGTACATGAAATTCATTCTCTTAGTCATGTGCATTGATTGTGCTGCAGGACAAATGCGTGCAAAGAAAATGCTTATTTTATGATGAAATAAAAAATAGTTTGAATTTTCTTCTTTGCTTTGTTAGATTCATAGATTTATTTATTTCCATTTTTATTTTTCTCCTGCAAAAGAAGCAAAGTTTGTGTAAGTTTTTTTGGGGGGAAAATAACAGCTAGTAGACATTTTCTGTCCAACAAGTCTTCTTCAAACTCTACTGGGAAGAATAAATAAATCACACAGTTAGGTTTTATTTTACGCTGTCCAGATGCATGATTCAGCATATTAAATGTTTCTCATAACTTTACAGATTTTTAATCCTCTGTTTTAGCTGGTTGGTTTCCTGTCCCGGCCTGTTGTAACTATGTGGGATGCTGGATATTATATTACTGACTTCTTACTACAGCTCTGCCTCACACCCCTTCAGTCACACACATCTCAGTATAGTTACTTTAGGAGCCTTTTGCTGCCCTGAATCAGCAGAACAGCTCACTCAGTGTCTTGTGTAGTAGTTTTGTTTTGTATTCTTTAGTTTATCTTGACTAGACAAGCAGTTAAAATAGAATGAAATGGAAATGTGTCGATTAGAACATCACAATGCTTCTCTAAATATCCTCAAGAGGGCAGTGTGATCAAATCCAGTCACATATTAGAAGTTTTACACCTACATTAAAGTGTATGGTATATATTTGGAGTAAATTTCTCAGTGTTATTTCAGTCCTACGCTGCAGTAGGAACAAAAACGTTGTTCATACGTACATTCCCCAGTGCAGTCTTACACCCACATACACGCTATTGTTCTGCTCCTTCCTTATTTCACATTGGGATGTGGCTGCTGAGATCCTAATTTTTTTCCAGGCCTATCCCCACAGATCCCAGATATGTCCTTCTCAGGTGCACATTTCCACATATGCCTGGGGGCATGTACCAAATAGTTTCCATGGCAGAACTTCAGGAAGCAGGGCAGTGTTCCCTAGAGCACTCGGGCCGTTTGCTGCTGGTCACATGATTAACAAAAAAAATCCTTGTGGAAGCAACAGTTTGTGAGTTTATCTTCCTCTCATTTCAGCTGAGAAGAGTGTGGGTGGGCAGAACAAGGACTGTCAACCGAGTCAGGTGGTGTGATGAAGCCTGTGTGTTTGTTTGAGGGAGGAGGCAGGCAGGCAAAATCCAGTGAGAGCATGTTGGAGGCAGGAATTCATGCTCACACAACAAGACAACGGGGCGAGAGCAAGGTTTCTGGAGGTTATTGAGGTGTAGATATCAGGGAGGCTCTACATTGCACCATGGATGTTGTGGATGCTGCAGTGGATACGGACAGTGTGGCTGCCTCAGCACATTGTGAAGGAGCGGACGGGGCAAATTTTGCTGGGAATGAGGAGACCATGAGCAGCATTGGGAACCCGTTGGATGGTGCAACCACAACAGAAACTGCCAGAGGGGAGGATGTGACCAGTGATATTGATACTGGGCAACTCACAGTGAGTTTAAGCATCGCTGACAGTGCTGACACCATCTGCAGCGATAGCAGCGCAGACAGCACAGAACTGGAGTACAGCAGGAATATGGAACTGAATAATAGTGTGGAGAGTATGGATCAGAGTACAGAGGGCGACAGCAATGAGCGTGAGAGCGACTGTGACAGCTCCAGTGAGAGAACGTGTCTGGAAGCCATGACGCCCGATGGTCAGGAATACTACCTGAGGCTGGGAGACACCCCTCGGCGGCGTTCTGCCCTGCGACTGTCCCGCATCATCGCCCGCCAGCAGCTGCTGAGAAAACTGGCACAAGGTAGATAAAAGAGATTCGAGGCATTGCTGGAATTTCAATATTTCATTTGTTTTAATTTTGACCTGATGAGCTGGATGAACTCGCAGGGTAAAAGTAAGATTTTTTGCCTTTGAGTCTGTTGATAGGAGTTGGAAAATGATGCCGTTTGCCTCTAGCCTCTTGTGGTTGAACACAAGGAACTCCTCATCTGCTCTGTCTATTCAGAGATGGAGTGAATTAGCTGTGGAGCCAAACAATGTACGCTTTGATGTCAGTTTTAAAACATGGGAAGGAAGCTTCTTACTGCAGCCATTTGATATGATATTCAGTTTTTGTTTGGGATTTTCTCAATTTTCTTTTATATATGATGCAACATTTTACACACAGATTCTCAACTTTACTTTTTGTTTTTAAAGCTACTTATTGACAAGTGGATGAGTCAGATTGCAAGTATTAGAGTCAGAAACATGAAGTCACTTCACCAGAACAATCTTGTATAAATCTGATGGAAGGCATAGCAAAGCCCTGAGGGCTGAAGTGTTATTGTTTTTGTCTGCGTTCCACCTACTCAAATGGTTACTTCCTTAACTTCCTGTCACATGACTCATGTTTCCCAACGACTAAACAGAACATCCGACACAACAACACAGACAAAGATGAAGCTTTTAATTGTGTACTCTCTATTCTGAAGCTGTCTACAACTCCAAAGTCCGGTAGTTTGCAAAAATATTCAATGTAATACATTTAATTAGAAGTTGGATTATAAGTGTGTTAAGCCTGATTTATGTGGTTCAGGATCAATTAAGCTCCATGAGGCAAAAACATGTGTGAGGGAAGTTATGAGAGGAATGTATGTGTGAAAGCATGTTTCTGCCTGTATGTGGGGATGGCACGACTTCTCTCACTTCCACTTCCTGGTTCGTGCATGAGTATGTCCTCTCCTCATGGATGGAGTTTTCCTGGAGCTGGATTAAAAAAACATCCTTTATTACCCACCCAAACTAATATAATCAGACATCACAACCAGTTTATTTCTTATTAATTCCAGTGACATGGAGTTTTATCCATGCACCTGGGATTGTGATTTGTAGTAATTTGCACATTATTAAACCGCATATATCACTGAATACAATGCAATAGCATCTGAAGATATGATCTTGTTTGAAGGAAAACCAACATTATGTTTTTAAAAAGCTGCTGAAGGTGTCCATGTTCGACACGCCCTTGCTTTGGGGACTAAGCAGACTAGTGGTGGCAGTGATGAAAGTGAAACGTGTCCATGTACACTCCAGGATTGTCTTTGTTGTCATCTTTGCTTTATAATGTGCCAAATATTTTCCCAGTTGGCATACCTGTTTTTCCTCACAGCTGTTGATACCTTTGCCAAGTGCATCGTGCATCATCATCCCATTGTAGATGTCTACTTTTGAACTTTGCACTAAAAATAAGTTATTGATTTCCAAAAGATGCAGCATCTGTAAGGTTTAAAGGAATGTTGGATTTTTGTAGATGGTCACACCACAGAATGTCCTTTTTGTGTTTGTGAGTGCAGCAGCAAATCAAATTGAATCAAATCAAACTTTATTTATAAAGCATGAAGAGGCAACTCAAAGCGCTTTCCATGATAAAAGCATAGCATTAAATAAGCTGTTACATTCATACATACAACAACTGACAGATCAGTCATAACTACTGACACACACACGCTCAAACATACACACATACACACACAAACAACCCCCCAGCCCCCCTGAAATCTGACTCAATGACTTTTGTCTCTTTATTTTAAAAACTTATTTAAATGTCCATCCATCCATTTTCTACCGCTTATTCCCGAAGGGGGTCTCGGGGGGGCTGGAGCCAATCCCAGTAGCCAACGGGCGAGAGGCGCGGTACATCCTGGACAGGTCGCCACACATAGGCGAACAACCACGCACTTTAACCACGTTAAAGTAGTCAACAATAAAATCACACGATGCAGGTAAAATCTGACCAGGAGTTTGTTTTAAAATGTCTTTAAAATTTGCAGCCACTTCTGAAGTAATATATAGTTTCCTCACACTGGTGAAACACTGATCATGTTTCTTTAATAAAACATGATGGAGGGTTTGGTGGTCTGTAAATTGTGCTGGTAAAACAACTAAATGATATTAAAATGAAGTGTAGCTTTCTAATTTTAATATTTTTGTTGATATTGATTGTTTAGCAATTGATGCTGTTCCACCACCTTTTTATCTCCCCTGATAGAAAATAAAAATTTGAAATTTGGGGCAGTGCTTCAGTAAGAACTACTTTTACCTCCGCATGAAGCCACAGTCAATATTATTATCCAAAACAGATCATTGATAATAAAAGATTTGTTTAAAAATGACGTGACATTTAAAAGAACCATGTTCAGTGTTGCAGGAGGTTTTGGTTGTAAATTTGTGAATATGGGTTCTGTATTAGATGCTGTGTGTATTGGAGACATCTAACAGTGAATGTATGGAAATATGGATGGGAATGTCTGTAATTATGTTGGTAATGTGTACTGGTATATGATGTATCGGAGGGGAAGTTGTGACTGGGGGAGGTGTGGAGTGGCTGGACCATCAATCTGAGAAAGCTTTACAGGAGTGTAGGGTGAGATCAATGTTCATGACAAGAAGGTGAGAACCAGTTTGATTTGGGTGTAAACCAACTAACAACATGTTTCAAAAGTGGCCGTGCCTGTGCAGGAGTTCCCTTTGTTTTCTGTCTTTTAACAATATTGTTCTGTTATTTTTTAATGTATTTAATGTCTCTTACAACAACTAAAAGGCATGAAATCAGTGTTTTATATCAATATTGGCATGAGAACAGACCAGGAAAGATTTTATCCTATTTGAGTCACACTGACGTGTTCAGCCAGGTATTATTAGCAAGAATAAGAATAGCATAGAAATCATTCATTCCAACTTTAATCAACATTTTAAATAAGTCTGCTTTTTCTTAACTTGGTAGTATGTCTTCTACAGATCTTGTAATTGTGTGTTTTTTCTGTGACCTGCTTAGTTGTAGATGTATTTCCACTGCTGTGCAATGGACGATAAAGCTTTGAGTTCATGTCTAACAAGCATGCTGTGCTCCACAGAGGTTTAGACAGAACCTGATATATTATATGATAAAAACAGAAAAAGAGATTCAGTCAAATGATAAAAAATCCCCGGGGTAATTACAGGTTTTGATTAAATGTTTGTTATTACATTTAATATATTGCTTTTCTGAACAAAAACATAAATAAATCTGACATATTAGAATTTAGTATGCGATTCTCTGATGTGACTTTATGTTTCTCCTCTTATTCATTCAGATATTTCTTTAAATTATGATTCAATTTTACAGTGAAATAGTAATCCTTATTTTGTGTGTCTCTCAGAAGTAGTGTTAACACTTTATCACAGACTATTATGACTTCCTTATTCTGGTCTGTCACACTGATGACTTTAATATTTCTATACGATTGTCAGTAAACATGCAGTCCCATCTGACAAAGGAGATAAGGTGTGATGCATACAAACATCATGCATCTTTTGCCTGGAGACGCATCATAATTTGATATGATTTCACTTTTCATTCACACCCTCTGCTGGAGAAAAAATGTCATCACCGAACACCAATCCAGACTGTGAACATTTGCCACAATTTGCTTTAGCCTAGCAATAATTGACAATAGTGGTTTCTTGTCTTTCATTTTGTGGGTCCGTCTTAACTCTCCTGTCTTCAGATCAACCACATGAACACAAGACGCTCTGTGCATGAACCTGCACTGATCTCATGCTAGTATTCATTAGTATCCATTCCTGAGGGCAGGACATCACAGATGAACCACATAAGACGTGACAGACATATCCCTCCCTCTACACGTTTCTTCCTTCCCCATCACTCTTGCTCTGTCTTCCTTACTACTTTTTGACCCTTTAACAGAAAGGACTAAGTACTTTAGCATATGTGGGAATAGTTTTTTTTTCCAGACAGGCTATGTGTGTCTGGGTGTGTGTGACTATGTTAATGTGTATGCTCACACTCTTTTCTGTCTCTTATTTGTGTAATTTATCTCTCCAAAATCATAATGTGCATTTTTTTTAGTTTGTCTCTCTGTTACTGTTCATATTTATTAGTACACTGTGGTCTAAAACTTATCCCAGCTGAGTCCCAGTGACATGGTCAGGCCAGGAACTTCCTGCTGCCTCTGTTCTTAGCTCACATGCAACTCTGAATATATTCAGTTTAGGAAATGATGTCATGCAAGAATCTTTAGGGTCCTTGAGACCCAGTAGTAGGCAGACATAACACAGGAGGAAGGCTGTCAAGGTTAGTGGTGGTAGATAAAAGGCAGGAAATGAAAAGTGGAGAACAGAGGCAAACTTTCATTTAAGAAAAGGCTCTGAGAACATCGGGATGCTTGTATTGTGCTTATTATGTAACCCTGCTGGAACCCTTGTAATGTAAGTAACTTTGCACCCCCTTTGTTCCACACATGGATACCCCAAATCATTTACCAACACAGTCATACGACCACACTTATACAACACCATCCATCTGTCTTCTTCTAGTAGTTTGCCGCCTGTTGTCATATATTCTCCACAGCAGGATGGAAGGGATGCAAAACAGAGAAAAAAAAAACTTTGTGGGCAGTTTGGATTAGCTTGGACTGACTTTGCTGTGGGGTTTTGTGGTCTACTATGTTTATGGGCAAATTAATTAATTTCTGTGCAGAAGCAAAGCAGCACTTTATTCCTACAATGGCAGAAGATGTAACTCTTTTCTTTCTGCATAATGAAAGAAGTGCTTTGCCAGTTTCACAAATACCAAAATATATAGATATATATATATATTGGAAAGTGTGTCCAAACTATCTATAGAATGTCCATTTTTGTTACTGTTAACAAATTCACTGAACAGAACAAAATCAGTAAAGCAGAAGGACTGCGAAGGAAGGCCATGAAACAAGTAAAATGTTTAATATAGTTTTTATGGGTGTTGTTATTTTCTGCTTTACAGCAATAATTATTGCAGCTGTTGAGTATTCTACTGACCTGATACCATAAGTTTGTATGAGACTTGAATAAATAAAGCTTTATACAAGTCCACTGTGAACGCTGTCCCTTGTTCACTGGGACAGAGTGATATGTTTAACTCGCTGGTGTGTCCTGCATTTTTTAAGCTCTGTTGCACATGTAATATTCAGAATTTCCTGCTTCCTTTCTGCTTCATTTGCATTAGATCTTTTTAAATACTGGCTTCTTTAGAAAGAAAGCACCTATCTAACAATCTCACATAAATAAACAACTGATGTGGTATGTCTTCCTCCCAGTGGTTTTCCCACAAGGTCCACCCCCCCTCCCCCCTCCCCCAGCTGTCTGACTGCCTCATCCTTTTCACATTCTCTGACTCACTTGGGGCAAAATCTGGGCTGTCCTAAATATCCACACGTATGTGTCTGTACTGTATGTGTGAGGGCACACTGGATTCACCACATTGTTCTGGTGAACCAGCAGAAAGCAGCCAAGGTCAAAGTCTCTTTGCAAGCCATCCAGTGGGTTCAGCTGACATGTGAAGTTAGCATCCAGCCCGCTGTCAGCCCGCGACCTCGAGGGTCTGGCTGATGGGAACGCCAGCTGAAATTAGATGTTTCCTGAATGATCTGATGGGGAGACGGCAGTTCTGGTAATGACGAAGAAGGTGTGGGCTTTGTCCTAAAAGCTGGGTGGAAAAAAGGAGTAAGATGTTACTGTGGAAGATGGAGCAGGGACAGGATGATAAAGAAAAATGAATGAGGGAATAATTTTGTTCTACAGAATAGCAGGGAAAAAATAAGACAGGGTTAAGATACAGAAAAGAACTCACGAACTGGATGAAATGCAAGTGAACATGATTTTTTTCAGTTAGAAAATGAGGGAAAAGAAGATGAGAGAAGCTAAATTCAGAGAAAGTTTAGAGAAAGAGAGTTTGTAAAAATAGAAAGATGTTGTATGTGGATCCTAACAATGAAATGCGAGAAAGGTTGAGTAGAAAATTAGAGGGAAGAGAAAACCTGCATGGGGCAGGCTGGAAGAAAGAGGCAGAGCTGTAAACACTGGGGTTGGAGACGCAGAGAGGAAGAAAGCAAAGAAAGTTGTTCTCATTTGATGGAAACGCTACGGGATGGAGAGAAACCTTCAGCTGGAGCAAAGGAGACATAGGAGCATGTCGCCCAACTCACCATGAGGACCTCCAGTAAGTTTTGATGGAGAAATGCTTCTGAGTGTTTGTTCTATTTTCAGAACAAGAGACAAAAGCTCTGTTTTTCACAGTCTGCCCTCATGTTGCTTCAGATGTCATTGTAAGAGAGCAGTTATGCAAAGAATGTTGGAAGAGGGACATAATTGCAGGATTGTGGCGACAGTGTCATTTCCTCTGAGCGTTCTCATCTGTGATGGTGAGGACGGAGGCTTTTATATTCTGCTGAACTTTGTCCTGTGTTTTCTGCGGTGGCTCTCCCGGTTCACTGCCATCTCCTCTAAACAAGTGAATGAGACAAGTGAGGATGAATAAGTAGAGCATTTAAAGACTTATGTGAACAAATCACTGGCTATTGACTCATATTGTATTGGATTTGTAAGATAAAAATGTAAGAAATCTTACATCTTTGTGTAGATGTTTGTGGTTTATTTAAGTATTTCTTTGGTTCCGATATGCTCTTCATTCATCTTTTTTTAATAGGTACACTGCAAAAACTAAAATCTAAGTAAGATTGAACATCTCAAATCAATGACAAATATGCTTATTTTTTTAAAAGTAAAATAATTATTCTTACTTAGTAGGTTTTTTAAACATTTTTTACTTGTTTTACAAATTTTTGACAGGTTAATGATTCTTGAAATAAGATAAATTATCTGCCAACAGAGCAAGACAATTTATCTTATTTCAAGAAAAATTTACCTAATTTTTGTTTTTGTTTTTTAAAGCCAGTTTTTGTAGTGCACTAATTTACGTCAATGCTTTAATCTCTGTAATACATGTCCAATTATTTAGGCTTACTGGTAGCAATTCATTCAGTTGTCTTTGTCAGCACAAAGAGCAGCTGCAGCGAGCATCTGCTCATAAAGAAGAACTTAAACAAACAGACTTCAGTGCCGCCATGTTTAGCGTTGTGTGCAATATATATATGCTAGCGGAAAAAAGTAGTAAAACAAAAGCCCATAAAATGTCTCATGGTGCTGGCAGCAGCACTTAATGGGTTGTGGTTCCATGTGTAAGGCCTGTTTCATTTACCCATTAACAGCTGAGAGGTGGCTGTTGGTTTACAGTATATAGATGATTTCATTTGTGAGTACAGTATAAAATATTAAACTGAGTTTTCTGTTTTTTTAGACCCCTTCTGGCTGATTCCCAGCTTTTTCAGTCTCATCATTCCAATGATTTCCCAGAGGAAAAATCCATCTTTGAGATGTTCCTTCCTTGTATGTTAAAAATGCTCGCTTAGGGAGCACAAACACAAGCAATTCTGTGTTTGCGCTTCTGCTTTTGACTTGCTTCATTACTGTTTTCTCCGAAAATTCAATGATTCTATGAGGAACAAGGCAATACCAAAGAACACCTTAATAGTTTCAGGTTTATAATCAGCTACTAAAGACATAAAACAAATGAAGATGAAAACCTGCACATGGATGTGTGCATTAAGCTTTCTATTAAATCATCTGCTCTTTTTTTCTACAGAGATTGAAGCTAAGGAGGCTTGTGATTGGCTTCGAGCAGCAGGATTTCCACAGTACGCTCAGCTCTATGAAGGTAACACACACACACAAAGTGGTCAAAGTCCAGCTTATATACAGCTGCCTTGTTTCACACACATAACTCCTTCTCCCATCAGCTCCCTTTGTTTATTCTCTGTGTGCAGTTATTTCTTTTCTCTCTGCCTTATTTTTCCATCATCTATGTTTCTTTCTCTTTTCCTGCCATCCCTCCATCTCCCCATCCTCTGGGCAGCTTCGTTCTATTTCCAGGCTTCAGTTCCTGTCCAAAGGGAAGGGTCATGGGAAAGGCCTCGTTATCACCACTGGGATTCTCATAGCTTCTCCATTCTTTCTCCCACCTTTTTCCTCATACTATGACTCACCCATCTCTTTCCTTCTAGCCATCCTGCTGTCAAAACAGTATAACAGGTATAAAATACCAAACAATTGATGTCTTAAAGATAATAAAGAACCACAGAATAAGAAATAAAATTGATGTATGTGCTGTGTTAGTATTCTTTAATTTGTTCTTCTTCCTTCATCTCTGCTTTCATTCCTCTCCATATTATTTTGCAAACCTACAGGCGTTTGCTCATGTGATGATCATCAGGTCTCACACAGTTGAAGCACAAACAGGAAATGGCTCTTAGTAATCAAAGAAAAAGTTCTTAAAATCCAGCAGCCTTTCTTTAAAAGAGTGCACACAAACACACGCTGCTACTGAGGGAACTGTTGTGAGATCCAGTAATATCAGGTTGTGGATTTTGGGCTGTGAAGCTATGCCTGATCCTTGCAGTCTGCCTCCACACTCTTTCAATCACCAAAATAAAATGCTCGACTCATTTTAGCATCATGTGGGATTCATGTTATTCTCAGGCCTGAAAATGTCTGTGCACAAATAATGCTGGCTTTATGTCTTTGCAGCAGCTGTGGCGTACTAAACAGATTCCATTAACATCTAACCAGCAGAGAAAACTGTTGTTTCCTGTTGTTTGTCAGTCATTAACTAACAACCCTTTTCTCTGCTTTTCCTCACAGATTCACAGTTTCCAGTCAATATTTCCTCAGTGAAAAGGGACCACGACTTTCTAGACCGGGAGCTGGTTGAGCCTTTGTGTCGGTAAGAACATGTTATAGATCCAGTCTCACACACACACACACACACA
>JBAMHX010000017.1:11671286-11691185 GCA_037177515.1 Pseudomugil tenellus | reverse complement strand
ATATATACAGAGTAATTCCCCAATCTTACCTAATGAAAAGTCTTTTGGAAGGATATTGCAAGCTGTATAATAAAGGACTTTACACTAGTAATCCACTGGTTTACTCACCCACCAGTCAAGGTTGTGCAATTACCGTTTATCTCAATTCACAATATGAGAAAAAAACGCTGAAACTGTATGTTCATGGTGGGTAATGACTGTCTATAAATGCAGTTGTTTCAGTTGCAAAAATAAATAGTTATGTTATTCTGTTACGATATAATCAGGTAATTGTATAATGAAAAGAAAAACAAGTGAAGATGGAATCTCATGTGAAAAATATTTGGGAAGTGTTGTGAGTAGTGTTGTAGTTCAGAGTATATTTAGCATACCCATTTCACAGCTGTCCATGCTGTATGCTGTTCAATTGTATCTGCGAGCCTAATATGGTGGGGCCATAATCCATCCCACTATGCCTTTAGTTGGACAGTACTCACTACCCGCACTGATCAAATTGGTTAACCTTGAATTTATTGAGTTACCAAAAAACAAACAAAAAAAAAAAACAACAACAAAAAAAAATTGATAGCCGACAAACACATTTACATTTTTACTCAACATTTTCTCCTTTAATATGCACTATGAAGCAAGCAGTTAAAAAAAATGAGTCTAATAATGAGGCTAATACAAATGTTTACATGAATGTTTATTAATCAGCACATCAGCTAATGTTGGCCCACTCTTATTTTCACTCTATAGTAACGATTTACCATCAGTTTGTCCAAATGTTCACTTTGAAATGTATCCCAATGACGTTGTGATTTACACACACGTAAAGAGCATTAAAGAGGGATCTTACATTTTAACTACAGCAATGAAATCTGTAAATGAGGGGTTGTTTAAATCTTGATGTTGCTAAATACTAAAAAAAACTGTTTGTATGATATTTACAAAGCAGCCACAAGATTTAAAACATTCAGGAGTATTTTTAAGAGCATTAAGTAAGTAAGAGTACTTGGGTGTCCCACTTATGCTTGAAGAATCATGTAAAAAGAATTGCCTATACAATAAAATGTAATCTTCTAAATTTCAGGCCATTTATAATTTCAGATGCAGACAGAGTGTTTCTCCAGAAATCCATCTGATAGCCTGAACGCCATACTGTCCATACTGAGCTCAGCTCCGCAATGTTCTGAAATGGGAATTCACCATCCATGTCTCCATCATCCATAAAGCTTTTGAACAATTTTGACATTTCAAAATATTTGATGGTACCAGAACTGCAAAAATCTAGGAGATGACCGACAGTTTATGGTGTGATGTTAACTCCACAAACAATCCTGCTGAACACACATCTTGTGGGGAACAACCCTCTCACAGATCCTCGGTCCGAATTGCTGAGCCAAGGACCTCCTTTCCAGTAGTACCTTGACGAATCATTCTGGCATACCTGTCCTGATGTCTCCTCATCTGACCATCCTGTCGAACCATATCAGACCACCTTCTGTGGATATGTCTGTGAGTATTGATCTAGTATGTAAATCAAATCCAAACACCCTTGTGAACTTCAATACATGATTGGATACTTTTGTTCAAGTCCTTCATGAAGTCAGTTCAAAGCCAACAAGCAAGCAGAAGTGACCCTATTAGGGAAGAGACAGAAGAACCATTTCCCTGAATAGTGTTGTGTTCTAACAGTGCAGAAAACAGAATTAACGTGAAGCAGATTCCTTACTTTATAAATACGATTAGTGTGAGCTGATTCATATTGGAGGGTGACTACAGAGATGCAGCACACTCCTCAAATTTATTCTGCATCCAGTTGTGCTTGATCCCCATCATTACATCAAAGCAGCCATTCAGGACTCATCCTGTTTTGAAACTCACCTCATCTCTACAGTCCCACCTTGACATAGTGATCTGGTTTACTTCTGCTTTAATTCTCCCAAAGCATTGCACTTTTTACTGGGAGTGTAAGATTCACTCCATGAAGTCTGCTCTGCATTCTCAGACCACAATGCTGGAGTCATTAACAACAATACTTACTGAAGTGGAGAGCATCAAAAACTTAAAACCACTGATACACATCACCAGATTTTGCAGATCCAGACCTAGTCACTCCAAAAATGTAGCTGACGGCAAGAGCATCAATTTAACTTAAATATTAAAGCTGCATTGCTGAACTTTGACAGACTTTTCCCCCCTTAACGAAGACTAATCCAGCATCCATCTTGCATCCTTCCTCTACTCTTCTCTCCCCAGGTAGTAAAGGTCAGTTTGATGTGGACTCTTGTTTTATCTCTTGGACTATCCCTTTCTCTCTTTCTTTTCCATGTTTTGTTGAATAATGTGCTCTTGTGAAAAAGATTTGACGAATGTTTAAAAACGGTCAGTGTGTTAATATCTAAATGCTAGTGAGAGATGCATTGCCATAAAGCAAAATACTGCTATAAAGTGACACAGCATCCTGGATATAAAAGTTGTGAAGTGCAATTTCTCAGCTTCAGGACACTGTTTGGCAGTGACAGTTTCTGGAAAGCAGATAATAAATCTCACTGTGCCATCACAACAAATCAGCAACAAAATCAGAATGTTACCTATAAATACTCTAATGAACAAACAAGAACCAGGTCAACTTCCTGTACTCTCATAAAAGTAGACGCCAAATGGTTTTGACGTTAACTAAATTGAAGGTAAAACTAATTAGTCTACTGATATTATATAAGAAGTTATTAATAACTCATTTGCAGATGGAAATCTGTGAGTATTTGTGATTAGCGCAGTATAATCTAATTTTTTTCCCTTTTATTTGTAAAGCAATGATAAATGTGCAAAGCAGAAAACTACTCCTATTTAATCTAATTGAGTTCTGTAGTGTTTCAGATCATTTCATAATTGTAAATGGAAGTAGGAGAAGAAAAGATGAACTTTTAATAGGATGATTCACAGAGACCATATAAAACCACTCATCTGACAAATTAGAAAGGCAGTCTGATAGAGTTGCTGCTTTTCCATCTTTGTAATCACTCCTTGTGTCATCTCTGCCACACTATATGTACACACCTATATGGACATGAATTACACATAGATAAACATGGAGGAAGACTCTCTCACAGCCTTTTTGGTGATGACTCATATCTGTTGGGAAAACAGGAAGTTATTACCTGTGTTACTGTCCTTGCCTGAGGTCATCCTTTGTACAACCAGCCAGGTTTTAACCACAAATATGAGCTCATAGATAACTGAAATGTAATAAAAAACTGCCATCTTAAATTCAATCTATCCTATATTAATCCTTGCAAACTTTTGCATTACTTTTGTCTGCTGCTTTTTCAAACTTCTCATTTAAATGAACAGCTGCAAATATTTCATAGTGAGAAATCCTAGAACTGATGCATATTAAAATAAAATCCCCAAAGATCAAACTAGATTTTGTCCAGTACACAGTGATCAAAGCTTTTCTGACAGAAGTCACCTCAGCTGCACTCTCTCTGCATGATCCTCACTGAATCCTAGTCCCCTCTGAAGCTCCAGAACTGTGATCGTCAGCCCACACAGGACGCTGCTCCCTACACACATCTCTATAAGGTACACTGCAACAGAGGAAAATAACCACCTGACTGCAAGTACCACACTTCTACTGAGATTAGGGAAAGGAAAGAAAGACATGATGTTGAGGGCAGATTAGATAGAGTGAGAGAACGAAAGAAGGGAACAATCTTAAAGCTTTTACCCAGTCACCAACTCTCTCTCCTAAAGGAGTCTTTTGTGGAGTCATGACAAAGCTGCAGAAGGAAGCCTTTGTCTGGAAACAAAGAGGAATGTGTTTTTGCGTCAGAGAGCCTGCCATTGTGCTTCTGTATGTGTGTGAATCCAACTGTGAATGCATTTTGGAACTACGTTGCATGTGCTACTTTGAGAAATAGCTTCTCTGGAGTGTGAGGAAAGGGACTATCAGATGTAAGTGTTGTGAGCAAGGATGTGGTTGATGGAGTGTGTTTATTTGTGTGAGATTGTCTTCTCTGGTTGAAGATTAGGTTGAAAAAAATACCAAAAGGGTCTCTGCTCATCTGTGAAATGATCTAATAATCTCAAATCCATATGCATAAAAAAGCAACACACGCACACACACAGCAAATGCTTATTCCTCAAGCTTAATATCCCTGTCAACACTCAGTATCCCAAGAAGATAAGAAGCGAGACATCTAAGAGACATCATGTCTTGTGTGAAAAGACTCTGAGACACACACATAGACAGGCACAGACAGAACAACCAATCAGATCTGTAGCTGCCTTGTTAATGGAAATCCTACTCAGCAGATGTGGCCTGTTGAAGAACACATGGTGCGCAAAACAGGCTTATGTACACACAGGTTGTAAACCATGCTATGGTCTTTGCAGTCAGCAGAAGATGCTGTGTGTGTAGGTCATGTTAAAGGTTTTAACTAAATATGGTGGCATCATGATCAGCAAACAGACAATTAAAAAAGAATAGACAGCAGATGCTAATATGAGACAAAAGTGAAACAAAAAAAAAAGAATTGCAATAAGTTAAAGCAAGTTCAATCATGTTATATGGCCTTTTTAATCACCATATTCTTGAGTGTCTAGGATTTCTTTCAATAAGTTATATAAGTTAGCACTCAAAGGGTTTTTAAAACTACAGTAAATGTGTTGTTTGTTTGGCCAAAATAAATTACATTTCACAAATCTTTTAAAAATATGTACTCAGATAAGAAAATGTGCGACTAAAACTGTATTTTTTAGCTTGTCTGGTTTATAACAAGAGCTCTGTAAAATATAGCTATTGTACTGTACTGCATCCAAACAAAGTAGAACGTATCAATTGTTTTTTCTTTTTTAACTCTTTTTTTTAATCCATCCATATTCATGTTTTCAGAACTAATATTTTTTTGTTAACAAGGCTCAAGTATAACAAAATAAAAACAATAAAAATCAGTTGTTTTGCAGTGTCTCCTCATGAACCCATGCATGGATGGCTCCATGTTATTCCACTTCACCACCCTCCCAGGGAGTCCTTGTGTACGCATGCGCGGCAAAAGCGCGCTACCGCAGACAGGGGGCGTCAACATGGCGCTGTCTTCTTCACGACCGCCGCACTGACTGCAACCTGCCAATGAGAGGTGGAGACAGACAGTGGGGAGAAAGAGAGATAGGAACGTAGGCTCCCATCCTGACAAGCCTCCATCCTTTTTCTCCCCTGCCCTATGAATCCCTACACATTTTCAGAAGGATAGGGTGAATTCAGAGGATTTTAAAAACACCGTTTCCCCTTATTTTCCCCCCTCCCTGCGCAGTGGATGTTTTTAAACAGCGGCAGACGCTCGAGCTCGTAAAGCAGGTGTGAGATACAGCGGCGACCGCTCCTCTCCTCCCTGTTTCCAAGGGGAAATGTCGAGCGAGAAGCCGGTTTCAGCACCGCCGGGCTCAGCTTCTTCGCTCACGGACATAGACCGAGACTCTCATCTTCCGCCGGGCTCTTCCGCGCAGCAACCGCCGCAGAAGCAGGTCGCCGCGGGCGCTGGCTCCGGCTCCACGGGGGAAAGGATGGTGTCTGCTGCCGGTTCTATGGTTCTCCCGGCCGGGGTGATCAACCCCGCTGTTCCGATCAGGAATATCCAGATGAAATTTGCGGTGTTGGTGGGCCTGATCCAGGTCGGGGAGGTTAGCAACAGGGACATCGTGGAGACGGTGCTGAATCTGGTGAGTGGAAGCTAGTAATATTGGAAAACACAAAAGGGGAAGCCATAGAAAACATTACTGCGCCCTAACCCGCTATGTTTTATTTACGATGCTTCACTCCCCCGGTTGTGTAGCTTTCAGGGGATGATGTCATTTGTTTTTTTTTATTTTATTTGTTTGTATGTTTTTTTGGAAGTGTTGTTTTTCCTTTTCTTTTTTAAAAGACTTTACACGCTGTATGTGAATAAATAAAGCAGTATTATTGCAAAGCCAGGACAAGATGAATGGAGCATGTGACCCCACCAGGCTTTAAGACTAGTCTAATCACCAGCCATTGTTGACTAAATGACCAGTTTGCTGTGGGGCATAGCAAGAAAAAAGACCTTAACAGTCATGCTTTAGTGGACAGGGAAAAGTGTTTGCTGGCTATTCTTTTGACCCCGATATGTACCCTGAAGTGATGCAGGAACCGACGGATCCACTCAATGCTGCGCACAAAACCGTGACCCACACCAAAAGCATTCGCTTTCCTATAAGCTGAAATAATATAGACACGTTCAAGTACATTTTAAATGGACTGATTCAACGCGGACAAAGGCCGACTAGCATGATGCTATCCATCGACATATGTGCATGAGAATGGCTCAGAAATGATGCACAGGCCTATTGTTGAAGGCAGGGCCCTGCATCCCGTGCGCAAAGAAGTGATGTATAGGTGGCTTTGAAGCGGTTAGTGGTTTATATTACAGTCCCCCACACAGCTATTATTTATGGAGCAGATATGGGCTCCCCCCCCCCCCACACACACACACACTTTCCATCTTTACCCCTTCATCAGAGGATGTGTCGGCAATGCTGGGCCAATCCAACACAACACATCAGAGGATTTAATCCAGATGGGTCTACTGACATGACTAGTGTGTACTGTTATGAAACAGATGGGTGAAATGTACAGCAGACTGGTCCCGAAGGCTAATGCTTTAGGAGGATATAGGACATGTGTGTAGGCTGTTTTCTCCTCCATGCATCAGGCAGTGGCGTCTACTTCATGATAGGACCTATTTACCACGAGAAGGAGGACACTGATCATTATTAATGTCTTTCAGGATGAAGTAGAATGATACAGACATCTTTTTAACTTGGTTCCAGTGCCGTGTTTTCTGGAGGATGTCTCTTTCAGGGTTTCATGATGCCATTGGTATATTTACACTGGATGCTTACAGCAGGACACATCTTTCTCTTAAGTCAAATATTCTGATTCAGTTGTTTCTCATCTCCCAATCAATTATCAGAAAGGGAGGGGTGGTGGTAGTACTTTACTACCTCTCTCCAATCATGTTTCCTTCTCTTTACAACCACATAGGTTGCACAGGCTGATAACCATCTATTGTATTGCACGGCCCCCTTCCTTCGCTCTGGAGGGACTGAGCGGAGGGATGCTGCATGCATAGACTGGTTTGGCAGGGCAGCGCCATGCATTTAAAAGCAGGTGGAAAGGGGTTGAAGGAGGGTGGGGGAGGAGAAGTGAGAGTGGAGGAGGTGGTAGGATGCTGCAGTGGCTATGTGCTCAGAAATCACCAGCTGATGCAGCGGAAGAGGAAAGGACTCTGGATTGGTCAACATCAGATCAGTGAAAGCTCATCAGAGCAGTCAGCCGAAACGCAGTCGTCAGTATTCCATCTAAACACCTGCTTAAAGGCAAACACGTTTAATTGTGAATGTTGTTTTTGATGCAGTAACATACAAAGGAGGGATACACTGACAAATGAAAGCAGGATGTGTTGGTAATACAAAGCTTTACCGGCTAAATCCTGAATTGAACAATCAGTTCTGGTTGCAAGGCTGCCAATAACTAAGCCTGTTAGGGAATTCTGTTGCCCAGCTCCTTAATTAAAAGAGTTGAAACAAAGAGGTGTGCAGGCAGGAAACCTCAGTGGTCATGCTGCTGGTACAATGAGTCTACTGTGACCCAAAAGCTGATCCATTATTCCAGTCAATGTGGGAGATCACAGCAGCTACATTCTCTGTCCACCGTGGCTGTATTGATCAGATCGCACTGCAGCTTTGGGGAACAGATGGCTTTTTGGCTTTATGTGATATATCTGAATAAAGTGCATTTAGTTTTTTCCAGATGGCACATTCTGGTAAGACATGAACCATAAAAATAAATAAAGGAATTGATGCAGGTAAAAAAAAAGAAAAAGAAAAGTTTGTGCTTTCTTGTGGATGTAAAATATGATTATCCATTAGTGTTTTAACATTTAAAGAATAATGGCAACAGTTTGCCGTACGGTGTGTGCAAAGCACTCATATAGCTGCAGTTATGTACATTATGTTTGAGGGGTTTCGGCTGCAGGATGCTCAGCTATTATCATTCACAAGGCATTGCAGTTGTCAAGGCAACACTGCTCTTTGAGTGCCTGCCTCCAGACGCTGGACCACCTGGCGTTGCTTTCCACTTCCGTATTTCTATCTCACTACTTTGCCAGTCTTTATCTCTTAACAACTCCTCATATTATTCTTTTTTTTACCTGTTTGCTTCATTTTATATGTTGACGTTTTCATAACTCGAGGAGCAAGTGGTGGCCAGACAGCAACAATCAGCTTAACAGCAACAAAAAGTGAAAAGGTTTTAGCTGCTTTGAGGAAAAAAAAACAAAAAAAAAACAATAAAAACATTTGTTTTATGTGACACAATCTCTCAATTCAACATAAGAATTCCAAAGGTGTTCTGGTTTCTCACCTTTATTAATTTATTCTGTCATTTTTCACCTGTGTGATGTACATATTCATCACTGTGGAAAATGCAGGTGGTTCTTACTCACGCAGGAAGTTCAGAGGCTTTGATAAGTCTGTGGGCCTTTCAGATGATAGATCAAGAGGTTTTATTTGCTAGTTCATTTTGAGGAGTGGGCACCCCATGCATGGAGGACTTTAGTCCAGATGACAGCAGGTCCATGCTTGAATCCTGACATGCGGGACCTCTCCTGCTCACTTTTCTCTCATCCTACTTTCACATAAAGGCCACTAGGTTCCAAAAATATCTTGAAAATAGTTCATGTGGACAAAACAGATTTAGCTCTTCAGATATTCCTTTTATCTTCTGTTTGTCTTAAAAAATTCAAAACCTTTTCATATTTCCAGGCCTCATGTAAAACATTCTCCCATTAGTCTGGATATATTCATTTGGTGATGGAATAGTTTGTGATCACAAGGAAAAAATGTTCAATAACAACACAACAGATGATGACGTGCGGTACTAGATACTTCGTAGTGTTGTGATGGACTAATGTATCTTTTTTAAAGAGACATTCTTTCTTTTTTCTGAATGAATAATCGTCACTTCTACTGTTGTGATGCTGATTATTGTTGTGAGAAAGCTAAATATTAGTTGACAAAAAGATTGACATGTGATTTATTTATCTTAGCGGCGTCACATCCGTACTTCATTTGTAGACTTGAGACATATATTTGAAATGTATAGAGGTATTTGTGCCAGCCCCACCGCCTCAACGCAGCAGCAGCATCAGCATCAGCATCAGCAGCATCAGCAGTGCTTATTTATAGATAGCTTTATCTAATTGCACAGATTTTTTGGGGGGGATGTTTGTCTGGCATAGTAAATGACTGGTGAGTCACGCTTGGTCCTCTTGCTTGTTCTTTGTTTTTTATCCTCTGATTTACCATCTTCACCAGTCTAATGTAATGTCTTGTGGTCACTTCAAACCCCACCTGAGGCCCTTTAGAGGTCCCACTGGGTCCCTGTTAGCAAATGTCTCATTATCCTTTTCCACACGCTCCACTTTCACCAAGGTCACGAGTCCACATCCAGAGTCAGAGTCAGGTGAACACACTGAGTCTGACACCCATGGAAAATACTCACCCAGATGTGCATGTGTTGACATGGCAACCTGCCAGCTTCTTTTTTTCCTCTTCCCATAATCATTTTAAACATCAAAAAGAGGCAAAAAAGGGGAAAAAATGATCCAGAGGTAAAAACAAGCTCATGTTCTCAAATCCTCCTAATAGCTGGTTACGGTCTGTTATCCAGTCTGGCATAAGGATTTGTACCGCACAGCTTTTTAAAGAAAAATGTCAACCATTATTAGGTTGCCACTATCCCAAGGGAAACTTTGATGCAAAAAAAGGGAAAAACACAAAACTTTGTTAGTTGAACTGTTTTTCATGTCTTCCCTGTGGCTGCAGACCTAAGGCGAAGGTCTAACTATTCCCTGCAGCGCTTATAATCTGCTTGCACATCCACACAGAGGAAAACAATGCGTCATTGTGTTCCTGCATAGTCAAGCAGATGAGAGTCCCATAAATAGATTTAAATGCTCAATTAAGTAATGTCTTGTTAGTGTGGTTTGAATGACTTGTTTCCCCCAAACACAGCAACATTTATTATAAAATTAAGTTTATTATTAAGAATTAGATTTATTTCAGATAAATCATGTAATATTAAGTATAATTTAAAGCATAAAGTTAATATTTAGTATAAATGTGTTATAATATTATTATTATTATTATTATTATTATTATTATTATTATTAATAATAATAATAATAATAAAAAATAATAAATAATAATAATAATAATAATAATAATAATAATAATCATGATAATCATGATAATAATCATGATAATAATTGACTAGAAGGAACCCCTACAAAGATGACAAAATCTACCAGAGAAATAAAAGTAATATGCAAAGGTTGCTAATGTTAGCTTTTTTCTCTTTATTGATTCTTAACTGAATGTCTGAGAAACTTTTTGATAAAACTAAGACTTTTATAAGTAAAAAAGCCGATATCTGACAAATGACTACTGTTAAAACATAAAAAATAACTTTATCACAGATTTTAGGCGATATAAAGTAGTCCAAAAATAAACAGCAGCCTTATTGATAATAAGAAAAATGGGTACATAACCTGATTACGTTTATTTAAAATGACAATACTAGGGTATTTTTGGGCTGTTTGCATAGTCTCATTTGTTCACGCTACGGTTATTACAGTAATCATTTTAGCCGTTTTCTGTTATGTAATGTGTTTACAGTTTCATATGAATAACATATTTTAGTATTTGGATAATAATCCTCTAACTAGAGTCATGCAAATTAAACATCTTACATTTGCAAGATGTCTTATTTCTTTCCCAAAAAGATGGAACTTCTCTAATTTAATACCGTTGAAATAAAAACACTGACATTGTGATATTTTTCTAACTTTGTGATGTATATTGTGATGTGAAATAATACAGGAATTTTCAACAAATAATTGGAATAGTACTTAAAACTCTGCTACACTTCTGCCATCTCGCTGACAATGAACCCTGCACTGATCTTACCTCTTTCTGTGAATGTTATAAGAAAGGGTTTTGTCTGTATTCAAGAGTTGCTTTTATTGTGCTAGGTCCTGAGTAAATGTTTCTTTTTGTCATGTCTCTTTTATGACTCCTCGCATTGGAGAGGTCATAAATGCTCCCCATCCACGTCTGCAGGTCATAGATGGACAAATAAACAAATGAACATAATGAGTTCATTTGCCTCTGAGATTGCAGGATATAACTATCACACATTGATGCACTTTGCGATGACGATGCTCATGTGATAAATTGTGCAGCTTTACATTGAAGACAAAGCTACAAATCTTACCAACGTAGAAGGTCAAGCTGAGCATGGAGCATGGAAATGTACTGAAGATTGTTTCTTCTCTGTTATTGAGTCGGGTGATACTCATTTGTTGTTAGAGCCATGCTTTTAGCTCCACAGGAATAGTTATGTTTGATCTATATGTTATTTGATTCTTATAAAATAGCAGATTTGCTGGTGTATTCTGCTTTTTAAAGGGAAGGTGCAAACATTACCCCCAGGCTAACACCGCAGCAAAGAGTAGAAAAAAAACATGTCTGGAGATACCCTGAATCTCCAACAGAGACGTGTATCAGAAAGATGATGCCCGTTTTGTTTGTCTATGTGGAGTGTTTTGCAGTCTTCTATGAAATGATATTGAAGGTTATTTTTGGGAAAGATTAGCTGCTGCAAAGCTGCAGAGCAGCTTAGTCAGTTTGCACCCGGGGTCTACAGCCAGTGAGCAACATCATCCAACAGTGACAACAAAGCTAGTCCTGGCCCAAGGGACAAAGAAAATGTTTTTGCAATGAGAGTGACCTGCCACTTTAACTGCTTGAACACACACACACACTACTCCTGTTTGTCTATTTATTTCTCTATAACACACACCGTGATATCCACCAAGAAATGGAGGACAGCAGGGTGTGGCTTGTACTGCAAGGTCATGAATGACTTTGCTATCTATCACACAGCTGGGTTATCCTGACCCCCGCATGAGCCAGAGAGAAAACAGAGAGCATGAGACTGAAGGAAAGAGATGAGCGATGTGCAAGTGTTGCTCATCTTAGTCTGAGGAGAAAGAATAGAGGGAGAAATGATGAGCAGGAATCATGGGAAATATTGAAAAGTCTGTCCTTGTCCTTCAAATGTAGACGCTCTGTGGGAGTCTGATGAGCTCTGGCCCGCCTGTGGATAGCCTTATCACACTGTGGGTATCACTCCTCACCTCTGTCTTCTCTTCCTAGTGATGGAGAAGTAAAATACAGGCAGTCCCATGCGGGGAGGCGCACACTGTTTTTGTACAAACCACTGAACACGTTTGTGGTACCTTGACATTCTGCCTTTTAATTGGCCATTTTTCTTCATCAGTCACTTGTCATGTAGGGGGATTAGCTTGCAGTGACTTGTTAGCATGGCTAGCATTCATCTGTGAAAGAAAATACTTTTTTGACATATCTTGAAACTATTTTCACTGATATTAAAGAAAGCACCCAATTAATACTGCACGTTAAGTTTTTCCTTAAACTGCAAACCATGTCACCCCCAAATCCTCCTAATAGCAATTTTTTTAAACACAGATCTGCTTTGAATCTTTTAAAGGTGGAACGCTGAAATGCTGGTTTCATTATAACTTTGGTTTCAGTCTTTTTAGCTAGAATTACTACATGGCTTGTGTTAATCTCTGATTTAAATATTTGTGTAAGACACATACAGGTTAAACCATTCACCTCTCCGTGTCCCAAAGCACTTAAATTCTACTTCAGCCCTCTTAAATTCCTCCTCATCCTCACTTAGCCGCCATTTCCAGATGGTGGGATTTTTCCAAGGATAAGCCATGTGAGAGTTTGGGTGGAGGCACCTTCTGGGAGAAGGAATAAAGTGTCCCATCCTTGCTTAATGACACTTTTTTGTTACTTTTCCGTCTCTTCCTTCATCTCTCCGTTCCTTATTCCCTCAAAGCATGTCCATGCTTCGAACGCCTTGGTGTAATCTCATCCCTCGCTCCCTGACTCTGTAGCTGGGACAAGCGACTGGTGGATGATCCCTATTATGTGGAAGTAATGGAGCTGTCTGCATCACATTATTTCTCTGGTTTCCCTCTTCCCGTGCACTCTCTCTTATTCCATGTTCTGAAAACGTCTGGAGGTAGCTATTTGTTGCGAACCATAACTGCTAATGCCTCTCACATCTTTGCAACATGTTTGTAAGCGAGGATGCAAAGCAGCAAACAAGGTCAAAGGAAGATGAGATTAGGGTTTTGGGCTCAGCATTGTGGACTTGAGTAGCACTATTCCCAAAATGGCTATTATATTTTGATATGAAAAGTTCTTCTGGGGGTTTGGACTGATCAGAACCACAACATGTAGTGTTTCATAACCTAGATGAGAAGCAAAGACTCAGTCATGCTGCGCTTCAGTTATTAGAGAACTTAATAAAACCATAACCAGCACTTTGACCTTTATTTTTATAATATTAATGTCTTTTGAAGAGCCTCCAGTTGGTCTTTATGTAAAAATATTTGTGTAAAAATCTAAGATTGCCTTTTCTAAAATTATAAGTCTTAAGGTGAAGTTACTGAAGCAACTGTTTAAGGAATTAGGAATTAAAACTTGACATATAAAGTAGTTCCATGCATCTATTTAACTTTAACAAGTCATTTTTATAGTTTTTTTTAGTTTTTTATTTTGGATTATTATGTAATTCATTTCCTGTTACTTTTGTCGGTCCTCAAAATGATATTGAGCCTAAAAAAAGTGTTTTTATTTCATTCTCTTTGCTCTTTGTTTTTACACTATTGTGTCTGGCTGCTTCACACCATTGTGTCTGCTTCTTTTGTGCGTGTGTTTAAAATATGTGCATTGTCTATGTGTGATGTTGTGAGATGGGAGGGGTCAGGGCTGTATGAAATCTTCACACTCTGCGTTCGGATCAAACCCGTTGCTCAGACACAGACGTTAATTGCATCTGTATTAGTTGTTTCTGTGCTGGTGTGTGTCATCCCAGCTTCTTGATGAATGGTTGTTCATACAAACCAGTGCTTAGGTCTCCTCCACCTTCTTCATGTGCACATTTTCTGTGACAACACACTCAAACACAAAAACACATGTGTAAAAATACACACAGTGCTCTCTTCCTTATTGTAGCCCACATCATTGCCTGGCAGGGGTGATTTTATATTCATGCTGGCCTACTTCGCCTCTCTCCCTTGGCTCTCGTCACACACACACACACATACACACCACACATCTGCTTTACTGGAAGTATAACTGACTGTGTGGCTATTCATCATGCTGCATACTGCAGTGGCCGAAGGTTGATTATAGCCAACTTTCCATTGTGTGTATTTATGTGTGTAACTTTAGCATTCCACACTACCCATCCAGCAATTCCCCGCGTTGCTCATACATTTCCCGCAGCTTGAAAAACAGTGTCAGTAGTTGTAACAAGTCATTTAACACCACATTAGGCTGGTTAGTACATCCACTCTCTGTTTCGAACCACAGGGTTTTCTACTTCTTATTTTTCCATCTCTGCTCTGCACGGAGCGAATCAGGACTGCACGTTCCTCTCATTAAACAGACTTTAACTAGTGATTGCAGTGGAGTGCTATGATCCTCAATGCATTTAATCTAATGAATCCACTTCAGTAATGATACAGAGGTGTATATGAAATGGAAGGTTCAACAATGTTATTTTAGCTTTAACTTTGGAAGGTTTTCTGAGACAACATGGCATGTTAAAAAAAGACCTTGATTGTTTTTCTTCTTTTTTTTCTTTTTTTACTATATGCTTCAAAATGGTATGCTGTCATGTAGTATGTAGAGCTGAACACTGGTTTGCTCACATACTATAGAGTTAGGAGAGAAATAAAAGTGCAATAACCACTGATAGGACATTCATTTTTACCTGTGTATTGCTTTGAGAAATCTTACATAATGTGGTGTATTATTGTATTTGTCCACAATCTAAGATGCTGTGTTGTGATCCATCTAGAGTCACGTCTTCAAAGGCAAGCATGTAGTAAACCTGGCAGCTATATATGTGTAAAAGGAGAAGTGAAACTTGGCTTAAAATTAAATGAATAATTAAAAGCAGAACTATTCGCAAGCATTGCCAACAACTGTCAATGCAATTAAAATAGCCTTTTGTATGCAAACATCAAAACAATTACAGTTATGTCCTGGTTTTGAATGTATAAAGGGGTGTGTTTCTAGTTTGATGCACTGTCACAGTGAGGGGGGGGGGGTGTTTTGGAGAAGCTGTGCGTTTGCACTGAAGTGCATGAAGCAAAACATTAATATTACTATGCAAACATGCTTAGAAGATATGATGTTGAGCATGTCAGCAATCTTATTTCAGCAGGTGGGTGTGCTGACATTTACATGGAACAGTTGAGGCTGATAAAAATATCATTAGATGTGAATTTGTTCATAGAATGATCTAATGGGCTTCAGATCAAGGTATCAATGAGATTACTGCAAATTATTATGTGCATTTTTTTCAAATCTTACTGATTTTTTTTCATTCAAAATCTCAATTTTCAGACATGCCTGTTGTTTAAAAAAAACCACGGACATGTTAGTGTTTACTATGTTAGTGAACGGCACCCACATGCTGTTTAGCTAATTTTTCTGAGAGTGATGTTGATGCAGAGTGTGTAGATATATAGAAACAGTAAGTTTAAGCCATGACTTGTATAAGTTGTAAATGATGTGGCATAATATAAAATAAATAATAGATAGTTTTGATCCATTTCTTTTCTGGGATCAGAAGCAAAGTCTCTCCACTCTGAAAAGGCAATCTTCTAAATTCCTCCTGGCAGCTCTTTCAGGAAGAACTCTTCTATCTTCATGAGTGAGGAAAGAGGTTTAACTGCATTTTTAATGGTCACCAGGACATAAAAGCTGCATGTATTACACAGCAAGTCACATCAGATAAAAACATAATGCAGAAAGATTTAGGCAATCCCTCCCTAAAAATGTGGCTTAAAAAACGTAATACTCTATTTACCTGCAAGGCATCATGATAAGGTCGTTCTTATCTGCTACGCTTATTCAAAATGTTCACAGCTTTGAAATGTATTCGCAGCAACACAATTAGCCAGAAATGTTTGCTCATTCAGCAGACCATTGCACTTTTTGAAGGTGTGGGGTGTCTTATAAATGGTAGCATTTGAGATTTCTGTTCATGAGTCTTCAGGCGTAAGATCTCTTCCTTATAACAAATCCACAGGTGACAAAATGGAGATTAATGTGTTGTAGCAGAGTTCAGACTCACCCCTCCCATAGGCTCTTTTATGCTTTTAAAAAGCCGAGTACCTGGTACTGGTGGTGACTCACTGTGCTATCATTCAGAGTCCCTCTTTACTTGACTCTGTCAGTACACCCCCCAGCCCCACCCTCCCCCCCCCCACACACACACTCACACACACACACACACACACCACCACTTTCAGGCTTTGGTTCCAGGAAAAGTAAAGAATATGGATGCAAAGAAGCCCAATCCTAAATCACATTAATGCAGGATCTATTCCGTTTTACAATGAGCAATATAAATGAGTGTTGGATTAATTTAGCATAGCTGCTATGAGTCATGCACACATCTACTGATTTAGATACTTTTAAACTTAAAATAATATTATGCTGTTTGCCAAAGGGACTGGATTTGAACCTGAATATTTACTTCTAAAGCTGACATGTATGATTTATAATCATTAAACAGCATTTAGTTGATTTTCTCAAACTGTCTAATCGTCTGGAGTAACTTCTAACATTTTTATCCTAATTTTTCATCATTTTAAAGTTATATGAGTTGATTTCCTTTTCCAAGTATCTGTTATTCTCAAGATAGCGAATGTGAGCTCTCAAGGCTGCAAGTGCATGCTGGCACTGCAGTGCAGTGATATTTGAGAATGGATTTTGTGTTGATATGACCTTTTGATATAAAATTGTTTTTGGTGAGGTAGTTTGGCATTTGACATCATCATCATCATCTGGGAGCCAGAATTTTGTTTTTAGGAACTATCTCCAAAGCATTCTGTATTTATATATTAACATAGTTTCGATTTGGAAATCAAAATCTAGGTGGATAAGTGCGTGTGTTTGCTTAAATTGGTTATCAAGTCAGCTGCATTTTTGGTCTTTTATTTATCTTATGTTATATATGTTATATAATTATTACAGATTTGAAAGAGTTAGACTCATTTGCAGACTGATGGTAGACTCAAACCCATTGTTTGCAGTATCAATTTCAGCTGTTTTACTTTAATTCTCACTGCTGCTGTCCATCACTTTAGTGTCTTTAAAAAATGTCCTCCAGGATGATTTCATTCTTAGCAATTCTTTAGTGGAAATGGAAGCAATAGGATGAAGTATTCATTTAATAAACATCCTGGAGGCATGGTAATAAGGCAACAGACTGAACAGTGTGAAATAGAGGAAACTGATTGCATGAAAAATAGGACGCATGTAAAATGTTCAGACAACATGGAGAAGAATTGAATTCAGATTTTATACCCTGCTCTTGCTTTTGACAACTGCTGTTTCTGCTGCATTACAAACAACATGAGCCTCTTATGGACCATCTTGCCCACTGTCCACCAGTCTTCAGTAAAGATGATCGACCTGTAACACAGAAACATCTTTGCGAAGAGGCAGCTGAAGCTGTCGCTGATTCTGAGGCCAAATGTCTCATAAGTTCATTCAATTCTTTATTGGTTAATAACACGTTTAGGTCAAATTTGTCTTAATCATGCTTTTTTTTCTGCACCATAATTACAATGTGTGGTTGTCTAACTTGACTTTATCCCTGTGTGTGGTCTTTGTACAGTAGCATTAAGTCCATTGTGCTTTGCTATCCCTTGAGCCCTTTTCTGTGTGTGCGCGCATGCATGTGTCATTCCTGACCCTGTCTCATGATGATGGATTACTGGAACTCATTGGAGCTGCCTGCTGCCTCTCTTATCCTCCATCAACTGTGGCTCAATGGAACAGTACTCTCCATTGTTTTAGCGGATGGCAGACGCGTGCGTGTGAGGACTGACACACATGCAAGCACACGTCTGAACAACGTAACACGTACACTTGACCAAACCAAACAAACAGATTAGTGGTCCTGTATTGCCACCAGCTTGGGTTGAGTCAGGTCTGGAAGGCTTATCTGGCAACCTTTGAACTTAGCATCAGCTAGCAGTACACAAACGCACACTCGCATGCATTCAGTGAAAAGATGGTAGTCATTCAGAAATGAATAGGAAATTGTGATGGGAAAAAAGTAGCACACAGGTATAGTGAAAATTTGCTGGTACTTTTGAGTAAGCGAAATAACCCCATACAAAATGATTGGGCACCTAACAAACTTTTTGAGTTTTCATCATTTTTTTAACCAAAAACTCCAACCTTTGTTAGCATTTTGGCCTATGGTGGGAACTCTGTCATTGCTATTAAAAAAATCTTATTTTATATTGAACTTCATTGAAATAAACCAACAGATGCATTTGGGGGAAAAGAAAGGCTGAGTTTGGGGAAAGAAACTCCTGTCCAGCTGTGAATAAGGGTAGCTGCATTGTGTTTTGGGCCTGTGTTGCATCCAGCAGCACAGGAAATATTGCACTGATGGATGGTTGAATGGATTCAGGGGAAAAAACAAAGAAAGAAAAAAACAAAAATGGTTTTGGTGCTGAGATGTACTCTGAGACAGAAGGCTGCAGAGTCCAACCCTAGCATGCTGCTTTACACATTTATATACCTGCATTACTTCCATTTGTTTCTCTAGATTAATCATTCCTTTTAGAGGCCTAGTCAGTGTTGATTTTAGAGTGTGTGACCGGTAGCCCTCATTTGCACTGTTACCCACATTTCACCTAATTTATTTCAAATTAATCCATTTGGGCAAAATTGTTAGACAGGTATATGAAGGCTTTGTTCAAGAGCACACAAGTCTTCCTCCTGCAGCACCCTAGAAACAGCAGATAGGGGCAAACTGCACATAGAAGTGTTGGTCCTTCACTGAATCCTTATTTTGTTTTTAAGGCAGAGCATGGTAAAAATGTGAGCGGCTATAATTCACAACACACAACCAAGCTTGTGAATCCATATAACTAATCACCACATAGGAAACTGATGTTGCCCCAGTTCTTCATTAACACCAGGTGTAGGAAAAAGCTTGTGTTCTGGGGAAAGTATCTACACAGTGATTCTGGGGATTATCAGCTCATCATCATTATACTAGTTCCGATCTGACAGCTTTTAGATTATGAGACATTTCTTCTTTGCGTTGAATTACTTTTAAAGTCATCTATGAATGAGAACCACAAAAGCACCTAAAACACCACTTTAACTGCTTCTTACATTTCACCAACCTTTTTATACTAACTCTCTGCTCTCTGTGTCAGATTGAATGTCTCATTTGTTTCACACTGTCCCTCTAAGGGTGAGCTTTCAATCACAACCTTCCCTTGATGCTTCTTTCCTGACTTCCTCTCGGCTTTCGTCTTTGTTCTTCCTTATTTTTCCCATCACTTCAGATGTTTTCTCACTCTCACCCTTCTCTTCATGAAACCCTTTCGTCCCCCGGTGAGAGAAAGACCTTTTTAATGATAACTCTCTCGCTCTGAACACATAAATCATAGCAGTTTCTGTTCTTGTAAGACATAGGCATGTCCCTGTTGGAAGGCAAGTGTTCCCGAATGGTATGGCAGCTCTTAGATTTCCTTTAAATCCTTTGGGTCGTGTCTATGAAAAGGATACCCTTGTGCTTTTGGTTTTTGGAGATTTTTGGAGTTTCTATCCATAGAAGCAAGTGGAGTATCTGGAGTATCATCATACATTATTCTTCCTAGAAATGATAAAGCTATATATATA
>JBAMHX010000017.1:11652547-11671206 GCA_037177515.1 Pseudomugil tenellus | reverse complement strand
ATATATGATTATCATGCATGTTTTCTCTAGAACGCAGATAACAAAGATATAGGTAGATAATCAACATAAAATAAAAAAGAAGCAGAACTTTTTACTTTGGTTGTATGCAGAGAGATGCATGTATTTCATGTGAGTCTGCAGTGGATCGTTATTTTAGCTGGGAGGCATAATTCTGCTCATCGCACCCACATCATCAGTCTTACGCAGCCACAAAATGCATGTAATCCAATTTTTATGCATTGAATATATTCTGCATACAGTTTAAATTGAAATGTCTAACTTTATTTAATCCATAGTTTGTATGAGATGGTACAAATCCAGATTACTTCTAAAATCTAACCAATAGGTCCTGTCTGTCTGTTTTGTCTGTTCCTCAAACTTAATAACACTTTTTAGCATTTCCAAATGGCAGACTTGTATCAAAACTACCCAAAGGTTGGATTTTTGATTTTAATAATATTTCCAGACTTTAAACCACATTAGATTCTGTCATATGGAAATTCAATTTAATTCAATTCAATTTTATTTATATAGCCCAGTATCAGAACAAGTTTTCTCAGAGGGCTTCACTATGACTTTACTATGATTTTTACTACATGGTTTGGCCTTGTGAGTGTGTAAACAAAGCTTTTCAGGACATGTGTGTTTGTGAGGGAGTTTCACGTGTTTTTTTCCTGCAAAACAAAAAAGCAGAAATATTATTTTGTTTTTGACTCACTAGCATGTGACAAGGCTTATTGCTAGATCCGTTACTAAGCCTCTTTGGCCAATCAGGTGGCAGACATTTTAAATTGCAGTTGGATGAAGTCAGCTTTATGATCACTTGGCTGCAACCATCAGTCCCTGTAGTTTATGTACATGCATGTATTTCTGACCTAGTTTTTCTTCTTCTGAAAAATATCAGCTACAGAATGTATAACTCTGTGTTGCTGGGATGCCTGTAAACAGCACAGCGCCCACTTCTCTGAATTTTAATGTTTGCCATCCACTGATGTCAGAGTGTTGGAACCAGTACAGGAACAAGCTTCAGCTCTAGTTGTTTGCAAGGGACTTGTGCGAGGGGTTTCCTTTGTAGCTTCTCCCCAGTCAGAGCAACTGTCAGCAGAAAGTACAGGAGCTGTCCACTGTGCTGAAATGAGACCATGTGTTTGTTGGTCCTCTCTATTTACTTGTCATTTTTCTCTGCGTACAGAGCAAACATTCCTGTTACAGTCTATTTTTTTTACACTACTTATGATGTCAAACCACATCTTCTTGACGTCCACTTTTACCTTCTTAATCTTCTTCTCTTTGCTGTTAGAAGCTCCTTTTTTTTAACCTTCAATAAACAAGTTTTTAAATTTTATTTTGCTTTTTATATGCTATTAATAAGACACCTCATTAATAATGTAGCATAATAACCTCAAATATTAACATGTAATATTAATATTTATGTGAAAATGAATGTTTACCAGTAATTAACTCTAATGACAACCTTAGGATTCTGCTACAATAATCTACTATTGAAACTATATTTTCTCATCCTCATTTATATGGATTTCTGCTGCTGTTGTGTTAGTAACGCACTGAATGTGATTTGTGTGTGTGTGTGTGTATGTGTGTGTGCAAATGATTAAGAGTGAAAAACTGTTTCACAATGAATTGTTTAAAAGTTATGCCCTTTGAGTTGTGACTATGTGTCTCGTGTGACTGTGTTTTTCTTGCGTCTGATAAGATTTGAGTCAGATGTTGGAGGTTAGAAAAGGCATGCTGAATTTGTGACTCTCTGAGAAAGAGCAGCAGGTGAATTGTATTCTTTTTTCATTCTGTTCTTTGTTTGTTGTCTACCAGTGTTAACAGAAAATGACAACACAATACATGGGGATGCACAAAAGCTTTTTTTTGATGCATCTTGATACACATTCATGCTTATTTTTATAGAAAAATGTGCCCAGGCTACTGCTACTGGCGCTGAGAATACAAATGTCAGAGTTTGAATCAGATGAAACAGTCGAGACTATACTTATTTGCCAGCAGTTCTTTTGATTGGAATTTGTCACCTTTTCTGCACAGTGTCCTTGTCAGGGTCACTCCGGCAGATTAGAAAAAAAACCTTTCTTACTCATGGGCAACAATCTTTATGCACAGATGACATTTCACATATGCCAAACCAAACCCTGGATTGTTAGAAAGCTAGATATACAGTAAGTATTATAACCAGTGCTCTGTGATTCACATAAATATTCATACCAGTCTGATTTGCAACATATTTGCTTAGAGTTATTTTCAGATTTGCCCATACTTTCTAATAAAAGCCACATGGTAAGCAACAGGCTTTGCAGCTTTTTTTATGGCTTGTGTTGGCTGTTTAAACCTCTCTTGGTGTTTTTTGTCTTCCCATGTAGGTCTAGTGCACCCACCAGTGTTGTGTTGGTGGAAGATGAAAGGTGGTGCTATGCAGGCCCATTAGTCTCACTCTATCACAGAGAGTGCTTGGATGGAGATCAGTCCGTCGCTTCTGATCCATAATATCTTTTTTCTTAACCATACATATTGCCTGAAGGACAGTGAAGTTATGCAATTTTTTCCCCACAAATGTACACTCCCACAATGGGGGTTGTGATGTAGCTACTGGTTTGGACTTTGGGAAGAGAAGCATGATCAACGTCATTATTTTCCCCTTTAAATTGTGAAATTATACGTTGCTACTAAGTATTGGTTATGAAGGTTCTCTGCTATGTTGATGTTTCTTTAATGATGCTGCTCTATTTGCTTTTCTCCCTTAATGAAGATGCTGTGTTTTGTTTGCACAGTGCAGCACTTACGCAATAATTTACACCATTAAGATGTGCAGGGGTTCTCATGAACATTGTCTTAATTATGTCTCAATCCAGTGTCTCCTTTCTGGTCAGTTCATGTGAAGTAGAAGCATTTAAACACATTTAAACATGTGACGATGTGTTGCTGAAACCCAGTCAGCCTTATGCAACAGGCTACACTTCAAAACAATTTTTTTTTTTTACTGTTCACTTTAAGAGCCAAACTATGTCAATCTGAAAGAAACACACTTGCTCAAGAAACAGATATATGATAAATAACTTGGTCATAATTACAAAATAAATTTATCCTATAATTTTGCAATAAACAACCTCATTCCATAAAGTACAACAATCGCAAAAATAATAATATTTTCATCAGATTTCAATTTTATTAAGTTATTATCCCAAATATACCATTTTAGGATTATAATTTGAAAGCAAAATCCTTTTAAGACTTTTTCTGTTGTTTGATATTGATGACGATTTCATATAATTTCTCTCTATTTGTTCCATAATTTAGCTCCTCTGTAACCAAATGAAAATTGACAATGGCATCTTAATGGACAAAGAGATAACAGTGATTAACCAAGTAGTTCAATATGTTTTTTTCATTGTTTGTTTCTTTTGTTCATATGCATCCTTCATTTTGTAAATACCTTATTTTTACCCATGAGGATACCATCTGTCATTTAGTATTAGAAGTTGGGAATTGCAGCTTTTCCAAAAATGTGTTTTTGCTGGTGACTATTTCTTGTTTTGAACTGCACTGAATGACTAGACTTCGGCAGTACACCAAATCCGTCAAAGCACACCATTAATTACTATCATGTTAATAAATGAGACACTTGTTCAAATGTTGTGGTAATAGTTGCTAAGCAGAACCTGGAACTGTGGTTTTTTTCACAAACTGGCAAACTGGGTAGGATGGTGAAGATGATCTAACAGGTTAGTGGTGTTGCCTGTTACCTTTCTACTGAAACTGTCAATTCAGTTTTTCCTTGTGAATAGGCTGTTCTGTTTCCGTCTCTATACAGGTGACTAAAACAGTTTTGACAGTCATAAAAACAATAAGAAATCACTTGAATAATCACAATTAAATGATTCTGTAGAGAATGTGACAGCAAACAAATGTTGATGGCTTGATCGCCTTCACACGCTAGTTGTCAGCCTCTGCTTGTTTAACTATAAGCTGAGATAGTAGACCTACACAGAATGTCAGCTTTTATCAGTTTCCTTCCAGTTTTGTCCTCTTTTCAGTGCCGTAGACCCACAGAGGAGCATAAATCCCCATAGCAACTCATTATATGTATTGCCTTCAAAGAATTAGTTTAAATCAAATTCCATTGCAGTGTATGGCCGTATTAAGTAGCTGTTAAGTAATTGTAATCTAAGCCAAAGTGGTGCTTATTACATCTACTTCTCCGTTTTGCAGTACAGGCAGTTTGGTCACCGCACATTTCCTGCAAACAGCATTGGAATATTTTGACAACTCTATTTACTTTCATGTCTTTGAGGAGAACTCACCTGTCTCATGGGATCTTCATCTTCATCCTTTTAAAGAGTGTCTCCCAGACTCAAGACACAAGATTGTGTCATTTAGTGTTACTGGTGCGACTTAAAATAGCTATCTAGGTCACAAAGTGGCCTGCCTGGTTTGTGCTGGTCTAAACCAACCTTATATCCATCCCCATGTGTGAATTTATGTAATCATTGCTGTATTTTTTGCTGTGTTAAAACTCTTGTTTCTCTGCATCCTTCCAGAAACTACTCTGCTGTGATACTGCAGTATATTTCAGCCCCTCTAAATAATATGCTCTATTTAGAGCAGCAGGATATTTCCATACACTCACTGATTGGCTGATAATGTTTATTTAGCTGACTGTGTGGTTATGACAATATTGCTGTGAATTTCGTAAGGGGAGGGGGTTGTGTCTTGTCTCGCCTGCCATCTGTGCTTACACTGGTACAACTGGTACAAAGGCCCATGGGAAATGCAGTCCAATGAGTTCCCCCCCTTCCCCCCAGCTCTCCTCCTCTCCTCACACATGTCTGGAGGCAACTTTCAGTCAATATGTCATTGCTGATTACAATCAGAGAAGAAGAGACACACATGCTGCCTTTTTACATCTCATCATCCCAACCTTTTTCTTTCTTTTTCTCTGCAGCTCTCCTTCTTTTTCTGTCGCACAAACATTCACAGAGCATTTGGGGTGGCAGAAAATGAAGCGCTTAGATAATACTATTTGTTTATTGTGCAGTTATCTGGTGCTTATTTTGTACTGTACACTTTTAATGTTCAGGTTGTAAAGTTAAGCTAGCATTAACCCTATGACATAGCCACCAACAACGAAATGCTTTAGATCTACAGGCCTAATTTCCATATTGCTTATTTGTTTAATAAGCTGTCCAGAACATTTCTATTATCCAAATAACTTAAACGTGAACAGCATGTGGGTATAACTTAGTAGGAACTGATGTTGCATAGTTATCTACAAAACTATCATCTGTAAATGGGCTATTCTGGTGTTATGGTGATTCTCATAATTGTAGAATTTTATTTTCCTTCCCTTGAATATTTCTTATTCTAAGCTAGTGGTTATACAGCCAAGCCTTAGATGTGTTCCTACACTAAAACCTCTTATTCACATTAATGAACCTTGTAGGAAACATAATGATAATTTGTCATGTTATTAATATGCTGGTGTGTATTCACTTAATTAGTGTTCAGGAAGTTGGTGTGTTACTTGGATTTGTGGTTACAAATAGATGCAGTCACTGGGCGCATCATCTGTCTTTGTTGACTGCAAATGTAAGTCATGATAAATCAGTTACGGATTGTTTTATTTTATCGCAAAAGCTGTAAGTAGTTTGGACGTGGAAGAATAAATACACATAATATGAAGTTCAAGTGCGCGTCATCAATGTATCTCCCGTGTTTAGCCTGCCGCTGCTGAAAAAGTTGGTGTGTTGGACAATTAGTCGCAACAAACCTCACCAAGTTCTTCACAGGCCTATTAACAGGACATTCATTTCATTTAGGCGTGCTAAAGTGGGGCTACCTCTAAAACTTGCATTGCGGCAGTAGAAACACTGTACTAAACCCTTATACATGAAGTATTTTTAATGTAAAGCTTTGAAATAAAATGCAAGATTAGAAGTAGTGTGTCCTCTGCATATGAATCTGAACTGGTGATAAAATTAACTGCTGCTCTTATCAATGCAGTTTACTAAAATGAGGTCACGCAGAAAGCAGAATGTGGATTATTGAGTGTTTAGTAGCCAGTTTAGCCCCCGCATAATCCATATCTTTGCAGAGATTTGCTATGGTCATCAGCAGAGCACTAAACCCTCCGCTGCACATTGTAAAGCTCCTGGCAGTAAAATTGCTCTGCCATCCTGATAAGAAAAGCACTCAACCTTCCTTTATTTTACACTCAGTCCTTCCTGTTCATTACAATCTTCTGCCTTTGCTCTTTTTACAGCTTATGCCGTCCATTCTCTTGTTTGTTATTTTTTCCATCTTTCATCTCAGACTCCTCCCCACCTCCCTAACTCTTCTTCAATTTTGCTCTCCTGCGCTTCGTCGAGTCCTCTTGGCGAAGCGTTAAGTGTATAATCTGTGATCTCATGTCTGGATTGGCCTCTCGTCTCCTCTCGCTTCGCACACAAAAGGGGGTTGAATAGCTGCGACTCACTCAAAGGACACAAATGAGTAATGAGCCGAACGCATGCTCTCATAAGCACGCACTCCAAACAAACATGTAGACGTGGTTGCACCTCTCCAGCACTCCCGGGGGCTTTGAAGTTGCATATTGATGATGCTGATTCTAAAGGCTCAATTGAATGTGCAGAGGTAGAGGAGGTGGCTATTGACTGTCTGCTCTCCTCTCTGACCTGTCATCTCTGATGGCCGTAATGAGCAACAGGTGTCTTTTTTTTGCCAGGTTTGTCCCTGATTGTCATCCAGTGTGAAACACTCAGTCAAAGTAATCACCAGCATAATCGCTCGTTTGATGTGTCATCACAGCACTAAATAATGGGCTGTGGTGGTTCTGGGAGGGAGTTCTTTTTATCATTATTAAATAATTATTGTTAATAATGTATTACCCTTCAGAATACATTTGGAATAACTGTGATTAAATGTTGAATTAAAGTGTTTCATTCCAGAGATTTAATTAAAAAAGCTTTACCTGAATTTGCTTTAAAGCGTAAATGTGGTTGAGTGTTGAATTATTCCTGCATGATATGTTTAGTTTGACTCAAACTGGTGTAGCAGCTTTGTGCATGTTACAAAGATCCCATCCTGGGCTTTGACCTAGAAGTAGCAGAACAGTGTGTAAAACAAAGCCGGTAACAAAAAAGAACTAATAACAGGATAGATTTCAAACAGATTCAGCTCTACAACAATAACCAGATAATTATTTTTTGATGTATAGTTTGTTTTTTTATATAGGCCATAATATTGTCCTTCAATGTATTTAAGCATCTCTTCACAAGTCCCTGACCTTAAAACTGGTCTTAAAAGGTCTTTTTCATGTGATTTTTCTGATAAAAAAGCACATTAACAAGGACTTTTTTCATTCAATTCCCCCTGTTTGCAATGACAGTAAGGCATTCACCCAGACCGACTGCCAGGAGTCACGCCATCATCCATTTTCTATCTTACAGCTGCACAAGTACAGAAACTGTAATTCGCTTTACTTAATTGCGCCAGTTACCCTTGGACCTGCTCAAGAGCAGTATTGCTGCTGAAAAAGGGTCAGATAGACAGAGCGAGTGCTTGTTTGACCAGGCTCTTATGAGAGCTGGCTCTGGCTGGTAAAACCTGCTCTTATAAGCTCTTTGTGGTGTGAAGATGGTTTCTGGCACTCACCTCCACTCTCCCTCGAACGGTCAGAGGGATGCCAAGCTCAGTGCCAGCATCCTTCAGGGTCTGAATGAGCAGCATTTCAAAGCTGGTAAGGGCAGAATTAGAAACAGGGAATAAGGGAGAAAAGGCAGCACATTTGTACGTATAAATCACATTTGTAAAATGAAAAAATACGTGTTTCAGATGGACTTTTTTATGTCAAATTAGAAGTACTTTACAATGTAAGATTAGTCATCGGTAATTAGCCCAGTGGCAGATATTCTTATATTTGAGACAGCTACTCCTCAAGGTTAAAAACAGTAACCTGAAAATTCAGAGCTGAATGGTAAGCATAAAAAATGCTAACTCATCTTCATGTGCTTTTTTCTCTAGTGCTTACCTGGTAAGATGATCTAATAACCCTCTAGAACGTCAATTGTGGGAAATAGGTTGTCCCTTCCTTGGCAACTGGTTGACAACAGGCTGTTTGACTCAGCAGTTGCTTTCCTTACTGTTCTGTGTGTGTGTGTGTGTGGTTTCATATGTGAATGGAACATAGAGGCCCGAGTGGTACGCTTGGGGAGCAATCGTTGTCTTAATACTGCCAAAACAAACATCTTCATCCAGTTGCCAAGAAAACATTGAGGTCAACCTTGAGACTCTGTGTCTCAGAGGAGAGGAGGCGTGATACTTCTAGGCTCCTTTATTACAAGGCATTACACATAATATGTGTGCCTGTGTGTGTTTCCAGTAGTGTAAGTGACGAGGTCGGGTTGTGCATCCTCACTGATGTGTTTACTTGAACCTTTGTTTTCATATTTCCCAACATGGGTTTGAACTGACATTTAGCAGGGCGGGTGAAAAGACAGATTGAAGGTTATGGGTGCTCCTTCATAAAACTAATTAGTAGTCTTTTGTTGGTGTTTATGATTGTTGGGTTGAGATCACTCAAATGTGCTCAGGATCCGGGTGTTCGGCCTCATTGCAATTTAAGCAGCATGTTTATACATCAATTAAAAGCGCCGTTCGAGCACAGAATTGTCTCAAGCATCCATCCTTTTTATTGCAGCCACATGAAATTGAGAGCATAAATTTGATTTGAATGTTTTCAGATTAATTTCTTCTTCTTTCTTGCTAAAGTCTTTAAGGCTAGGCTTGTTTTTTCTGCATCATGAGAATTTTAAATAATCATTTCTATGTTTCTACTACTGAAACTAAATAACTATACAAGCCTTCCTGCATCTTCTCCTGCTGTATCTTTAGCTCTCACACTCCTTTTTCGTTGCATTGTTTGTCACAAGACTCAATTTGTTGCAGTCGTTTGCATCATCCCTCTCATCTCGCTGTGATGTTCTAGATTGGAGCAGTAAGCGTAGAGAAATTACGCTTGTGTTGTACATTTGTAGGTATGCTCCTGGGATATGTTGCATTCCCGTGTTCAAACTGCTCCATATCTGCGAGCCAGTTTCTACAACTGCCATCTTTGCTGTACCCCCCCTTGTAGCGATGTACATTCATCGTCGTCATATGGACAGGTTGTCTAGATGATGCAGGACGCAGTTGTCCCAAACGAGTTCTGTATTTGGGAACCTCAGTGGAGTGCTAAATATTCAATGTGGGATTAATTAAATTCTTACTTCTTTTATTCCATACCTTGTTCTCTCTAATCTGTGCTAATGCATTCACAGAGTGCTGAAGATCAATTGACTTAACTGAGAGAAAGAGGAGACAAAAGGACAGAATGAAAGAGAAAGGAGAAGTGGTTGGTGAAAAGAAGAGGGACAAGATGAGAAGCAGGTCTAAAACCTGATCAATCAAGGTGATGTTTTTGAAGCATAACAAAAGGAAATATGACTTTTTAAGGCAATCTTTGCATATTAAAGGTCTTACTTTGCCTGAAAGCAAAAGCATGTAATGCTTATGTTGCAGCTAATAATATATTAATATAGCACGGTGCAGCATTATTTTCTTGCTTTTGTGATATGCAGCAATGCTGTTGGGACATTGAAGAAAGCGTTCAGTAATTCCACTCAACATTTTAAGCTCCCTTTGTTGTAAACTGGGATCTGGGAATAGCAAACAGGGCGCCATCTATGGATCTCAATGGTCACAAGGACATGTACTGGTCAATAAGTCAGATATGTATTTGAAGCAAGACCGTTGAGGGCTTTAAAAGTGAGCAGTAAGATTTTAAAAAATGTAACAGAAAACCAGTGCAGTTTGGCAAATGCAGGGATGATGTGTTTGTGTCTTTTTGTCTGGGTGATTATAAGTCCCGCTGCAGCGTTTTTAGTGAGCCCAAAATGACAGTGGGAGTCCTGACCAATCGTTGGGTATAGTGAAATGCAACAATCAATGTGAACATAGACAAAAGCATCCCAAGAAATTAACAGATGTTTTTTTTCTTTTTACATTGGCAGATCTAGAAAACAAAGAAGACAGAACTGCATGTTTGATTGACATGAGCATTAATACTGAGGTTGGAAATGTCTAGTAATGGATTGCCTTGCAGCCATGGTGATACAGTTGCAGAGATTTAAAACAGCAGGAATGAAAGAATTTGGGGGACCGAAGAGCCCCTAATGTAATTGAAGTAAATGTGGGTCTTCTATAATACAAAGTCAGACTGTGACCGAACTGTGTGTGGATTTCAATGTGATGTACAGCAGCGTGACCTCAGTCCGAAGTTAGTTTCTATACATTGTACCTGTGCTTCATTGATAAACGTTTAGAATAATCATGAAGGATCACACTTACGGAGATTCCAAAGTTGTTTGGTGTCACAATCTTAAACGCTAGAAAAGTGATGGGATCCACTTTGAATTCCCCTTGTAAAAATACAACATACTTGAAGGTCTGGTCAGCAACAGTCAGGGGGTGATAGGGAAGAAGTAGAGGACACTGTGCTTGAAGTAAAGTGTTGACATTGAAAGACAAACAAGGGTGATGTGCAACAGGAAGATAGAGCGGTGGCAAATGTAACAAAACAAATGGCCCGATCCTTATCTAACCATGGTAACCTTTTAAGCATTTAGCATCTCACCTTCAAAAATAAATCCCTACTTGTTCATACAAGACATGAACAACGTCCTACAGGTTTGGCAGTAGCTACATTCTGCAACTGCAAACAGTTAAAGTCGCCAACAGGGGAATCATTTATTCTGAGTTCACTCTAGATATTATGGATGACTACTAAGACGTAGTTTTAATCTTTGAGTATAAACAGAATGTTTTATAGATGAAAAAATACAAGAATAGAGGGATAAAAACACTTTCTTGCATTACAAAAGCCTCCCATGATAACAGGGATAATATGAAATGTAGAATTGGATCATAATGTTACATGTAATGGATATATAGCCAAAAACATACACCAGCCAAAAAAAAAAAAAGCTGTTGGCCACAAATGCAAGAAGACTTCTTCATAATACAGTCTGCAGTTACTTTTTACTCATTTCACTGTGACACGGATTGTTTTTGGTTTATTTTCATGTTCTGTGTCAATGAAACGACCACAGGTACAGCAGTAATGTTTATCATGGCCGGTGTTCTGCGAGCTTCTCCTAATCTATTGCGTGTTTCTGTTCCATCTGATTTAATAACCTCTGTGGTGGTCTCTAAGCTTGCTGGTAACCATGGTTACCATTTCCTGGACAGTGTAGTAGGCCGAGGACGAACTGTGTGGGTAAGCTCGTGTTCGTGTACGAGTGAATGTGAAACGCAGTCATATGAAAGCTGTACTTTCACAAGTAATTATAGTGCTTCAGCCATTAAGAGACAGAACATTTGCACTCGATTTGAAAAGTGTGGTATCATCTGACTAATGCCATCTGAGAGGACTGGGACTGAAATGTGTATTAATCACTTCATGTGTGAATCTGTATGTGCCTGCCTGCTACTGTGGTGTGTGTGTGTGTGTGTGTGTGAGGTGTTAGAAGGGGCCATTTCTATGCTGGCTACATGATGATAATAATTATGGCTCACGGAAGAGAGTGGCGGTCTTCTTATATTTTAAAGAAAAGAGAAGAAGAGATTGTGTGTGTGTGTGTGTGTCCATATGTGTGTGTTTGGATGAAGGATGTTTGTTTGTTGCAGTATGTTTGCCCCCCAGCAAAAGAAATGCTTTCCTAGCCACAATCAGCATCTATCAGAAGACAGGCTTACTTCTCCTTGAGACGAAAGGTTAAATGCTTAACTAAATCATTCACTGTTTCTGTTCTCTCTTTTCACTTTTCCCCCTGTTCCTTTCTTCTCCATCAATGCTTCCACTATCTGTCATCCTATCCTACTCTTCCTCTTCCTCCTGCTTCTATCACCCTCCCCTAGCTGGTGGGCGGCGAGTTTGACCTGGAGATGAACTTCATCATCCAGGAGGCGGAGAGCATCGGCTGCATGGTGGAGCTGCTGTCCCACTGCGAGGTGACATGCCAGGCTGAGATCTGGAGCATGTTTACAGCCATACTGCGCAAGAGCGTACGCAACCTGCAAACCAGCACTGAGGTCGGCCTCATCCAGCAGGTTCTGCTTAAAATGAGTTCTGTGGACGACATGATTGCAGGTGAGACATGGACACACTGCCAGATAACATAAAAAAGCATGAAGACACAAACAGAAGAGACAAGGGGTTAAATCTTATATTTTGGTGTTAATATTTTCTAATCAGCTTCTTTTATTTTGGAATGAGGCACAGCCACACAAGGAATGACTGATATGTGTGTAGTTCTAATAGTTTTGCAGTCTGTTTTGGTTTACAGTACTTTCAAAGTACCTAGTAGGATTTCAGGATTAATGCTTTTAAATAGCAACTATTTAAATTACTAATTTATCCTCTGACAAAAGTAAATAATAGATTCCCTTTGTGCTTTGAAATATATACACTTCTTTCAGTTTGTTATACACTTTTGTTCCAAAATCACTGGACCTTTACATGTACTAACTACTTCTGTATATTATCTGTTTTATTAAACACAATCAAAAATTCTAAACTATTCAAAGGCAAGACTTATCCAATGATACTACATTATCAATAATTATAAAAAAAACTCTAAGAAAACAATACAGTAAAGTCAGAGGTGGAGGGCTCGATGCGTAAAATTGAACAACTTGTAGCGTTTGTATCTATCCTACAGAAAGCTGTTGATTCTACAGCTGACATTAGTAGCATCTCCTCTGTATTATAATCAGTTACAAGCTCTTTGATTTATCAGATAAAAACCCTTAGCTGGGTTAGTTAGCGCTTGTTTTTAGGAGTTAAGCTGTGCTTGCTTTGCAGGTGGGTTTTCAAACATAGTTCATCACTGTGGAGACAGTTATGACCAAGACTCATTTTTCTTCCACTTGATCTTTTTATAAAAAAAAAAAATTAAAATAATATAGATACTGCTACAAACTATTCTATTATAAATCTATTCTCCCACCCAGCTTACTGGCCCCACAAGCTCACACAGTAGCAAACTGAAAAGATTTGATCAGCTTAGAGGTAAGTCGTAACAGAGATAGAAAAAAGTTTAATAACAGTTTATGAGGAAATTCTAGTAGAAAAAAACACTCCTGATTGTATGATGTTGTGCTCATTGTAATTGAAACAGCAAATTATATGAAGTCCACACATGAAACACTATTTCACACTAGTATTAAATGCAAAAGCGACAAATAAATTTGCTCCCATCAAAAACTCGGTTTCATATTCAACATTCTTCTAATTTACTCTATGCCTTTATCGCTAGCCACTTCCAAGCTGCAACCTTTCTGACCACGACATCAAAATGTAACATTAAAAAAAACCTCTGGTGCCTGAAGGGTTAACATGTTTAAACCTACTGCAATACTTTCCATGGGGAACATATTTCCAATTTTATAAGCCAGTCTGGAAATGAATTAAATCCAATATCTCCACACACACTTCATAGTGTGGTTTAAGAAGTGATTTAAAATAAAGAACTAAATACACCCTCAGGCACACGATACACAACTGTCTAAATTAGTTTGATCATCTGTTAACATTTATTTTATGTTGCTTTACTAATATAAATAGTAGCATCATCTTATATTATCAAGTTTATTAAACGTTAGCGATTCAGACTTTTTATCTGTCTCATTCGCACATACATGTCTGGTTCTGTCTTATATTTAATGGACAAAAACACTAAATATATACACAATCATGCATCTTCCATCCTCATTTTACCTAAACATGAGAATACATTACTGTAATAGCAAAGACAAAGGAGCGTTGCAAATTTAGAGTCTGCCAGTGTGAAGAAGTAAACTATCAACTTAGCTGTTCTGGTGGATATGACAGTGAGTGGAAGATGACAAGAAAAAAGCACAGAGATAGCTAATAAATGCATGTGACTATCATATGCATATTCTATCAAATCATATGTAATTATCATAGTAATTATCTGTAATTTTGGTGGATAGCATTATTGCCAAGCTATAATTACTAGGGATGTTTGATATGGATTGTTCCACCGATATCCGATAAACTGATTCTGTCCAACTTTTTATTTCCAATACCAAAATCAGCCGATACCGATATATTTTGAAATAAATAAATAAAAAGTGGTGTAAATAAGATAAATTTTTCACTTTGCAGTAAGTTTGATGTTTGCAGACACTTAGAAATAATTACAAAACATGTGGACTAGTCCACTTTTAAGCTCCTTATGCTGCAAGTAATGAAGCGGTTTGATGATGTCACAGCTGCAGGATTTATGGTGAGTTGTGCCAAACAAACAAACAAACACAAATCTGGAAAACTACATAACATCCTTTATATTTTTCATTTTGAGTTAGAGGAGATTTAGATGAACAGCTTGCTGTATAATATGTATTTGCTTTGTAAACATTTTAAAACTACAATTTTCAGATATCGCATTTCATTTCTGATATTGGCCGATAATATCGATATGTCAAAAATATACATCTCAATAATAACGTTTCTAGGTAGGTTTACAGAGATAAAGTCGTTGAACCTTACTTTAATAAGAGTTTCTTGTAAAATCATTTAAACAGTAGTTTGTCCATGTTTCAAATAAAATACTGAATGAATGAATGAACTTTTTGTTTAAATATTTTCTAGTGCACTATATTTAGTCGAACAGCATGTAAAAAAAGCAAAAGAAACTCCAACAGAAACAACAACTCCCAAAGCATTGATTCACCATAAGTAAGTACATTTACAAACACTTATATCATCACGTTATCCTGTGTTGTCAGAAGCCCTAGTGTCAGATAAGCAAAGGGGCTCTCACCATTGAACCTATGAAATTACATAAAAGCTCGAGTCCCACCTTTTAGATGTTGTTTTCTAGTGTATGTTAAAAGTGGAGTCAATGACATATTTAATTAAAAAAAGCAAAAAAACAAAAAAACCAAACATCTCAAGAGTGTGTTGTGTGCACAGCTATAACTTATATTTGTAGCAAAGATTGTGGCTCAAACTTCTGTCCTCTTTCTAGAGTAATTGGTTTAAGAAAAGGCGTATAACCCACTACTCTGTGTATGGCCAGGTGTGTATCCTGTAACATCCATAACAAATCTTAAGTGGCAACATTAGACAAAGTCTTCCAGTGTCCATCATCAGGGTTTGATTGCAGAACAGTCTCTTTGCACGATCATGTTGACCTTGAATTCTTTGTATTGATGCCTTGGCGTACATATACCACCGCCACCCCCCCACACTACCCTACCCCCCTTGTCCTCTGTGTCCTACCTTTTGCTGCAGAATATTGTGCTTTATAACTACTTTGACTTATTACTGCTCAACACAGTGCAGTGTACTCCTATTAAATCAATTTAATGCATATTCACACTCCCTTTCTGAACCACGATTGTGACTCTTTCCTAAAACTATTTAAAATGACCTACATTGATTGATTGTACCAAAAAAACAGAGCCAGGGGCTTTTGAATCTGGGACATTATGCATTGCACTTTCCTCTCATTCCAAGCACCTCGGTGAACTAGACTTCTCCTTTATTCCCTGTTGCTGGGATCTACCTAATGAATTATTGTTGGGAGACTATTCATATCTATCAAACCTAACACGAGGAAAAAGAGTCTCTTTAGATTGCCTCAATCCAAGCGAACTGTGCAGCACACTGTCTACATTCACAGTGATATGATGTGTTTGTATAAAGTAAAAGTCAGTGGGGCGGCGTGATTGTCAACAGATAATTCCATGTGGCACTGATGTTCTTATCTGTTTAAATTCAACTTACTATAAACTTCAGTCTAAGTAAACAGGAAACTGTCGGTAAAAGGGAAAACACCTTTTTTATGTTCTACAAATAAATCTGCATTTATGGAAAAAAAGTGTGTTGCATGACCTCTTATTAGTGTACACACAATTAAGGAACATTATAATTCTACACATCAGCTGCATTAAGTCATGCTGTGCACAGCACTTCTGCTTGAGATTCAAGGTAGTGTGTTTTGTATACAGCAGAGTAGCGCTGGGAATCTGGAGGCAGCACACTCATATGTTGACTGCAATAAATGAGAAATTACACAACACTCACAGCATACAAGTCATCTTTGTCTTAGCACATTTGATGAAAGAAATGTCAGAACAAGGCTTTCCAAACACTGACTCACAAACATCCCTTGCTGTGTGTTTTGTCAGACCTCTTAGTGGACATGCTGGGAGTCATGGCCAGCTACAGCATCACAGTGAAGGAGCTGAAGCTGCTGTTCAGTATGCTGAGAGGCGACAACGGGATCTGGGTAAGTTAGTGGTAATTTAACATACACAGTGCTGGAAATAACAAGTTTCGGATTGTCTTTCATGAGAAGAGTGATGCTTGAAATTGACGTACAACTCTGCTGTTGGTGTTTTGCAAGAGCTGGGTAACGAACATCAAAGAGCCCAAGTTATGCTCACAGAATGGATTTAGCTGTTAGAAACAAAACAATGTCTCCCATTCTGTTCGTTGCTGCATAACGTCTTACTTTCTGTCTAAATCAGATTTTTGGAGCTTTAGTCTTCTTTAAGGCCAGCTTTGAAAAAAAGGCCACTCTTTTCCCAATTACACACAAGTTCTCTGTTTTGTCAGAAATAAGTTAGAGTTTAACCTGGCCAAACTGGCCTCTAGGAAGGGGTAAAGGAAGTGTAGAAGTGTCTGAAGGAGATTAGTTTAAAAAGGCAATGATAGTGTGAGAACAGCAGTCTTTGGTTTTGGACTGATTGCATTTTATTTAATATAATGTAATCTCACAATAAACACATATTAGGCAGTTCTCTGGCATCAGTAGCTTAACATGTACAACTTATTCATAATGTACTAATGATTAATTAGCTCCATTTGTGAAACAAAAAGCTAAATCACTGTTGGCTCAGAAAATATATATCAGAAAATCTCCAAATTATTGTAAACTCTTTCAGTGATATTCACCAGTAGATTTTCTCTTTAGCACACTGACATACTGATAAAACTTTAAACCTTGTTTAATTACACAAGGATATCTACTGTGATTATGCTGTTATTTCAACCATTTCTATGTTTAGTGGTTTTGTTTCAAACATTTTTTGCGATTTCTGATGAGCTAGTATCTTTCATCATTAATTGCGACCGATTAATTCATTGCATATGAGAATAATTGTGGTGACATTAAACTCATCACGTAATAGGACCAATATGCAAACAGACCTGAATAATATAAGATGGGTGTATATCTGTGTGTGTTTGTTTGGGTTGGTTTGTGTGCAGATATAGAGACAAGGGCAATTTCTGATTTTTTTTTTCTTTTAATTAAATTTATTAATGCAGCATAAGATTGACTATGTTGCTGTTGTTCAAGCAGTAGGAGCTTGATGGTAAAAGCAGGGACAGTCTAATCAGGTGTGAAGGTGAAACAGGCAGTGCAGTTTAATAAACTCAGACTCTATACATGTAACCACCATTTTCTATTACTAACCACAGAGCAGCAGCTCTGGGCTGAATGCGTAGCTCAAGGGCTCCTTTTTTTATTTTCCCCTTTGACAGGCTATTTCACCACCACATCTTACCTCAAATTCTCCTCCTTTACACAGTCATCCATACAAACGTTTGTTATTCTGGTAATACTAAAAATTCTTTTTCTTTAGCTGTGTGTATTTTAAATAACATGCTTTACATATGATAGGTAATAGTTAAGTTTTATCCTTTAAATAAACACCAATAAAGAAAAAACGCATATAATTTCATACTTACTTTGATACTTACTTAAAATATCCAGTAAAATTTGACTTTGTGGTTGTCTGCTGACTTTTGAAGTGATAATACCATCACCTGAGATTATTTTAGAGCTGTGAGTTGGAACTGATAAATGCCAACTCGGCTTTTTTCTGTTGTCCTAATCTCAACTACTTCATGTAGTTTACTGATTACCTGAGTCAGCAGTCTCTTAGTGTAGTTACCTCACAGCTGGAAGGACACTTTTAAACCTGAATTGTGCAGATTAAACATTGTTTTAATGAGGTGAAAGTCCCAGTGAAACGCTTAGCACAGTGTAATTTGTGTCAGTATATTTACAGATTTCTTGTAAAGATGTCAGAGAGAATGTCCCCCTTCCTAGGAAAAACTCCAAGCGTCTTACGCTTAATGGTCCAACAGCCTGATCAGACAGTGTCAGGCTATTACGCTTCAACTCTGGCATTCTCTGTGTAGAGTTAGTGAGGTGTAGAGTGTTTGATGTTGGTTAATAACCTAGTCCCTTCCCATCAATTTCCCTCTTCTCAGGCACTAGTACAACCAACATCAGCAACCACTGGTCACTGATCAGCGGCCCATACACTCAACTATACTTCCCCCTCTATTCAATAACCATCACCAAACCATCCAACTCACCCCTATTTTCCAGTCCACTTCAATTCCTCCTCTCCCTGCAGCTCTCTGGAAACAGATTGATTAAGGGTCAACATGGTATTGAGGAGTTGTTGTCGCGGGGGATGAGGGGGGGTTGAAAACATTGATCCAGTGTGGTTGTGGTGGAGATATGTGTGTATATATATATATATATATATATATA
>JBAMHX010000017.1:11634772-11645772 GCA_037177515.1 Pseudomugil tenellus | reverse complement strand
GGCTTTGCAATTGTTCATGATATAATAAGGGACTAGATTAGTACATTTTAGTGTTGAACTGGTGTAGAGTTAGGCTACCTTTTTAGGAATTATGACTAAGTGACATCTTCCTAAGCAGTTTTGAAGATAGGATCTAATAATGTTTTTTTTTAAAGTGTTATTTCACCCCCAGCTTTGTGCCTAACTTGAGCCACTAAATGCTAAAATGCTAAAGAATGGAATCACAGTGTGGCAGGAGTGTAGCATGGAGAAAGGGCAAGACAGGATTATAAGGCAACTGTTACACTACAGGTTGCTTTTTTAATTTGGAAAGACCTTCCCCTTACCAGTCTCAGGACAACTACTGAGACAACAGACAACTACTCTGATTAATTAATTAATTAATTAATTAATTGATAATGCATTTCTCATGCCAAAAAGCAAGAAAAGTGCATTAGTGAAAGAAGCATTTTCCCCCAGATTATTTGTAAAATGTATAATTTGTTAAATTGCCAATATTAAAGTAAAGCTCTTTCATATTTACACCTGCTTGCTTCCCTGGTAACCTGCATGGCAACATAAATACAATGTAATTATATTGAGCTACGACTGCATACACTTCATAAAAGTAGAGCAGAAAATGAGCCTACATTGCAAAAAACATGCATCTTAATAAGTGCATTAACTTTACATTCAGGCTATTCATTATTTCCTGTGTGAAAAGGGTCCACTCTCCATAGAAAATAACCAGAGAGCAATTTGTGTGTATTTATGATTGATTATCCCTGCACATGGATATAGCTTTGTAAGTAACTTTTAATGGATATGTTTTTTAACACTACATATTAACAGAAAAGCTTTCAACACCGGGTCATCAGCTTTTGTAATTTGCTGAAGTCATACGTTCTAAACTCAGTTAATATAAACATAAGCACGCTGTGACTGCAACTAATTATGTTTGCTAATATTATTTAGGTGTGTATGGAAAGCAGCTTCACATGCAGATTACTAGTCTTGTTTTGCTTCTCCAAGTTAGCTTTGTGTTATTCTGATAATTAGGAGGACAATTGAAAGACATCTGGAAAAGTCTAAATTTATATTTAGCCATTTAGATGGAGATAAAGGTGTTGCAGTCTGTGCTGCTTGCTTAAAACTGCTCAGGGTACATTTCTTACACTAGACCTTTAGATGAAAAGGTTTAGAACAAGTATGGCTTGTAGTTCTGTGAGCGGCCTTGGGCCTTCCTGTGCTGTCAGGCTGAGCGAGGCACCCAGGGAGTGAGGTGCTGGAAGGGGAGAGCAGCCCCTGCCTGGAGCTGCTGCAAAGCCTGGCAGAGCTCCTTACTAGCCTTTCATCTGTGAGGCTTCCTATGTGATGCAGCAACAACACTGCTGCAGGATACATGAACCGAAAGGCCTGTGCACACTGATATAGACATAAGCCTACAAATTTACAAGCTGCAACTGGTAATTTCACCAAACTGAGCTTAGACAAGTGAAAAATATCTGTTTTCTGTTTTTTTGTGAAGCTACAGAGTGTCTGTGATTTGATATAACATGCAATATTTTATTTTATATATGTGCCATAAATTTATCCATCGTTTGTGTTTTTTGTTTCTTTTGTTGACAGACTACAAAGAGATAAATTTGGATCTCTAAGTGCTTTGAGTCCCCCCCCGCCTCTCCCTCTCCACCTACATCTCTTATTCTGGGCTAATTGAATTAGTGCCCGGGTTAGCAGTGTGTTCATTAAGCTAATGTCGTGTTGTTTACACACAGCTCATGCTGCAATTAAACAGACTCCATTTTGGGTGTTGAACTTGTACACATAGACACACACAGACACACACTTCTCTTGTCCCTCGATAGCTTATTTGTCTCTCGTTCCATCCACTTTATTTCTCACACAACCTTTGAAAGCTACTTTTTCTCACCGTTCCATCCCCGCAGAGCACTTTCAAGTTCAAGTCAGAGAGCGATATCCACCTGGCTGAGCACCACAAGCAGGTTCTGTATGATGGCAAGCTGGCCAGCTCCATCTCCTTCACTTACAACGCCAAGGCCACGGATGCCCAGCTCTGCTTGGAGTCGTCACCGAGGGAAAACGCTTCCATCTTTGTACACTCGCCACACGCACTCATGCTACAGGTCAGTTTGGTCTTTTTTCTTTGCCTTACTAAGACCTGTAAATCACCTAAATAAGTGTTTGAAGTGAAATGAAATGACATTTTCAAGCTACTTTGTCACAAGCTGAATCATAAGCACTTAAACTGTATTTGTGAAAAATACTCTCAGTATTCTCCTGGTTTTTTTCTTTTAGCTCTGCCAAGGTTGAGGTTATGTGTTCGGCTGGTAGCAGCATAACTCAAAAACGTTAGGGACAGATTTTGGTGAAATTTTCAGACAATCTAAGAACTTAAATAAGAAACAACTGATTCAATTTTGGGGGGTGAATCGGATCCCCACTTCGATCCAGAATTCTTTTAAAAGGATTTTTTGCTAAGGAGAGGTAGGCATAACTTTGCCTTTAGAGTTTCTAACTAAAATAATGCCTATTGTGCTCACTGCATGCTTCTCGTTTTACTTCTGTTAGTTTCAACCAAGTGTCCTCTATTCAAAGTTTCAAAGCATATTATCATGAATCATGAATTTTTTGTTGAATATATTATGCTGATTTTTAACAATGTGCTATTTTTTCTCAGTAAAAATGATGCATCTGCAATTCAATTAGGGAATATTATGATTAAGAGTGTTTTAGTTAGCAGAGGATATGTTTTCTCCTTTTTTGGTTTTGTGGGTAAAGATGTCACATAAAAGCCCATAAAAGGATATAGTTGCTGTGTTAAACAGTTTTTAAAAGAATAATTTTATTCTACAGAATTTTTCATCCATAGAGAGCCAAAAATACATTTATTCATGATAATATTGACTGATTAGTGGGGATCATTGTGTGATTGTAAAGTAGAAGTATGCATATGTCCAGCAGATTGCTTCATAATTGACCAGGGTAATAAAATAAAAATAATAATAAAATAGGAAAATTGTTTTTTTTAATCCTATTAATTTAATAATGTATTTATATGAAGGGCCTTGTGATTTAACTCTAGAGATGCTTCATAGACACACACCTAGTTACAGGAAATATCATCTTGTGTAGAAAAATGTTCATTGTTCTCATTTTGTTTAGTTAATAAATATTCAGCAGGAAATGTTAAGTTTCAACTCTTCCTAAGGGTTTTGTGGATATTCAGTACAAAGTGCAACCCAGTTCAGTGAAAATGATCCATTAGTGAGGCTTAGAAAGATAATGAACTTTAGCTCCATGGGTCAAACTTGAAATAAAATGAATAACTAAAAAAGAGTACTTGGAGGAGAGCATGAAGATTCATCCAGATGCAAGATTAAAGATGAATTGATTTTTTTTCTTTTTTATAAAATGAAATGAGGTGGACCATGTCATTCAAATTGAAATGACCACGTATGTACTGAGGACTCAATTTGAGTTGCAGTTCAGAAATAATTTGCAGATTTTTAAACCTACATGTACATTAAGAATTGATGCAGTTTTATTTCTAAGATAAGATAGATGGTTTGTTTTAAGTGTGAAAGTTGTTTCGTTTTAGCAGCAATTTATGATTTTATCTGTTTTTTACTTTCTGAAAAAAAGCCTCTGGTTAACACTAACAGATCTCTAATAATCCACAGGATGTGAAGGCCATTGTAACCCACTCCATCCACAGTGCCATCCACTCTATAGGAGGCATCCAGGTCCTGTTTCCACTCTTTGCTCAGCTGGACTACAAGCAGCTCAATGACAGCAGTGTGGACACCACCGTCTGGTGAGTGAGCTTTGAAAAACAGAAAAGGAACCCTGCGGCTGCTTGAAAAGCAGTGATATGGAGAACAGTAATGATTTCTTTTGCAGGACACCCACTCTACTGTGTGACAGTTATATTCATCTGAAAAATGAAGCTTAGACAATTATGCTGGAAGCCACAAAACAATGGATTATCAATCTTTGTAGGTCACTACAGCTTATCTTTCCCTCTTGACCCTTTGATCTTTGAGTAAAACAAACAAAAATTTGAAAGTTCTTCAAAAGAAACACTTTCTTACAAGCAAAAGATCATCTTATATGGGGCAACATGACAAAAATGAAGACCAACAGTTGAGTGAAAAATTACCTAATGGACAAAAAAGTACCCGATTACCTACAATGGGTTAATGGGTAATAGAAAGCAGGGGCTGAAGAGTTAAAGGTCAAAAACAAAGATAGTGTTCTCTGGATTGTTGAGTGATTTTTACAAAGAATTTGTGCATCCTTCCGCTCAAAGATTATCCTGATACCAAGCCTTAATGCAGTTACATATCAAGCTGCATCTCCACGTCCTCTTAGCTACAGAGTATTTATTAGGTATTATGAGGGGGGGTAATGACGACATGAACAGCATCAATTAAGAATGATGGGGAATGTGGTGGTAAAGAGCTGTGGGAGAAACATTCTCACCTTCATCCTGTCATACTGCAATAGAGAATGAAAATTAATCACTAATGTGTGTTTCATATACGTGTCGCAGCGCTACTTTGCTGGCATTCCTGATGGAGCTGCTAAAAAGCTCTGTGGCCATGCAGGAACAAATGCTGGGAGGAAAGGGCTTTCTGGTGATTGGATATCTGCTTGAGAAGGTCAGTACAAAGGCCTCCACTGAGTTGGTGTTGCAACCTAGATTTATCTAAACAGGGGGAGCTGGAGTTTTTGGTATCCAGTTTGCTTATGTAGCTGGATATCTTCTCAGTGTTTGTAGGAACCATATGTGTCAATATAACAGAAATATCCAATTTAATTCATTTTTGCCTCTGATTGCATCCTTCAGAACCATTACACAGTTGGGTGATCATGTCTTTAACACAGTTAAAATGGCGCTAATTATTGTAGAAACATGAAATAAGGAAGTATTGATTTAGGCTGGTTGAGGCTGTTTAGCTTCTCCTGGTTTACCTGATTGCATTTAGTTAATTTTACATTTGATCTGCCAAAAAATATAGTCAACAGCTACTATGAGATTTAAATATGTAAAAAAATGTATTGAGGTTTTAAAATTCTTAAATAGAAAATATAATTAAACTATAGGAGTACATCTGCATGTGAAAAGGGAGAATAAACACTTTCTTTATCTGCATGTCGCCTAAATAGGTTTGACTGTCATTTAAGCAGTTACCTGCAGATCAGAAGGTTCCAGCAAAATATACTTTTTATTCATAATCTAATCAAAATTCAGGTTTTTTTTTTTTGCATATTTTAAATGTATACATTAAAAAAAGTACATTTTAACACTGAACTTTTTGTATTGTCTGTTCTCTTTAACTAAAATGTTAATGATAAACAAGTGAACCGTACCAAAACGCTTCAGTTATTTTGCCTGTGAGGTTAATACAAATGTCTTTCATTGACTAATTTAACATTTTTTTAAAAAAAAAACCAAACATTTAAGTAACATCTTATATTTGCTGTTCCATGCTCAGTCTTCACGAGTCCACATCACCAGGGCGGTACTTGAACAGTTCCTGTCCTTCGCCAAGTATCTGGATGGTTTACCGCATGGAGCACCGCTCCTCAAACAGCTCTGTGACCATGTCCTTTTCAATGCTGCCATCTGGATACACACCCCTGCCAAGGTCTGTTTATTTTTGTGCATCTCCTTGCCAGTGCATGTTTTTTTTTTCTTTTCAATGACCCTGCTCCAAAAAAGTGAAAAGATAACATGAGTTAAATGAGATAACAAAAGGAAAGAGTGAAAAAAATGAGAAAAAATGTTCTAAAAAGTTTCCAGCGACTTTTAATTGAATACATACTTGAAAACAATCAGCATACAGCAAAGAGGAAATCTGCACTGACACCTCAGCAGTTATTATGTTTCACAGTAATGTTGTAAATTAGCTTGGAGGACAAGAAAAGCAGGGGCTGGGGCTAGAAGCTGGCATATCACACTGGAAAAGGACAGAACATTCAACATGCACGCAGGAAAACAAAGACTAAAAGTGACATTTGAAAGGAACTTAGGACAAGAGAGAAATGCGCAGCTCCACTTTTCCTTCTCACTCTGAGCTGGATCTGAGCGTTTGTGGCATTCCCACGGGGCCCGTCAGCTCTTGCCTCCATGATTTCCAAAACCTCTTGCCTTCCTACTTCTGACCTTAAGAGGTGATCCAGGGTACAAGCAGCACCTTATTCTGAGCATGTTGCAGGAAGAAACGCAATAGAGACAAGCGAGCCATCGATATTGCTAAGAAGGAGTTTGTTAAAACAGAATCCAACACCATGTTTATGTATTGATCCTGCTCAACACAAACCTGTACAAAATCATTACACATTGGGGTTTTCACTTTCAGATGAGCGCACCACTACAGAAAATGGCAATGTAGCGGCTCGTAAGCATGAATGGGTTCATAATGAGAACAGGACATGCAGAAAAAGTTTACCAAGCAGTAAGACTAAAGAAAAGAAATATTTTAATTGTACAATTTCACCTCTGGACTTTTCACACTTCTACTTTATTATGTTCTGCATCTTGGAATATTATTATTGCCCTCATTACTGGCAAGAATTGCTTTAGTCACATTCATCGGAGCTTAATAAGAAATCATATCTCCCCCACTCGCATTGCAAGAGCCTGTTCTCTCTTCCAAGCTACCTCTGGTAGAAACAAAATGTTTTTAACAAGCCACTGCTGCAGGAGTGCCGTCAAACCACTCTGCACTGATCAAGGATGAGACTTTTGCTCTGCTTAACAAAATCGCACCCTATCAGCAGCTCAGCGTATGAAATGTAATGTAATGAAGGCTTTATAAGTCAGCTGAGTGTGCTCTCCAGTCCAGATGAGCTGTGATGTGATATGCTCACGCCGCAGCCTTCTGCTAATTTCATTTGCTTAAACAGAGCTACCTCGTTAAGGCTGGTCCTTAGCATGGTGGTCACCGTAATTAGCTTAGAGATTTGTGAGCCAGCTCGATTTGGTGTACATTCGATGAGGAGGATTGGCTAGAAGAATATTAAGAGAGGGAAAAAGAGAACAGACGCACGGAAAGAGCAAATGAGCAGTGGGAGAGTGGCCTCCTTAAATGTCAGGAATTGTAAGTAGCTCCTCAGATGAGGCTTAATGGTTTCCGGCACAGAAACATAAAAATAACACAGAGCAGAAAATATTGGTGCCTTTATATTTAGTTCCCTCTCACTCCCCTGTGGCTGTCTTGTCGCAATTAAACTCGCTTTTGTTTGAACACCAAAAACATACAAAGCTGATTAGTTTTACCTCACTCTCCTTGTTTATCCTTTTGTTTCTGTTTGAGTAAATGTAAACTATATGAATGTCTTGCATGTGTCCAGGTTCAGCTATCTCTCTACACATACCTGTCATCGGAGTTCATCGGCACTGCCACTATCTACACCACCATTCGCCGCGTCGGCACTGTCCTGCAACTCATGCACACTCTTAAGTACTACTACTGGGCCATAAATCCTTTGGAATGCAGCGGAATCACCCCGAAAGGTCTTGGTATGTCCAAAATCAAGCACAGCTTTTTTGTATGAAGATATCTTTTATTTTAATAGCTGTAGCTGAAAAGTAAGAGCAGTCATCTTTCAAAGGGAAAGTTAGGAGATCTATTCCAGGCTTTGTGTCCAAAGCAAGACACTGAACCCCAAATTGCCTCCCAGTGTGCTTATTGGGATGTGAATGTGTGTGTGAATGCACTATGTAGTGTAAAGTCCTTTGATTGGTAAACTTGATTGCAAGTACAAGTCCATATATCATTTAACAAGGAAGAACAAAAGATGAATGTTTTAACCGTTCCCAGTACATCAGAGACAGCATGCTGGGACTTTTTGTATAAACCTGTACCAGCCAGGCTGAAGAGCTGGACAGCCCAGGGAACAAAGGTTACTCTGTGTTCTGCAACCAGGACAACTGGCATTCTGGTGGAAGTCTGTCAGACACTGACAACTCTGCATGTCAGGGAGTCCAGTAGGATCCAGCATGCTGCTCTCAGAAACTGATGGTCACACACTGTAGAAAGTGACCAAGTTGGACTGCAATCCTTTTTTTTCCTCTGTATTTTGTAGCCGAGTCCTGTCTTGTTGGTCTATGGAGTGAAACCAGTTGGTTTATTGAGAAGGTTTTGAGACGCTTGATCACATAATATTGCTTTAGGAACTCCAATACCTTCAGGCTACTTGTTGCCTCTGTTTCTCTGCCATCTTAACAAACTGAGAGATTAAGAAAATTAGTTCCCTGGTAAATGAAAAACCAGTAGCTGACTTCACTTGTTATTTTGTTGCATGACTATATAGCAAAATGCTCCACTTCGGCGCCTCAGGTGGCAATAATGGGAAAGACGATACATCAATGATGCCGTGTAAGATGAGAGTCAGACAGCCCTGCAACGTTTGTTAACATGCAGAAAACTATTTATTAGGTCAGCGGAGGAGAGATGAGTGGTAGTAACTAAGCAGTTTGAAAATGAATGAAATGAAATGATGAATATAATAAGAAGCTTCGGTGCTCACCCAAATGAAACCCTATGCTAAAATGCTATTACTGGTCACGAAATTCTCCCCCCCAAATCAAAAATATGTGGTCGAGGAGTTTAAAATGATTTCTATTATCCTTCATTTTGGCCTCAGTCCCTGCAGAGAAAACACAATGAGGTTCACACAATGTGAAACTGATTTATGCCTCCACGACATTATTAATACAAGTGTAAACATGCATTAAGGGTACTTCACTCTTCCCTTGGCAACAATTGTCTTGTGAGGCATGCTTATAAGGTTGGCAGAGCAGCCCCATGCTGCAAATGATTCAGTGTATCTGAAAATGAGGAAGACCTTTCCAGACGTAGACAGAAAATAAATCTTTTTCACATGAAAACAAGTTTTGTTCCCTCAGCAGGCTAACCCGTGAAAACCTCGAACGAAAAATGATGTAGATTTCCTGAGCTGTAGACACATCCTTTCATGCTTCCTATGAGAACAGTGTACCTTTTCTGTTTGGAGAAAGAATTGTTTCTAAAGTACTATGCTCCAAACAACACCATTTATATCAGATTTTCAATTTTCCCTGCTTTTGGAACATTACAGAACCAGCTTTCACCCTGCTTCTGCAAGCACATACTGGAGCACCAGAAGGTCAGAGCATGCTCTCACTTTAATCAACCTCTTCTGTACCCTAGACCTTCTGCTGAATATAAGTATGCATCCTATGTCACCATGGTAACAGACAAATTTGATGGGCAGATCCAAGGGAGCTTTTGGAATTTCTAATCAAGTGGTTGTCTGGCTTCTTTTCTGTTTGGTGATATTGCTGTTTGACTGCAGGGATTCGGCCCCATAAAGAGACACTGATAAGAGCACAGTGGCAATTAGCCTCAAACACACACTAACTGCCATTCAAAGCTAAAAGCTGCTAGTGTTGTTTGACTGTATGTATGTATGTGCATGGACTTGACTGTACTGTATGAGGGTGATATGCACTAATTTACATAGTAATAGGAAGGTGTTTTGATCTTCCTGTGGGCTCCGCGGATTAGAAATGTGTTTGTCACTTTGAGGGGAATGAGGTTGAATTCACATTGCAGACAAACATTTTTTTGTATTATTATGCTCTTATCCACTGGTGTTGCTTCTCGTTAGAAATCCATAATTCATGTCTGCAATTTCCATGTACTTTACCAGTACTTCCAGTTTGGTGTTCAATGAAAATTTCTGGACAACAAAAAAGGAGAGAGAGCATACTGCAGCTCATAAAACGCCTGCAGGCACTTTGCACTTGTGTTGCTTTTAAATTCTGCTGCTGACTTATAATTCAATGGAAATGGCTTTTATTGTTTTTTCGGAAAAAACACAAATGCTTGTACCGAAGGTGATGCTTTCAAAATATTTAGAAACATTGAGTGAGGGTCATGTTTACCACTGTGTTTCATCACCTCCTCTTGTAAGCTACACTTCAGCATGTGGGAATTTGGTCGTTTTCAAGTGAAATATTTTCCCTCAAAAAAGGATTCTAGTTGACAGATGTGCAACCCACAATGTGCACAAATCCCCCTCCCCCCGCCATGGATGTTGACATTTCAACTGTTTGCATATGATATATGAGATGGATGTCTTCTCCTTTTTATTCAGGACTGAAAAGGCATCTGTGATATTTAAACAGAATTTCAATTAGAAATGTTTTCATTCATTCATTTTTTCATTTATTTTCTACCTCTCCTGTCCAGCATCATAACATAATGGCGGCCTGCGTGCTATATGTTGCCAGACAATGATGTTTTTTATATATTACTGCAGTGCTACAGGATGCATAAAGTAGGCTAATAATGAAACAGTTATCAAACATACCTGCAGAGAAACGTACCGACACACAAACCTCAACAATGTTGATTTAGTCAGAAGCAGATGGATAGAGGAGCACTTTTGTGGTCATGCACATTACCAAAGATGAACAGTCTGCTTGCAAGGGAACCATGACCATAGCCTGAAGCATCAGGCGAAGGTAGGTAGGGTGAAAACCAGGAGCCCAACAGATTTAGCAAACCTCGGAGCACAGGGCCCCATCCAGCCCAGAGCAGAGCCCAAGGTGCACCAAGTACTCCAAATATTTATTTATTTATTTATTTGTTTGTTTGATTATTTCCTACATTTCAATCATATTATTCCATCAGCCCAGGAAAATTGCACCACGTCTGAATGTTGTTAGTATCATTTCTATATTAGCATCGTAGAATTTCCACCTGCAAATGTGTCTCCAGTGATGTGTTCACTGTACAGTGGTTTTCTCTTCACAAGTTCAATTCCCAACAGTTTTTTTAAGCCTCACATGTATTATTATCTTTTTAATTAGAAACCTGTCTATGCTGTCAAATAAAAATGAAATGAAATCAACTAACAGAAAGAAAAAGAGACAGAGCATCTCTGACTCATCATTGTCTGACAGTATGAAAATATAAGATCTTATTTGGTGTCAAACACTC
>JBAMHX010000017.1:11622575-11634672 GCA_037177515.1 Pseudomugil tenellus | reverse complement strand
AAAAGAGACAGAGCATCTCTGACTCATCATTGTCTGACAGTATGAAAATATAAGATCTTATTTGGTGTCAAACACTCAAGAAAACTGTCACCTCTGATCAAGGGTATGAGATAAGGAAAATTCTTTTCAAAGAGAAACAGGTTTTCATTAAACTTGAACCAGAGAAATTTTGATTTATTTACATCCTTTCCAAAAGACGTACTAAAACAAAGCAGTACGCTCAATGTTCTCATGGTGCATCCATGCACTCACTTTATGCATAACTATGACGGATGGTCATTGTCACCAGTCCAGCTACATGTAGCAGCTTGACAGATAAGGATGATGGATGACAATGGACTGCTTTAGTGCCATGTTTTGGCTTGGTGAAGAGCAGATGAATAGACTGAAACACGTACAGATTCATGATCTAATGCTAGTAGCCCGTGACAAGCAGATGCTTCAAGAAGCGTCAGCTCTTCTTTCAACCTTTAATGTTTCTCGCAGTTTACTACTAATGGCTAGGCTGCAGTGAGTTAAATATCAATTCTTCAAATGGGATTTTACTGTTCAGTAGTGGTTTTGTCTTCACTTTTAGCAAACATTGAATAAACTGTCATGGTAAATGCTTGTTTAGTCTTAGCTGGGAATTAAGGTTGTTGTCTTTTATGACCTGTATCGTTTAATTGGTTTATTGATTCTTGGAGGAAAAACTCATTTTAATGTAGCAGCAGACATGTAATCAAAGAAAAAAAACTCTCCTATATCTCATATTATTAATGCTTTCATCTTTATTGAGTATTTTCAACTATTTTATGCATTAGCATGTTGAATGGCAGCAGTTTTCAGATGATTCATAACAACCACTAGCTTCAAGTATGCCTGATGTGCAAATGAATCATGTTGAAAATGAAAGAAAGTTACATCAATGAAAAAAATCTTTTCCTGGGCCTGAGTGGTCACTGTTTTTTTTCTTGGAACAGTTTAGAAGCACTTTGCTGAGACTCAATGCACCAAGTAGGAGAACAACACCGTTAAAGTTGTAAAAAAACAAGTATGGTGAATATGTACGGCTCTTTGTGGCTGTTAAAGCACACATCAGGGCTGTTGCAGTTGAATGATTGAGTCAAAAATGGAAGAAAGTGGAGCTGAATGCTTCGAGTATGGCAAAGAGTTTTAGATATGCGAAAGTGCTTGCAGTGTGTGTCAGATGCTTTTGTGTTTTTAGCTTGATTATTTCTTGTTGCAGCCCACCAGAGCAAACAACTGATGGAGTGCCAGTGCTTCAAAGTAGATACATTGGATTAAAGCGGCTGTTTGGTTTGGATCAGTTTGACCATCAATCATACTTTTGCAAATTACTTCGTCCCTGCTGTAATACGTTAGATTAGTACAAGCATAAAATATCCAGATTGCCAAACTGCTCCTGGAGTTAATGACAGTGATTTACAGTTCACAGTTATAATGTGTAGTGAGTCTATGTGCGCGTGTCTGTCAACATGTTTTTCTCTGCTCTCCAGGAAGCTTAATAAAACTGAACATCAGTTAACTGTAGCGCTCACTCACTCTGAACTGCAGACATATTTAGCTGATGATTATCCAGCATAAAAAATGGATTTTTAACAGGAAATTATTTTTGTTTTTGTTTCTTTGAATAGATGGACCACGGCCATCCCAGAAGGAGATCATCTCTCTCAGAGCCTTCATGCTCCTTTTCCTCAAACAGCTCATACTGAAGGTAGAGAGAGTAATCGATTATCTTCATCACACAGTTTAAGCTGCAAGAAATCACTTTGCTTCTTTTTATGTTCTCTGTTGTTTCTCCTCCCGGGCAGAGCTGACTTAATCTAAAATATGTGGAAAATAGCCTTAAAGATCAGCAGCCCAGAATGAAGTGAATCTTTTTGTGTTTGTGCAAACCCATATCGATTTATCGCTACATCTCTGTGGTATGAGGACGATAAGAAGCAGAAACTGGAGATCATGCATTTAGTAAACGCTTATCTGTTTTTCTAGGACCGGGGTGTGAAGGAGGACGAACTCCAGAGCATTCTCAACTATCTGTTGACCATGCATGAGGTAAATGCTCACTTTCGTATTAAAATAGACTCTGAGAGAGGGCAAAAGAGGGAGACGGGAGAGATGGTGGAAGTGGCTGAGTGGAGCTGGTGGCAAAATGTGCATTATAATTTGTGGGCTGGAGTTATGGTCCACTTAAACGAGAGAGTGTGAGTCAGCTTCAATGCTGTGACAGCATGAAAAATGGCGCAACAATAGACTGAACAGAATGTACTCCTCTGTAGCAATTATATCTATTCTTGCTCTGAAATACCACCTGTTCCTCTGCAATACCCTCTGTGTCCACCCCGGCAACTCTCCCTTTGTCCTTTTAGTCCTCTATTCGTTTGTCCTGCTGGGCTTTCTCCTCCTCCGCCTCACCTGTTCAACTTTGTTTTCTTTTCTTTGCAGGATGAGAATATCCACGATGTGCTCCAGCTGTTAGTGGCTCTTATGTCTGAACACCCAGCGTCCATGATCCCTGCTTTTGACCAGCGAAATGGCATAAGGTGAAGGCTGCCTACACACGCAAGCTCACATTAAAAAAGATTTCATTCCTCATATATACTGTTGGGACAAATCTAATTCATGTCCACCGTCACATTTTATCTGATGCATCTGACACCAAAAAACATGTTTAGTTTCTCCCACTTTGGCTTTGTGCAGCAACAGGAGCATTCAAGCTCCTCTATGCAGTGAAATTTGTCTTTACATGATGAACTATAGCAGTAATGTGATCAGAGCAGTTGGATTTTTCAAAGACACACTCAAACCAACTGCGCTGGTAATTCCAATTACTTGTAGATGTCTTTTTGGTTGCCACGGTAACTCTTCGTTGCTAGACAGCTGCTTTGAAAATGTGATGAGCTCAACCTCTCTTCATACCCCTTTCTTAGAAGAAAATGCTTCAGTCAGCACACATGTTGATAACTTAAACTTAGAGCATAATAATTATTCATTGAAGAATTTCCCTCCATGTTTTTTTTATTTTTACATTTGGCTTATATCGGAGGTCTTATGATTTGACCCATGTGTTTTGACTTTCTACAGGGTGATTTGCAAGCTCCTGGCCTCTAAGAGTGAGAGCATCCGGGTTCAGGCACTTAAAGTCCTGGGCTACTTCCTGAAGCACCTTGGTCACAAGTAGGTACCTCTCTTTGTTTTTCTCTCTTACTCCTTCCTGTTGTCTCCTCTCCAGGAAAAGGCGAATCTCCAAACTGATGGTAATTTGCGTTTCTGCCAGAAACAAAACAAAAGAAACATTGTGTCTCCATGAAAAGATTGTGAGGCTCCAAAAAGCCTATTAAAACTGAAGAACGACAACATCAACATCTTCAGTGAGCTGCTTTGTTTGTATATGAAGATAATGTCTGCATCGTCTTGTCCAGGCGGAATAATCACAGTGACACTGAGCTCTGGCTGCTAGGTGGAAGCTTGATGAGCAGCATTGAATGCTGGGGGATTTATTCATCCCATGTACACCTCTTCTCCACAACATGAGAGCAGGCCTCCATGCTGCACCTGAGCCCTGATCCATCAGTCCCCCACCTACTCTACGTCTGTTCCAAGCACATTTTATACGGCTGCCTCTTGCAGTTTTTTAATCAACCATTCGTGCATTCATCCTTTTGTTATTAAACCTCACTAAAGGAAGATTAGATATGACAGACATGTGGATGTGTTTATTTTTTTTTTTAACTTTTATTTTATATAACCTTTATATAAAAAGGAAAATAGGACTCTTGAGACTTAAATTCTCGTTTGGAAGCACATTGTGGCCAAGATAGACAGCAGCTTAGTCAGCAATTGCTACACAATAATATAAGGAACTGAGACCCAGAAGTTTACATCCAAGAAGCATAAACATGCACATGAAAAATGTGGAAAAACAACAATAAAAAAAATGTCTAAGCAGAAATATCAAGATGAGAAGGAGATGGGTTGATATGATGTTGCTTGAATGTTTACAAACACTGTAGGATTACAGGATAAGTAAGGGTTAGTGAGAGCCGCTGTGTTTATGTTGGAAATGTCTTAAAAACCATCAGAGATGTGTGATTGTGTGTTCCTGTGTAGGAACCTAGTCTTCACAGAACTGCTTGGAAGTGTAGTGTTTACTCATGTTTTTATTTATTTGTGTGTGTGTGTGTAATTGCTGCAAACAAGGTGAAAGTTGCATTAATTCAGATTTCTAGCTGTGATCAAGTGTAGTTTCTGTTTACTTGTTTGAGAGGGCCTCATTTCTACTTTGCAATACAGGAGAGGATGATCCCTCTCAAAGGTCTCAGATGCACAAATATGAATCACTTAGTATGTCTTGGAAAATTAGCAATCTATTGGTCTGATATTTGCAAGTTTCTGGTGTTGTATTTATGCACCAGCTACTGGGTGCAGCACTAATGTATGGAAGGACATTCCTGAGACCCTTGTAGAGGAGCTAATACATGTAACAGTGACAACATTTTCAAAACTCAACCACTGCTTTTGGAAGAACCTTTCACTGTTAATCTGCAGTTAACTCAAAAACAAAGTAAACACTCCAACCCATCATAAAACATCATCCTATTTGTTAAATATGATGTGCATTGGTGATCATATCACACTTTAAACCTACCGTAATGTGCTCTGCTTCTGGACACATGGCCCAGTTTTATTTAATAATAAAGTAAAGGTATGAAACCATCCTTTACTATGGTCTGGCAGGACTAATGGGACTATAATTTGGCCAGTTTTATAAATGTGAGTTTAATACATCTCTTTCTTTGTAGAATTTGCATATATTACGAGCCTACATATAAAGAAAAAGCTGTTTCTGATCCTAGTTTCTGTCAAAGTGAGTACATTTACCAGATGAATAAACTGATTAGAAAACTAATTTAAAACCCTGATGAGAGCTAATAGGGTTTGTATTTTTCTGGGATATTTGCATATGCGTCCCAACGGTACAATATTGCAATGCTTTTCTTTCTCAAGTTTAATATTCAAACTGGATATTTCCCAGCTGTAGTGCGTCCTTATGTTGTCATATCGTTGATGCTTCTTGTTCAATTCTTGCTTGTTCATTTTGGTCTCATCCTTACTGACGGCCAAATGGTATCACCCGCCAATATCAGACTGCCGTCTGGTTTAGTGAGAGTCCTTGTCAGTTTCAGCTGTCAAAAAGCTATTATTAATGCGCAAGTGTGTCTTTGTTCCCCTGCAGGAGGAAGGTGGAGATCATGCACACTCACAGTCTGTTCACCTTGCTGGGAGAAAGGCTGATGATGCACACCAACACGGTTTCCATCACCACCTACAACACTCTGTATGAGGTAAGTGATGGTTGTGCAGCAGCTCTTTTACTTTCTATGAAAGTGAATGTCGTGGTGACCGTTTATCTTCTGTGTGTAGATTCTGACGGAGCAAGTTTGCACCCAGGTAGTTCACAAACCTCATCCTGAGCCTGACTCTACTGTTAAGATCCAGAATCCCAGTAAGTACAAAAACACTGCTTTCTGACATGGATCTCTCTGTTTCTGTGTGCCTTTTTGGTTGTTTTGATGCAAGAAAACAAAGAAAAAAGCCTGAATTTAAAGGTGATGAGGTCATTTTCCTCTTTCCTGTCGCTCAGTGATTCTGAAGGTAGTGGCAACCCTGCTGAAGAACTCCAGCCCCAGTGCAGAGCTGATGGAAGTCAGGCGACTCTTTCTCTCAGACATGATAAAACTCTTCAGCAACAGCCGTGAAAACCGACGGTAGATTCACAAATATGCCTTCGCTTGCATTTATTCACCCACATCCCATTTATTTCTAGCAACGATTCGTGTCTTTTGAGATGAAAGTCCTGCATCACGTCAACTGTTTGTGTTTATGCAGCTGCTTGCTGCAGTGCTCTGTGTGGCAGGACTGGATGTTTTCCCTGGGATACATCAACCCCAAGAACCCCGAGGAGCAGAAAATAACTGAGATGGTGTACAACATTTTTAGGATCCTTCTCTACCACGCTATCAAATATGAATGGGGAGGGTGGAGGGTTTGGGTTGACACCCTGTCCATCGCACACTCCAAGGTTAGAGTTTAAGTGTACATTTTAATTACACTGATTTCAGTTTCTTTGTCATGTGATATAGTCTATGTACATATTTCCACAGTGATTAATGTCCTCATAGATAACAATTTTAGCTAGTGATCACCCTTTTTTCTTCTCATTGACTGGAGTTTAATTCAGCTGTTTTTTTACTGCAGTATAAAAATGAGGGGGTGTTATGGATCATAGTCTAATGGCCCTTGGAGACTAGCATCTCACTTTTATTTATCCTGTCTTTAGTATCGTGATCTACGAGCCCCCTTAGGACTACCTGATGGTTATAGATGTGGAAAGTATTGTCAGTACTCGTGTTCTGATCACATTACCAATTATACTCTACCATCTGTCACAGGTGACCTATGAAGCCCATAAGGAGTACTTGGCTAAAATGTATGAAGAATACCAGCGTCAGGAAGAGGAAAATATGAAAAAGGGAAAGAAAGGCTCCGTGTCCACAATTTCTGGCCTCTCAGCTGCGTCAGCCCCAGTTGTCAATGGCAACCTGGAAATCGATGACAACTCCCAAACACAAACACCCGAGAGTGAAGCTGAGTACAGTGAAGCGGCTGGCGGAGACTCGCGTAACCTCCTCGCAGATGGAACTGTAAAGCGACCGAATGGAGAAGCCCTGACACCTGGAGAGCAGAGCGCCGGTCCAGGGGTGAGGGTGGAGGTCCACGATCTTCTGGTGGACATTAAAGCAGAGAAAGTAGAGGCCACAGAGGTGAAGCTGGATGACCTGGACCTGTCCCCCGAGGGACTTAGTGGAAGTGTTGGAGGAAACGGTGGGGGTGGTGTAGGGATGGAAAACGGACCTCTGGTAGAGGTGGATTCTCTCCTCGACAGTGCTTATTGCTCCGTGGTTCAGAATCTAAATGGGAATTTGGCAACGAAAGAGGACACTACAGGTTCAGGAGTTGGAATAGGAACTAGTCTGGGCCTTTCTGGAGTCAGCTTGGAGGATGATGGGAACATGGGTCCACTCATCACATTAGCTGATGAGAAAGACAGCGTTCCAAGCAATAATGGATTTCTTTTTAGCAAGGTATGATCTTATTATTGTTGCCAGTGATTAATTAAAACCCTATCAGTGAAGCCACATCCTCCCCTGCTGACTTAAAATATAATTTCACCACTTTGTCACTGTTATCCTTCTGCTGGTATCTATCCATTTTAATCTGTCTACTTTCCCAAATTAAAAAAAAAGTTTTTAACTGCATACTTTCTGTAACATTTTAGTGTAATTCTGGTTTAATTATCCCATTCATCTCCCTCTAGGTTGATGAGAAGTTGCTTCCAGCTCTGGCAGCTACAGACCCTCTCGTGTTGCAGAGTCCAGACCAGCCCAGAGCATCAGGCTCAGTTCCTGCTCACTCCACCATCAATGCCAGCGATGATCTCAGCCTATTGGCTCACATGACCAGCTGTGGCTCTGATTTGACGCAGACTCAGAGCCACACTACAAGTGAACTTCCAGAGGATGGACCTTTTAAGATCCAGAGCCCTCTTGCTGACATTAGCTCCATTGCTGAAGCTGAGAGCCAGTCACAAATTCAAGGAGCTTCAAGGCCAGATTTCCCAGAGGGAGAGAACACATCTGGGGCAGAGGGAGAGTCTGCTGGACTTAAGACTGGAGGAGATACAGCCAGCACCACCTCTGATACAGAGAGGTCAGATGATGGAAAAGACAAGGACACAAAGAAGATCCAAACTACAGCAACCACTCAGGTGTGTTTACAGGTTTCTGTACGTTTTTGTAGGATAGATCAGTTTTTTAAAAATCTATGTGTTCTCATCGACTTTCAAGTTGAACGGAAATGAGGCAAATATTTTTCTGAAAACAAACCATTTAACGTCTCAAAATGACAAATAAAAATAACATTCTTGAAATGTTCCATTTTTATAACTGGTGTATGTCAACAATAGGTATGACTTGCAAGCCAGCTGTTAACTTTAACAATGTCACTAACGATACTGCTGTGTTCACATTTTCTCAGCCAAATAGCTGCAAGATTGACTTCAGCTGATCTTTTTTTCTGTTTAAGAGAATAGAAAAAATATTTTCTGTGTTTATCTATTAATTGGAAGTGAAAGTGAACTTTAATGCTTTTCAATACCCAGTTTAACGGCATATGGCAGCCAGTAAAGCATATACCGAAACCTTTGGCATGACTCAGTAGTTGCCCTTATTATTGCAGGCTCTACATGGCCGTAGTGCATCCCAGCTGGAGAGGGACCTGCGCGTAGATCTTGGTTTTAGGGGTATGCCCATGACTGAAGAGCAGCGGCGTCAGTTCAGCCCTGGCCCGCGAACAACTATGTTCCGTATCCCAGAATTCAAGTGGTCTCCAATGCACCAGAGGTTGCTCACTGACCTGCTGTTTGCCCTGGAGACAGATGTACACGTATGGCGAAGGTAATTTATGCTGTTTGACATGTAACTTTTACAAATCAAGCAGAAAGTTGAGAAAACTTTTTTTTTCCAGTCTACAGTCGACTCATCTTTCCAAGTTTAACTTTTTAATTTATTTTCAGCCACTCCACCAAGTCAGTGATGGATTTTGTGAACAGCAATGAGAACATCATCTTCGTCCACAACACTATCCACCTCATTTCTCAGATGGTGGATAACATCATTATTGCCTGTGGAGGCATCCTGCCTCTTCTGTCTGCTGCCACCTCCCCTTCTGTAAGTGGCTCTACCTCGCCCCTCTGTGGTAGGAGGGAGAACGGCAGCTCTTTGATAAACTTGCAGATGAAGAACAAGCTACTAAACTTGATTGTCTTCATAGAAAAGTGTTTATCTTGTACAATTTATTAAATTAAGTCATTCTTTTTGCATGTCTACCAATAAATTTGTGGCACTTTGCTGAATGATAGAAAATTTCTATTTAACTAAGCAAAGATTGAGAAACATCTGGATTCTTCTCTTCAGTAACTCTGTCAATCTAACACAGTATTTTAACCTAATTTGGGCTTTTTTTTCTGATTTTTATTTTTTATATTAACAAACAGTTTAATTAATCGTTTGACTATTTTATTATCACCTATATATTTTAATCTTTCTTTTCCTCTCTGTGTTACATGTATTGTGTATTTTCTTGTCTTTTTTGTCTCTGTTTTTGTCTGTTTTGCATGTGCAGAGTTCTAAGAGTAGTGTCAACACTGTAAGTTGCGTTTTTTTCCCCTTATTTTTCTATTCTACTAAAACTTTGTTTTGATTTCTTTGCCATTGTGACTAACATTAACCCTTGCCTGTTTGATATCCATAGTGTTTTGATTTGTTGTGCTCCTCTACTGCTAATCAAATCTCCACCATATGCTGTATATATCGATTGTGGATATGCCTCAGAATATTCTAACACTGTTAGAATATTAAATGAAAAGTAGGGAAGAAAATGTAAGAAGGCGGCTCCTTAGCAAAAAGGAAGAGAGGCAAAGTTTTCAATGAGAGAAAGAGCATGAGAGTTTTCCTAAAGTCCTCTAGGGTTGCACCTGCTAAGAATGTCCCATTTGTATCAACATTAAAGAAGGCAGGAGGATCCGGACCCCAGAGGGGTTCAAAGGGAGAGGAGGTGACCCCTGTTCCTGGGGGAGGAGGCGCAGGGGGAGAGGTGCGTACAGAGCCTGAGACTCTCATCATCACCAGAAGAGCTAAGAGCACCAACCCAAGCCCTTCTGTCCTCACCTTGTGTGTCTGTTATTTCCCCAAATGTGTGTGCTCACTTGCTCCGATGAGCCCTCAGATGCTTGCACCTTGTCGGCTCTTCACAGCTCTGCACATCCTGCTTCCTAAAGCAGTAACACAGCAAACCACACACTTGGTTTAAGCCCCTGCTATGCTGCCTTCTGATTTATTTCTAATGTTGAATTCTATTTATTGTGTTATTAAAAGGGACTTTGTTTAAATAAGGACACTCAAGACAAGCTGTCTCTACACCATCAGCTCTAATATGCCACACTGTTATCGCAATCCCTCTTACCATTACCTGTGTGTCATCAGGCTGCACTTCCTGTGTGTTGTGTAGAGCACCCCATGTTGCCAGATTTCATCATCTAAGTCTGTTATTCACTTAGCAAGCATGACACCGAGGGATGTTTTCCTGTTTGATGGAAAGCCATGACTAACGTGGTCATGCTTATGCAAGGTCTAGTTGTGTGTATTTTTTAAAGTTTAATTCTCTTAGAAAAATAAAAAAAAGATGATACTACAAGTTTATCTGAACCAAATAGAAAGAATCTCCATTTCATCATATTTCCATGCCAGTGTTTCACCAAATAACTGTCAAGCATGTGCTTTTTTTTTTCTTCCCCACCCAGACTGAGTTGGAGAACATTGAGGCAACACAGGGCATGTCTTCAGAGACCGCTGTGACTTTCCTGTCTCGTCTGATGGCCATGGTTGATGTACTGGTGTTCGCCAGTTCCCTCAACTTCAGTGAGATTGAAGCAGAGAAGAACATGTCATCAGGAGGGCTGATGAGGCAGTGCCTTCGCCTGGGTGTGTGCTTGTTTAATGTATTCAGTATTGAACAAATATCTAATGGACGGCTCGTGCGTTACACTCACCGCTTAATGGTCTTGTTGCGAAAGGTTACAACTACTGGCTACTGTCAGTGGTGACAAATATGTTGATTAATCTTTCCGTAATAGTTTAGTCCCGAAGAGCACAATAAAACAAACACGTAAGATTTATTTTAACAAGGTGGAAAACATTTGCATTTTCTTATTAAATAAAGCTGTTCTTTCGAAAATGTGTTAATCGACCGGTATATTAATGACAAACAATCCGTTTCTTAAAATTCCCTTGAATTAACTTTTAAAATAAAATACTCACTATTTAAAGGTACTAAGAGTTTTCTCTATACAAATCTTAAAAAATCTTATAAAGTGACTGAACGGAGGGGAATAGTATTAACTCATGTATACATTAAAAACTGATTAACTGAGAATAGAGCTCAGTGCTCACCATTTCTCAGTCCAAACACAGGAGCAGAGACTCCACATCCCTGCTTGTGTTCAGACAAACGTCCACTGTTTGCATCAAAGTGACATATTTGCATTCTTTAAACGCATGTCTGATGCATGTCAGACTCACTCCCTGATTATTATATTTCACCTACAAATATTCACCGTACAGGCAACAGTGAAATTATAACACTAAAGAGAGCGCTACATTTTTTTAATACATTTAATGCATTTTTTTATTTTTATCGTTAAGCCCTTTTAGTTAAACTGTTAGTTTACATTGTGGTATTTTCTTCTGCTGCTGTTTTAGTCAGGGTTCTTGCAATATCTAATCTCCCCAGGTTAATAATAATAAGGCTTTATATAATTAGGTTATTATATCATTGTTATGTTTTTCACGTTTGTAACAAATGTTTTGGTGGCTTTATGATCTCAAATATGAAATTCTTGTTGTTTAATTATAGGCAGTCTTGGATTTTGGGTTGTTTGTTGTGGATAAAAGTCTTCATTGACTTTACATTGTTTTCCATGTTTTCTCAGGTTTCTGAAGGTAACTGGAAGTACTCCTGTGGTACTCCCATCATCCTAGGCCAATGATTAGGCATTTTAGTGTCCCTATGAACCTGCCAATGTGGTGTTATTTCTCCCAGCTGTATTTTCAGGTGTTTTTGAGAAAAAAAAACAGTAGTTGGACTTCTGTGATTGGTCAGCTCCTGTGACCTGATCAGGCACAGCACACTCTTCCACATCAGCATTTCTGAAATTCAAAACAGAAGAAAATATTTGATTACACACCAAATGATCATATATGCCCTGGAGTGTAGAGGTGCTGTGCCAAATATGGTGAAAAATGAAATGTTTTCTTCCTCTGTGCTGCTATATACTAGCATATGGAGAAAAAGCGGTGCAAAACAGAGCATGTAAAACATTTAAGCATCAAATGTGGATTTTTTCCAGATCTGCTTCTAAATGCATGAGTTAATACTTGCTTTTCTAGTTCAGTTAAATTTTGCCTTGTAATATATA
>JBAMHX010000017.1:11596695-11615346 GCA_037177515.1 Pseudomugil tenellus | reverse complement strand
ATCTGCATTTGGTTTGCACACTGCGTTATACATTTTCTGATTAAGTCTAAAAGCCAAAACCTCCTTGTAATTCTGTAACATCGCAGCTCCGATGTGTACGGAGCTTCATTGCAACATGGTTAATCTCTCCCCCCCCCCCCCCCCCCCCCCGCGCTTCTGAATGTTAGCTTGATTTCTAATTGAATAAATAATAACATGTTGTTGTATTTTTACTGATTTTAAAAACCTGCTACCAGTCCCCTGATGTTTTCATTGTGTCCTTGTATAAAAGTTGAAATATCCTTTTTCGCAACTTTATGCATTGCTTCTTTTAATGGGTGGCAAAGCCTAAAATTGAGGAAACGAATGTCAGACTGAAAACAAATGGATCACCAGGATTGTGAGGGCTTTAGTGTTTTATTCTTTACACAAATACACCCATGAAGAACCCTATATAGATATCTGAAGGTTAGTGAAGGGTATTTTCTTAGGTTTAGCTGTCAGTGCTCTTGCATCACCCATTCCAAAGTGCTAAGTTATAGTTAGCGTTTAAACTGCAGAGCCGTCAGCATTATCTATGCTGGTACTAACGCAGACATAGTGCTACCATATCAACCTATCATTCTGCTCCATTCTGCACGTTTTTTATATCTTCCATGTCCATTTCACATCTGTTCCTATTTCCTTCATCTTCATCGTTGTGCTCTTTTCTTCCTTGTTCCAGACTGTCCCTGCTCTTTTTTCATGCATATGTTTCCTGCTCTCTTTCTCGCATGCTGTATATTCTCTTGCGTTTTTAACCATCATCTGTATGTTTCTTATTATCATCAATCCTTTTTCCTCACTCTTTTTTTTCTTTTTTTCCCCCTTGTTTTCACTACAGCATCACAACCAAGCTGGAGCGAGCTCTGGAGAAAGTGGCCCCCCTGCTGAGAGAGATTTTTGTGGATTTTGCTCCGTTCTTGTCAAGGACGCTGCTGGGTAGCCATGGGCAGGAACTGCTCATAGAAGGTACAGGTGCTGTACACGGCTCCTTTTTCTCTAACTGGCGTCTCTCTCTGTGGAGTGTCTTCATTGACTGTCCCTCACTGCGATGTCTGTGTGTGAGAAAGACTGATAGAGCGAGAAATGTGTTGCTGTGTGAGAATGACTGGGTGTCTTTGAGCTGGCTGTTCACTCATTCGCCAAGCAGGTATGATGTCAGTATGTCACACTTTTAAAAAATCAGCTAGACAGCCTTAATGGTGATTTTAGATCAGATTACGATCAGTTTTTAGTTTGACTTGGATCATACTTTGTCCTACATGTTCTCCCTCGGCCCACCTGCTTCCTGGTGTCCTGTTTTTGTGATTCATTGTCTCAGTGTTTATTTCTCCTCTCTTTTTTCTCTCCCTTCTTCTTTCTCCTGCTCTCTTTCTCTCTTTCTTTATTGTTTGTTCTTGTCTTTCCTGTGGCATGATTTTTTTAATGACTGTATGCCAACTGTACATGATAGCGGATAACACTGACACTTCAGTAATGGCTTTGATGATATTTTTGTGTCTGATGCGTGAGGAGAAGCTCCTGACTTGCGTCTGTGTTGCAGGTCTGGTTTGCATGAAGTCTAGCACATCTGTGGTGGAGCTCGTAATGCTGCTCTGTTCTCAGGTTGGTGACCCATTGCTTCACCCCCCCGCTGTCTCTTTTTGCTCTGTCCTCCCACTTTTGATCCATTTACTCTTAAAAGTCCTGTTCAGCTTGTTACTTGTCTAATAAGTGATGCGTGTTTAGTTTTTTATCAGTAAGGTTAGAACATTTTAACTGGTACTGACCTGCTTTGTACAGCTTTACTATGTGATGAGCGCACTGCAGATGTAATATAATATCACCTTCTATGCATTATTACACCATAGCTTCTTTTTCCTTTTCAGAGCTTTTCCTATGTAAAGGCCAACAACACACAAAGAAAATTATTTGTTTTTCTTTTTATCAAACTTTACGTCAACAATAATTAAAACTTAAGTTAAATCAACAAACCTTCCTATTTCATTTAATGTAGAATTTTATCCTTTTGATTAGCCTCATTTGAAATGAAGCTGATGTTTTTATTTTAGTGAATAATACTGAAAAGACACTCACCGTTCCTCTAGTTTTCCTCAGATGATGCGGGTGACCACTTCTCTTTGAAGTTAGGAAGTCTCTTTCCCATCTTCTGTGTTTTTCTCGGATTGTGTCTCAGAAGAGCTCTTGTTTTTGAAGCCGCCCTTCAGCTTTAGTTCTTTTTCCTCTTCCTCATTTTCCTGAACTCTGTCATTGCATTTCTGATGTCCTCTCTCCTTTTTTCCCAGCTCCATCACCAGTCACATTATCAGCCACTTCTTTTCTGGCCAATTTTAACTCAATGTTTCTGAAGCAGCTGCTTTCATCTTGTGCCATCCGCCACTCTGCCCTTCCTCCTACCGCTCCCTTTCTTTTTGTCTCCTCTCCACTCTTCTGGGTGGCTGCTCGTCAGCATGTATAGTATTACCACTGACTCCGGCCTTGTCTGCCATTAGAGGCCCAGGAGAGTGTACTCGAGCCCAGAAATCGATCCTCTGGATGGTGGGGGGTGTAACAGGAGATACCCTTAAGAGCCAGAGGAGCTAATGGAGCTCTGATAGTTTAGTCTTTCAGCAACACTCTTATCCTGCTCTGACGTCTCTACTCCAATATGCACAAATACACCAGACACTGGCTCCACAAATGGTCTAAAAGGGTGAAAGTTGAGCTTTTGATGAACCTGTTTTTCATACTAGGTATTATCTCCGTCAGCTTGACTTCAGCCGTAGTATGAGATGAAGCAAGTTAAGCTGCAAAACACTTCTAGATGTTTAGATTTAACACAAGTGCATAATATCTACCCTTTATTGGAGTAAACATGTTGATTATCAGTTTAACTGTGTCGATTATCAGTTATAGTACAAGATGATGGATTTGTTGAGTTTACTCCACTATGCAGTCGAAGGGGTCACAGGATCAGGATGAATCCCTGGGGAAAGTTTGAACTGTCTTCCCATGTGTTGTTTGCAGCATGTCATACATCATTTGTGGAATTTCTGAGAATAAGGCAAGGCAAGTTTATTTGTATAGCACCTTTCATGTACACAACAGTTCAAAGAGCTTTACATAAAAACATTAAAAGCATTACAGATGTTGAAACAGAAAAAAAACACTCATGTATATTTATAACAAGGTAAATATAGGACATATTTAAAAGCTTACTCAATTTATGAGGGTGTTTTGCATGAAACCAGAAAAAAAAATTAATTGAGATAAAACAGGAAATCCATCCTTATTATACCAGATACCAAGTCTATTAATGATGAACCCTTTTTGTAAGGAGAAAAAGACAGAGGAAAGAACAACAAAAAACAAAAAAAATGAAATGGCAAAGTTAGCATAATACAGGATCTTTAAAGACAGCTGGACTCAATTAGCCTTCTGCAGGGAAAATTCCCAATTCAAACTGCTTTGCACACCTATCTACACATTCTTGGCCATACTTCTTGGCCATGAAGGTGAATATTTCACCCTTTGGGACGTTGGTGGTTTAGAGCTTCTAAGACCCATGTTTACAACAGAAACACTGGACAGGAGGAGAAGGTTGTGTGCAAATGTAAATTTTAGATTAACAAAGATTAGGAGACTGGTTCTGAAGTGAAAATGATCAACAAAGTTTAATGAACAAGAAATGAAACAAACAAAAGATTATGACAAACATAAGGACAGATATACAGAATTGCAATCCCAGAGGATTTGGTCCAAAGATCTGTCAGAGCAGAAGTTTGGAGCAAATTCTGACAACAGGAAAAGAACATCTTTTAAGCCCTGGGTACGCCATAAATCTGAGTTGTATAGAGAGAGTTTTATAACTCCAAGTAATTCACAGATAGCAGGGCATGTCACTTTATCATTATCTCTCATGAGCTAATTACTGTTTACCTCTAGAGGATACCTAAACATTATTTATGTCCGAGAAAACATAACAGATAAAGGGCGTACACTTAGATTTGGTTGTCATTAACTTAAAAATGTACAAGATTAAAGGATGTTCAGGCCTTTCAGCAGGATGGTACCTGATACATAAGAACATAATACATTCTGTGATTATTTAATGACAGAGTGAATACGATATTACATTTCTTCCACAGCTAACATGCATTTACATTGACACTTTGAAATCTCCAAGATGCTACTTCCTCTTCATGCACAGCTGTTTTTTGTTAGATTAACATGTTTTTCTTGAATGAAGCTTTTGTTAAAATTTCACACTTCTTACACTTTGATACTTTGATTACTCACAAGATCCTGCTTCACACGTCCAGGCAGTCTTTGATGATGTAACAGTGATTACTGTGAAGCCTGGCTCTGGTAACCACACATACAATACCAGGGTTTGTTTGTTTGTTTCCTACCAAAGACTCTTAAATTGGCCCATCAAAGCAAAAAATAATAATTTTATTAACACACTCTAAATTAGAATTTATAGAAATTGTTTTTCAATGTAAAACAACCTGGACTGTTATATTTTCAAGCAACACAATTCAGTTCAACACCCAGCAGTGACTCATTTTGATGTGTTTTCTGCATGCAGGAGTGGCAGAACTCCATTCAGAAGAACGCTGGACTGGCTTTCATAGAGCTCATCAATGAGGGGAGGTAATCCATCACATTGAATGATTATCCTTCCACACAAGTCCGTGTATTTCACATATTAGCATGTGCTATCAGTGCTTTATAATAAATAGGAAGTCCAAATGAGAGCCATGCTAGGGTAAGTGCATATTGATACACATGTTCAGTTTGATTATTAAAATGCAGCTAAGTTTAGTGTCTGAGACAATTTTTGTTGCAAAACAGCCATTGTCAATAAAGCTGCACATCTAAATTTAAACAGAAGCAGTTTCTGAACCCAGACCAAACTGATTTCCTGCATTTTGTTTTCTTACTGTCGCGTTTGTTTGTCACTCCTTTACCAGACTACTGTGCCATGCCATGAAGGATCACATTGTGCGTGTTGCAAATGAAGCGGAGTTCATCCTGAACAGACAGAGGGCTGAGGATGTGCACAAACATGCTGAATTTGAGGTAATCACATGGGCTACCTTTTATTTTTACATGTTCAGTGATTAAAATCAGATTGTGTTCCAGGCATTGACAAAAACTTTACATTTAGTTAATCTCTTTCAAGACAGAGATGCACATCATAAATATAATCTCAGGAGAGAAAACAACACATCAGCCTAAAACTAGGACCACATTAAAATCTATGTGCATTTAAAGGGGTGGATTAGTTCTGTGGAATAGTTTAACAGATGAACTAAAATCCTGTACAAACTCGGTCCACTTTAAAAAACCATTCAAAAAGGAAATGATAAGAAAGTACTTGGATAAGAGAGAGTGATGCCCTCAGCATGATGAGTAAGAGGGGGGTGGGGGTGGGGTCAGTGGCTGTTTGGGTTTGTCTTGTCATGTGTGTTTGATTGTTGGATTGTTTAGTTTGTTAGTCTTTAGTGTTTTGAGTTATTGCCTTTTTGCATTATAATGTAAATGTAATGTCACAATGGGTTGTTATGAGCGGCGAGAAGGGGGTTGGAATTGGAAAAGCATTGCTTCATCCATCCCCTTCTCAAATAATGCATTTGTGCTTGTAATGTTTCAACTATGTGCATGTTTGAAATAAACATCATCATTATCTGGACTTTGTAGGCTCAACTGTATGGTATAAAAGTTTACACTCATCCTTTATTTCTTTGTATTTTCTTCTAAGTACTAAGGGGTTCTCAGTAACTGTTCAGCAGACTTTCTTGAAGTTTCTTTTGCTACATTTTTGTTCCCTGCTGCTGGGTTTTGTTTATTAGTTTACCTAACGGTGCATAAAAAGGCCTCTATTTTGAAGTATGAACCCATGTCATGTTCACACATGACAACATAAAGCCCAACTAATGAACCTTTGGGAGATTTAGTCACGCTCGTATGTTGATTGTTATCTTATCTCTTGCTCTGTCCATGGTGTACGTTCAAAACAATATATGAATTAATATCCTGTTGCTAGTGTATAATGTGAGGATGCAAAGTGAAATTCTGCCTTAAAGTGAATTCTGTGATGGGAAAGAAGCTGTAAGGTGTGGCTTCTCAGCGTCAGGGCGTTGTGTAGCATCGAAACGTTTTGAAGTTGATAAATGATGTAGTTCTACTTTACGAAAAAGCTAGTTGTATCTTTGTTACCAACAGGCTCGCAAAGACACATCATTTGTTATTTTATTTTTTTTGTTGCATCTAAATAAAAAACATATCAAATTGATAAAGTATTACTTTTGCTACAACAATGATATTTCCAGAGTTTTTAATTGAAAATGTGGCATATTTTGCAATGCCATTTAGTGTGTCTTTAGTCTGAAGAAACAGTACAAGTGGAGGACAAATGAAAAAATAATATCTGGCCAAAATAAAAAAAACAAAAACAAAAAAACAAAACCTTTCCACTACAGATGATCTGCTGGGCCTGAGAAATGCATCTGGACATGATCCCCATTTTAATGATGAGATTCAGAATTCACTAGTCCTGAAGACTGCTTCAGGAGCTGATGCTATGATTATGTTTTGCATATATCAAAATAAAAGATGAAGAAAAAACAACTTTAACAAAAAAGCTGATTTTCTAAAAGTGGCTTGACTGATACAAGGACATGAGTCCTTTGAGGTTTTTTTTTTTCTTTAGACTTGTAGTATTTTATTGAGAACCTGAGGAAGTTTAGTATGAGTCAGAGTGTAAGCCATTTGGAAGAAAAACACTTTTGAAACCACTTGTCTGAATTTGAGGCATCCTATCTGGTGATTGTAGCAGGACCACACAACACTTCTAGCAAATTGAAGTGGTGTGGAAATACTCATAAAACAAATAGCAGGAATATCTCATCACATATAGGACAGTCACAAAAAAACAACAAATGCTTCATGTAGTTTTCATTCTGGCTCATCTCATCCATTTTGTGTGTGTAAGCCGCAACAAAACAACTTAACTCACTTGTAAAGGAGAAGCTGACTAACACTGAAACATTTTCCTAATTAGTAATTTATCTTTCGCATTTCTTTATTTCTGTATCTGGAGATTAGATTGTTCATTTTATGTCTGACATATTTTCTCAGCGTTTCTGTTCTGTACCAACCTCTTTTCCTCTTCCTCCTCAGTCTAACTGTGCCCAGTATGCTGCAGACCGAAGAGAGGAGGAGAAAATGTGCGATCACCTCATCAGCGCTGCAAAGCACAGAGATCATGTGACTGCCAACCAGCTGAAACAGAAGATCCTCAACATCTTGACCAATAAGCATGGAGCTTGGGGGACAATGTCACAGAGGTCAGGATGTGTTAAATTATACTTTGGGACATTTTTAGGTTGTTGTTACGTTACAAAGCAAGGGATGTGAGATGAAGCATGCCTGGATGCATGTCGTGATTTTTTTACTTATATATAAATATTTTATATTTATTTATATTAAGATGATATGAATTATTCAAATAAACCAACAAATATTTCAGTCAAAACCAGAAGTCAATGCTGCCTGATAGTTGCATAAAGCTGATGCCCTAATTTAACACACTTGCATCTTCTCATTAAATCTGTGATGTCTCGTTATCTGGAGCTGCCTCTGGCCTCACAGCTACCGTAAAGATGTGATACGACTGAAAGACACGCAGCATCTTAAGCTTGTCATCTCCGCTGTCATTGCTTATGAAGCAAATTGTTTACCTCAACATGTGTCCAATTAGGACAGATGATTTATTATGTATTTTACCAAAGATGCTGTATGCTGCTTGTGCAGCGACAGACCGGGACTGAACTTGTCCCTATTTTTATAATGCTTCCTTTCCTCATCCTAAGAGTCACTCGATTCATCTGCAGCTTACTGGAATAAGCCTGGGCTATTTTTTTTTCTCTGAAAAACCTTGTCAGATGAAAAAAAGAATATGTAAATTCATTTCACATCTGAACTTCTTTTATCTTGAATGTTTCTTATGGAAGACTTCCACTGACTCTTGCATGATTTAAGACTAAGCTTTACTTTTTTATGTATATAATTTTCTCCATTAAAACTTGAATTTATAAGTTCATTTTTTGTGTTTCTCTAGACTGAAGTTAATGAGTGGTATTTGTAGGGTCTGGAAAAGCTCCCTCAGTCAAACACCCTTTTTCTCAGTAATGAATGAAGACAAATGGTTTGAGAAGTTACTCATTAAATTTCACACGCAGCTTCATCTTTAACTTTAACCTCCAAATTATCCCTACATGCGCACCTTTGCTGCTAACTACCACAGAAACTCTTAGTGTCGGCTTTCTCTTTTTGTTCGCTCATCAGCCAATTACATGACTTCTGGCGCCTGGACTACTGGGAGGACGACCTGAGGAGGAGACGGAGATTTGTGCGAAATGCTTTTGGCTCCACACATGCTGATGTGTCACTCAAAGCTCTGGATGACTACGGTCAGTATGGCGCGCTCATATAGAAATGTTACTACTTTTGGTTCCCTACTCTCAAACCTTTCTGAAAACAGGTACAGAAGAGGAGGAGGAGGGAGTCAAGTCAAAGAAGAATTTCCGGAGCCAGTCAGTGGTCACCCAGAACCCCGAGGCAGAGTTGATGCTGGAGGGAGACGATGATGCTGTTAGTCTGCTGCAGGAAAAAGAGATTGATAACCTAGCTGGTAAGCTGCAAGCTGATAAGTACACAAACAGAGAAAACAGCAACAGCCCTGCTGAACGCCAAACTGTTTATGACTCTTCCTTTTAGTACGTTTCCGTCCGAGACTATTTACCTCCAAAGGCAAGTTGGGCATTTGAGAGTTTTATTTACAGCTGCACTAACCAACCGGCTGATTTGTTGGACTCACAGCAATGAATTGATCATTTACTAAACACTGATTCTGATTCACGTAAAACCTTTATGTTATCTAATGGGCCTGATTGTTCAAACGCTGCAGCAGGAAAAGTAGAAGATACAAAAACATGATCAATACCAGCATTTTGTTTGGTGTTTTCCTCTCTGCAATGCTTTTTTACTTTACTGTACAGCATTATGCCTTCGGTCTCGCTGGTAGTTAGCTCATGCGCTGATGCCGGAGTTTTTTGTTCACTTCTCCAGGTCCTGTGGTTCTGAGTACTCCAGCTCAGCTGGTCGCTCCAGTGGTGGTAGCCCGAGGCACTCTGTCCATCACCACTACTGAGATCTACTTTGAGGTTGATGAAGAGGATCCTACTTTCAAGAAAACGGACGCTAAAGTGAGAGCAGATGATCTTTATTATTGATCAGTGTACAGAAAACCAAAGGAGAACATGAAGGTTTTAACTATCTCCATTTTCAACAGGTTCTGGCTTACACAGAGGGGTTGCACGGCAAGTGGATGTTCAGTGAGATCAGAGCTGTGTTCTCCAGACGTTACCTCCTGCAGAATACTGGACTGGAGGTTTTCATGGCCAACAGAAGTGAGTCCACAGAGCTTGTTTCCTGAAAATAAAATGTCTGAGCCCTGTTGTTGACGATTAAAAGCACTTGTTATGTAGTAAAAACTCAGCAGTAGTTTGAGTGATTGGCCATGACTGTATGTTGGTGACATGATGACAGTATCTTGTCTCATTTTGACTCCAGCATCCGTGATGTTTAACTTCCCCGACCAGGCCACAGTTAAAAGGGTGGTCTACAGCCTCCCACGGGTGGGGGTGGGAACGAGCTATGGACTACCCCAAGCCAGGTCTGTGAGGTCCAGTTTTTCCCATCTGTCTTAAAACAGGGAAAAAAAATGTCCACAAAGAAGATAATAAAGTGTTTGTGTTCGCATCTCAGGCGTATTTCTTTGGCCACGCCGCGTCAGCTCTTCAAGTCATCTAACATGACTCAGCGTTGGCAGAGAAGAGAGATCTCCAATTTTGAGTACCTCATGTTTCTGAACACCATTGCAGGTAAAATGGTTTTACAAGCTCTCATTCTGCTGAATCAGTGGGGAAAAGGGTATTAGCGTTGACATATTGTCATAAACATGCATCTGACAGAACTTTCTGTTGTTTTTAGTCCAAACATTCAAATTGGATGAAAGGATCCAGTTTGTCTGAACTGAACTCTTTCTGCTCTGTGATGTTGGCATTTTTTATGTATGCTGTGAGAATTGAAATATTTTTACCTTATTTTGTTCCCTTGAAAATCTATCTTGTGCAATGTTAAATAAAACGCTCACAGTGATAAATTGGAGTCTTTTCCCATGATTTTCTATCTGCACTGCCAAACAATAAGCATGTTATTGAAAAGACTGAATACTGAAAATGAAATATATACATTTTTTTTATTAGATGCAGTGGATTTAAAACATTTTCAGGCGCTTTAAGTTTTTTGTTTTTAACATTTTGTTGTCTTAGATTTTTTCATTTTGCAGACACTAGAATCTATTGTATATGGTTTATGGTAAAAGGACAGATGAGCATCTCTTATGAGACCTGAGAAGGATCAAACCACTCTGAGCTTAAACATTTAATAATAGGAGAAATGAGAGAAAAAAACTGAAGAAAATAATGGTTACTCAGATTAAGGGGGTTAAAATTTGTGCTAATTATATATTTTATTCTTTAATTTGTTGTCAAATAAGAAAATGCACTTTTGCACATCTGTGTAGTGAAAAGAGAAAAAGTCATGGCCTGAATATTTATATACAGTCAAAAGATAACTAAAGACAGAATTAAGTTAATATTGTGTCATGTGATATAATTTAATGCATTTTGAGAAAAAAATATAAAAATGTCTATAAATATGGAAAAAGAATTACAAATTAGTATGTTATTTAAGATCTCGAGAAATTGTAATCATAAATTAATGACTCCACATGTGTCATGATACACGCAATATGTGAAATATAGGTTTTTAATTGTTTTTACATAGCATGGCATTTTTTTAATTTCAAGCAAAAAAAATTCTGCAAAGTATAAAAATAATATAACATGTCATAGCACTAGACAAATGCTTCAACTATGTTTGACATTCTGAATTGATTTTTAAGCAGTTTTCGCAGAAATGTCTAATTTAATTTCCAAAAACAACACGATATAATATAAAATAACATGAGATAAACAAGTAGAGAAGTCATTGGATGTTTGCACTGCATCTGCAGTGCTTCTCTTTTCACACCACACTGCACCGCCGTTGCCACGGAGCGTTCCAGGTTTGCTATGCTTGAGTGCACAGTGCATCGTGGGTAATGTAGTATGAAGTAGGCAAAGAAATCTTGGCAGTTTCACATAATCTGATTGAGTTCACGTTAAGGTCTTTTATTTGTAAAGACATTTTGTTAAAATGTAAGAACTTATTTTAAATGCTTTCTTGAAGTTGTTCAACGCTGTCAGTCTTTCTGTGTCTAGTGCAAAGTGAAACAAACAAACAATCACCAAAACATGGTTTCACAATGAGAAAGCATCTTTAAACTTGAGTATTATATTTGTGCTTTTACCTTTGCCCCTGCAGGGAGGACATATAATGACCTGAACCAGTACCCTGTCTTCCCCTGGGTCCTGACTAACTATGATTCAGAGGAGCTCGATCTCACCCTGCCTGGCAACTTCAGAGACCTTTCCAAGGTTTGAGAGCTCAGACACAAAACACTTCATACACTTTACATCTGAAAACGTCCTCTTATATTCAGTGCTACAATATCTTAGTGGCAATACACAAACCGGTTATACACAAACACCAGTAAATAGTTTTATTTATTTATTTAACAAACTGATGTAAATAATAATGTGAGGTTAAACTTCATTTTGTCATCGCTGACTTAACCAATCATACCTTCTAGCCAATCGGTGCACTGAATCCAAAGCGGGCAGCATTTTATGCAGAGCGCTATGAGACGTGGGAGGATGACAGCACACCTCCTCACCACTATACAACCTTATACTCCACTGCTCATTCTACTCTGATGTGGATGCTCAGAATAGTGAGTAGACTTATGAGCTATGATATTCCTTCACCTGCATTTAAATATATTCTCAAGGCTTTCTCTGAAATGAATGTGCCTGTTTCTCTGCCTGTAGGAGCCCTTTACCACATTTTTCCTCAACGCTAATGATGGCAAGTTTGACCATCCGGAAAGAGCCTTCTCTGGTATCGGCCGTGCATGGAGGAACTGCCAGAGGGACACGGCTGATGTCAAAGTAATTACTCCTAATGGCCTTACGAAACAACCGACTTTTATTAAGATATAAAAACACATTAATATATATTAAAATCAGAGCATCATTTCCTCAGTTTTTCTTCTGAAACATGTTTTATTCTGCTCTGCTCAAGAAAGAAGTATGTGTTGGATCTGCTTTGTCACCCAAAGTAAATATTTTTAAACTCAGAGTGCATTTATATGCAAAAAGTGTGCTACCATCTGCTGGGTATGATTAATGAAATCAGCGTATGTTTGTGAGTCAACTTTGATAGACGGCTAAGTGCAGCTGACGTCGTACAGATTTATTCCAGCATCTGCGTGAACTTGAGCAAGTTAGTAAATTTGTTCCCTTCCTGCCAAACAGGAGCTGATTCCAGAGTTCTACTACTTGCCAGAGATGTTTGTCAACAGTAATGAGTATGAGCTCGGTGTGCGTGATGATGCAGTTCCTGTGTGTGATGTGGAACTTCCCGTCTGGGCCAAGAAACCTGAAGATTTTGTCCGAATTAATCGCATGGTGAGAGATGGGAACGCTATAAAAACCTGATAACTGATCCTTTTAGTTCCTCCTCTCATTACTATTTTTATTATTATAAGTCATTATATTGCAAGATCATCGATTTTAGACCCAGTGATGAGTCTATTTAATGACTTTCATTGTCTTTTTTTTACAACATCCAGGCGCTGGAGAGCGAGTTTGTGTCGTGTCAGCTCCACCAGTGGATTGACTTAATTTTTGGCTACAAGCAGCGAGGGCCAGAAGCCGTCCGAGCTCTCAATGTGTTCAACTTCTTGTCCTATGAAGGAGCGGTCAGCTTAGACAATCTGGATGTTGTACAGCGTGAGGTAGGTTTCTATGACAACACATCATAACAAAAAGATTTTATAAACTATTGCATTATTGCAGTGGAGAAATCTCCTGCTCACGAGTGTCTCATTTTACAGAAGAGACCTTATAGTCATAAATTTATAGGAATTGGTGTTAAAATTGTTAACTAAGGTTATCAAATGTCTGTAACCTTTAGTTTCTCCTGTGCTAACATCTATTTGTCTCCATCTATAGGTGATAGAGACACAGATTCAGGTCTCTGGGCAAGTTCCCTCCCAGCTGCTGATAGAGCCACATCCACCTCGATCGTCCGCCATGCACCTGGTGAGGATGATTCAATAACTTTCAAATGTTTTTCCACTTATGCAGTCAGAAAGAATCAGGAAGAGAAGTACCCAGCCTTCCTTAGCTGCAGTGTAACCTAAATACTAAACAGGCTGTTAAGAACGTTCACCTCTGATCACAAAATCGATGTTCCACTTACTTGAAGTCATAATTCATATTATATATAATTATACTGTAAGATCATTGATTTTAAGCCAAGTAATGAGTCTTCTCTATGACTTCCGATATTATGTGACATTTATTACATACAATCGTATGTAATGATGTCGTCCCTATTACCCTCAGCAATACGAGACCTCAGTGTCTCTACATAAGAGCCATCCATATGTCAACCCAAACCTGTCAGTCCTGATCCCCGACCAACCAGTGCCTCTTCCTCTCCTGGTTCTCAAGTCGTCCTCAGTGTGTGTACCTGCTCTGACCCTGCAGCTCCCACTAATATACATTTTTCCCTTCCCTCCATCTGTCCCATCCGTTCTGTCTCCATTATCCCAACCCAAATCCCTCCCCCCCTTCGTCCTTCCCTCCATTCCTTCTTGCTCTGCCCTCTCCTCTCTGGTCTTCTCTCTCTCTCTCTCTCTCTCTCTCTCTGTCTCACCAGTGTTTCCTTCCCCAGAGTCCTCTGATGTTTAAGGATCAGATGCAGCAGGACGTCATCATGGTGCTCAAGTTCCCCTCCAACTCTCCCGTCACACATGTTGCAGCCAACACACTCCCCCACCTAAGCATACCAGCAGCGGTTACCGTCACATGTAGTCGGCTGTTTGCCGTAAACCGCTGGCATAACACAGTTGGTGAGTAAGGGAGATATTTTATTTTATTTTTAGTTCTTATGTTATTTTTTTCGTATTGTTTTCTGGATGCTGTGTGGAAGTATTTGTTAATAAATCCTCATTAATAAAGATATTAAGTACAGTAGTGTTATTAACATTAATCAAGTTAATGTGATTATAGAGGGTCATGAGGAAGCTTATCTTGCTATTGCTATTGATTGATAAGACCTTTTATCTCCAACATAAGCCTTCATTAGAAAATTTCCCCAGAGAACACATGACTTAGTGGTGATATGTGATGGTGCAGTTTAGATATTATCCTTCACCTCTTTGTTATATGACTCCAATACCCTTCAGGCCTCCGAGGAGCTCCAGGATACTCCCTAGAGCAGGCTCATCATCTACCCATTGAGATGGACCCTCTCATAGGTGAGTGCACAAACCAATCCAGCCAATAATAGAATATTAAGAAGATAGTTCTCGATCAGATAAAGTGGCTTAAAGCAGGTCATTGGATATGCGGACTGTAGCAATGTTTACACTTAATTAACTCAGTGAAAAAGCGACTTATTGGGAAATGTTAAATGTTTATAAGATAGCTACATAGTAATTGTCTGCATCTATTGATCTTCATCCATATGAGCATGTGTTCCCTTGTAGCAAACAACTCAGGCGTGAACAAGCGTCAGATCACAGACCTGGTGGACCAGAGCATCCAAATCAACACACACTGCTTTGTGGTCACTGCTGACAACCGCTACATCCTGGTCTGTGGCTTCTGGGACAAGAGTTTCCGAGTTTACTCCACTGAAACAGGTTGGTCATGTGTTATTACCTCTGCTTTGGTCATGGTCATGTTTTTAGCAGCATTGCAGTGTTTCTGCATCTGTCTGTAATTTATCAGAAAGTAATAAAATGTTGTATGAATTTGTAGGTTTACTTTTATAATCTAAGGTAAATTCAAAAGATAATATTCATAAATTTGTTTATAAAATAGTATTTTTAGTTCTTAGATTTTAATAGGTGACTTTTCATTTGCTAAACTACTTATTTCCATCTTAAAGTATTTTTATCCTGGGAGTTAAGCAGCAGTGCCCTTCAGGAACACAAGTGGAGGACAAACACTAAATAAGATGTCTTCCCTCTGCCTTTCCACAGGGAAGCTGACCCAGATTGTTTTTGGCCACTGGGATGTTGTGACGTGTCTGGCTCGGTCAGAGTCTTACATCGGAGGAGACTGCTACATCGTGTCAGGCTCCAGAGATGCCACTCTTCTTCTGTGGTACTGGAGTGGACGACACCACATTATCGGAGATAATCCCAACAACAGTGAGTGGAAGTAGCGTGTATGAATGGCAGCCTGTTCATGAGCGTGTTGGTGGTTTAAAAATGAACGTTCTGACACGAGCTGCATGCTGATGTTTTTCCTCTAGGTGACTATCCTGCTCCCAGGGCAGTGCTGACAGGGCATGACCACGAGGTGGTGTGTGTGTCTGTGTGTGCCGAGCTGGGATTGGTTATCAGTGGAGCCAAAGGTTTGTTTATCCTGAACCCTACAACATACAAGTATTTTTCTACTTGGATGGATTTGTAAGAATGACTTTACAGAAAACGAAAGAAGGGCACTAATGTTATTACACAATGTTGGTTTGGTCCTCAGAGGGCCCGTGCCTGGTCCACACCATTACAGGGGACTTGCTTAGGGCTCTGGAGGGTCCAGAGTTGTGCCAGCGGCCGCGTCTCATCTCAGTATCCAGCGAGGGCCATTGCATCATCTACTATGAAAGAGGTCGCTTCTGCAACTTTAGCATAAATGGAAAACTGCTGGCACAGATGGAAGTCAATGATTCTACACGGGTAAGCCTATTAGCGGCAATGCCACTGACATTAACTTGCTTTGACATTTCAAATATCCTTCCTTTTTTTTCTGGCACGCTGGAGCACACCGGCCTCTGGTAACCTCTGCTCAACCTCTCCTCAGGCCATCTTATTGAGCAGCGATGGACAGAACTTGGTGACAGGAGGTGATAATGGAGTCGTAGAGGTGTGGCAAGCGTGTGACTTCAAACAGCTTTACATCTATCCAGGCTGTGATGCCGGCATCCGCGCCATGGATCTCTCACATGATCAGAGGTACACATCCATTGGAAGAGGCAACGATACTTTATTATTATTTTAAAGTATTACTGTTAGTAATGTGCAGATTTTAGCTAAATCTGATTTGATTTTGCAGCCTTTTAAAAAAAAGTCTCTATAAACACAATGAGGAATGTACCTTTTGCTACTGGCAAGTTAGAAGTAAAAGTATACATCATATGAAGACATACTACTGCATTTATAATACTATTTAACAAGTGCACAAACAACACATGGTAGGAAAGATGCACTCCCAATTAATACCACTAATTGTTTAAATATAAGGTCCTAATGGACTTTATCAAAGCGTAACAGTAAAATGTTTTTGTCCTATCACAGCTTTACTGATGGTGTTGCTTAGCAGCCAGCTGTTTTACCCCAAAGCAGGAGGAAATCTAATAAAATGAGGCCACTTCTGACTCAAACCTGATCAAATTTAATACTACCCCCCTTTAGGTCTGCTGAAAAAAAAAACCACTGAGTCAAATATAGGCCAGATGAACGCTTGATATTTTGGTTTTCCTCCTGCAGGACCCTGATCACTGGCATGGCATCCGGCAGCATCGTTGCATTCAACATAGACTTCAACCGCTGGCACTACGAGCACCAGAACCGGTATTGAGGTGGACAGCGTGAGGTAGAAGGAGGTTGGAGAGAGGAGAGAGAGGAGGTGATACATTCTTCTGTGTATCTGCAATACAGGGAAACCACAGGTACCGAGACAGAGAAAAAGAAAAGTGCCAGACCTTAGGCTCTATTCCCTTGATTTGAGGAGACGACAGTGCTGGTGGAAACGGCTTCCTCTGTGCATATGTGTATGTACATGCACATTGTGTAACCACACACACATAATACCACACCAAAACCTGCTAATACAAAAGAATGACTGCAGCGTGGGGACGAAGAGCAAGCCAAGCAGACCGGGCAGAGGTCGACTATACTGGTAACTGGTACCACCCACAGGACAGGTCCAGTTGCTGTTCCTGGTACGTTTAAATCTTCACAGACACTGAACTTAAATCTTTATTTTTTCTGCCTTTCCTTCTGTTGCGTTTAATACTTTTTATTTCAGAGTTTAGTTCCTAATTATTTGGGTGGAGAATAAATTGAGATTCCGTCCATGTTTGTAAACTGATTAGAAATGGTCAGAAAGGCACCAGCTCCAACCTTTATTCACAAACCGGTGCTATCAGATTGATCTTAAATTCACCCACTGAAAAATTTCCCATGGGGTGGGTTTTGATTTTGTTTCTTCTTTTGCCTTTTTTTTTCTATCTGCTTGGGTTGATTTTGTTTGTTCTCTTTCCCACCGCAGAGTTGAGTATGATTTTCATGTAAATAAGACTCCTTCAGAGTCTCACTTGCTCTTTCACTACACAAACTGCGCTTATCACCTTTAATTTATTAATGACTTTCTGTATGTAAGATACTGTGTAATAATTATTATAATGTTGACAAGACTCGAGGATGGAGACTGTTTTGCCGGAGAAGGCAGCGATGAGGAGATCTTGCCTCTGCCACCGAGGATGACAAACACAAGACTGACCTGATTTCCTTTGTATATTTAGTGATTGTTCTGTCAAATATGTACATATGGTCTTGGTTCAGGCTTGGCGGGAGACTTACTCAGCTGGATGAGACTGAAAGCGCAAAGGAAACCTTCACTTACCCACATTTGTTAATTATTTAAAAAAGAGAATCAAGTCAATGTAAAAGTTTGTTTTGTATTTGCACTTTGCACCAATCACATATCATTATTTATTAGCTTGGTTCTCCGGTCGGCTGCCATTCGGTTTAGGTCCATTTTCCTTTGGGATTATTTGTGCATTGATGTTTGTATTTAAAAACGTTGAACTCATGTGTGATTCTTAGTTTTACAACCTCACAGTTGTAAGCAATATCATGATTCTGTAGCGGATAGAGGTGTGACGGTTGGTGGGGAAGGGGGAGGGACGGGGTAGGATGACATGTGAGATGTACCGTATGTGTGAAGCCATCTTGATCAAACGCGCACATGCACATACTCTATCGACAGGTTCAAATTATGTATCCAAAAAAAAAAAGTTAAATATTTTTGGATCTATGAAACCCTAAAAACTATTGTATTCATGTTTTATTGCAAAGATGTAAAATATGACATGTGTGAGTTGGAAAAAAATCATGATAAGAAAAATAAAATATGCAAAGAATTTGAGGTCTGGAAGTTTTGTTTTTTATGTTTCCAGAAAGTTTCTTTTTTTTTTTTTTTTTACATTGTGACAGTGAGACATAGAGGATTTCTCTCAGCAGCATTTAGCAGCATCTGAAAGGAGGGGGGGGGGGGGGGGGGGGGGGGGGGGGGGGGGGGGGGGGGGGGGGGGGGGGGGGGGGGGGGGGGGGGG
>JBAMHX010000017.1:11576924-11587219 GCA_037177515.1 Pseudomugil tenellus | reverse complement strand
TATATATCACCAGAAGTATCCCAGATTTATAAAGGATACTTGAAAGGGGAATTGATGTGCAAAATAATAGATTTTTATTCATTGCTTTTACATTTGAATGACAAAATCTGCCAGCACACCTGAATGCACTCTGAGCAACCGCAGGGGTCGAGCACCACTTTTACCAGCTGTTATCTGAATCTCTTAGATATTCAGGGCATAAAAGTACACATTTCAAAAGGTACAAATTGGGATGAGATTTCAAAAGGTGCGCAAAAAAGGCTTATTATTATCGACAGCAAGATAACATGAACTAAAACCCACACACACAGTCAGAAAGTGTGACGGTTCTGAATAGCAAGTGTTGGATGGCTTTTTGGTCAGTGGCCAGTGTGGCTAATGAGCTCCATTTCTTTGATGTCTGAGTGTGTTTTGTGTGTTTGTGTGTGTGCTTTGTTAGTTTATCCCTCTGGTAACGTGTATTTTTACACCTTTTTTGCCTTTTGTGTTAATTAATCCCAATACTTCTAAGTGTTTCTGCCACTGAATTTGATGGTGACACAATGTTTGCATGCAGCTCATCTGCTTTTGTGTAAGCACGGTGAGTCATATATCATTTAAACCCAAACAAACTCTTGTTTTGCTTTGATTGCACTGAGGGGACAGTTTTATACCTTCTTCCATGTTCTCTTTCATTCCCAGAGGTACAAACACTGCACTCATCAACTACCCCATAAAAAAACATCCACTCATTTCCCAAGTTGGTGAAGAGATGCATATATGAATATTTCCCCTCTTACATTAACCTTGTTTACAGGATACAGCAGCTTAGAGGAACATTAATGATCATCTTCCCGGACCCTCTCTCCATCATCGTCTCTACAACAGACTATAAATGATCTTCAAACCACTGAATGAAGTTGCAGATGACTGTAAAGATCAGTTTGCGTATCAGATAATCACTCTCTTCTTTCTCTCTCTACCCCCAAAAACAATTTGGAAACCTTTCTTGATAGCAGAAAAAACCCAACAGCAGTGCAAAATGAGGAAGATTGGATAACTACTGACCTTTTTTCAGGTATGAGGCAGTCGCTTCTCGCTCACTTTGTGTAGAAATCCATCCTGAGTTCAGTCTCGCAGCCGAGCAAACCAGATCTGCTGCCACAGAGGTCTTCCCTGTGAGTCTTTCTTTCTCTCTCTCAGTCTTCCTCTCTGTCATTCAGCGTGACACACAGCATCTACAGCTGGAGCTGATAGCCAGACGTGAGTCCTTTCTGTGAATGGACAGACATTTACAAACACACACAAGCAGCTTGTAACAGGCAGTAGTTAAGAAGTGATGCTGCTTTTTTCCTTGAGAAGAGGAAAGAAGAGGGTGGGGGGTGGAGGGGGGGGGGGTAGTGCTTATTCTAATCCCTTCCCCTCTTTCTGTGACTCCCCTGTCTCCGCCCCCCGCTCCCCTCTCTGCTTGCTCATCACCTTTAATAATGATCACATCAACGGTGCAATCTATTCCTCTGTGTCGTGTCTGTGCTCATTTTCCCAGAGCAGATATTCCTCACAGTTAACAAGCTGCTTAACACCAGCATACACACAGCCAAATCAACACGCACAAAGTCAAATCAGTGATCTGATAAATTGACCAATAAATCAATACTTGCCATTGTGCATATAGAACCTTTTACAAACTAGCCGGGCTGCTGGGCCCTTGTAATGCTCCCTGTGTTTGCTCTCATCTAGTTGCGTCAGTAGAAAGTATCCAGCGGTGTCTGCTGTGCTGCCAGACTGAACTCCTCAAATGAGACCCCAAACCAGCAGATAAATGACAAAGGGCAGCTCAAGAGGAATGAAACAGCTTCTAACACCTCTCAATTTCCAAACTCTTCTCGCTTCACATCATCTTAGAGCTCTTATCTTGTATTTGCACCCCCTCCCCTCTCTATGTCTCTCCCTCTGATCCCTCTGTTTCTGTTAACAACACGGGCTCTGTACAAAAATCTCTTTCTGCCAGTTGAAAATGAATATGCTGAAACCAGTTACACTGGAAATGTGGCCGTTATTCAGGTTGCTTTTTATACTTGTCTGAACTGCCAAAGCCGAGATGATTCTATAGTCTTAAACTGTCTCCCTTTGTGAGCACAAAACAGGAAGTCACATTTTCTCCCTCTCAGCTAGCAGTCAGGATGTTCTGATTTATTAGGAAAAGTTTTGAAAAATGAATCTGTGCTTGGACAGAATATATTTAAACACGACAAAAGGCTGTCACAGTTTCTATTTGCAGTTATCCAGAGTCGTTTTCCCTCTTTCTCGTCCTCAAGCCTCCTCTGTAAAACTTTACAGACATACTAGTTCCTTCCAGTCATCATTGTCACCTGATTTAAATAAGCCAGCATGCATTTTGGCAGCTACCTCTGCCACTAGCATTTACCAGTCCAGTTTCTCTTCCTCCTGGTGAATTTGACTTTTTTTTTTTTTTTTGGCATTTCAGCCCCAGTCTCTTCCTAGAGGTTAATACGCTGCCTGACTAGAATTGAAAAAAAATCAACTTGGATTTGATGAAGCAAATGGGTGCAAGCCTCTTCTTGGATAATTACTGCATGGGCGATTATCTTTCAGCTAGCAGCAATTTATCTAACCCCAACTGATGCAATGAATAGCTTCTCATTTCTTAATCTCGTCGAAAGACACATCCTGGAGTCATGGAAAAAATGTCTGTTAGTCAAAACCATTAGCTTTAAGGAGAGAAACCATATTAGGTTGCGGAAATGACTACAACTGGGTAAAGAACTGTCCATTACTAAAAAGTGAAAAGATTGTGGGAAAATATCCTGATTGATGGCGATTGGCAATTACTTGCAATTTCTTAAAAGTTTGGTGAAAATAAATAGAGGAAAACAACAGTAGAGCTCAAGGCTGTGTTTAATAGTGAAAGTAAGAGCATTTTTATATGCACAATGTGAAGGAACTTCAATGGATCGGGAATGAACAACTGTGTAGCCATTAAAAAAACAATAATCAGTGAAGTTAACTAGAAAAATGGGCTTTAATTTGTCAGGGAACATAGAGATTAGACTCTGGAGCAATGGAAGTTCATTTGGTCTGATAAATCCAGACTTACCTTGTTTCAGAGTGATGGTAGCATCAAGGTAAGGAGGGAGGTAGCTGATGTGTAGCAGCCTTCATGACGATAGCCTGTGGGAGAAGTGTTATGATCTGCAGTTGATCAGATCTAAGTTTTAGCAGCAGTATGAGCTCAAAAAGTGAGGTCACCGAATTACCTGAATATACTGAATGAGCAGGTTATTCCACTGATGGATTTTTTTGTTCCCTGGTGGCACAATAATACTTCTAGATGACATTGTCAGGATTCATTAGGCTGAACTGTGAAAGAATGGTTCTGGGACAACAGGACCTGAATCCCATTGAGAATCTTTGGGATGTGCTGGAGAAAAGGCTTTGTGCAGTGGTTAGACTCTCCCACCATCAATGCAAGATTGTGGTTAAAAATGAATGCAACCCTTGATGATAATTATACTTAGCTTGTTGGAACAATATCACAGCAGATACTGACATAATCAAAACTAAAGGCGGTCCAATGAAATATAAGCGTGTGATCTTCTGCTATGGTGGCTACCTTTTTACTGACCAGGCCGTGTATATTTGCATTCTCCTGTTTGTCTGTCCAACTGCCTGAAAGGCCTAGTCTTATTCCACAATATTCCATATTTTAATTCTTCCCAAGAAGTAGTGTTGTGTGTCTGTGCTCTGATGTATTGTTACTGAGCCCTTCCTGTTACATTCTCTGTTGCTTATTTTCCATGTATAGGACAGTACTGGCATTATTAACATATTTCTCCTTTATCTACAGGTTTTACTTTTTATTCTCCTTTATCTGCAGGTTTTCCTGGATAACAGCTGCATTATATATTAATTTCCCGTCTTTCCTGTCCTCTCCACACCCAGCCAGTAGAGGCAGATGGCTGCCCTGCCTGGAAGTTATCCTTCCTGTTAAAAGGGAGTTTTCTTCCCACTGTCGCCTCATGCAGCTCAGGATGGGAGATTGGATCAAAGTCAGGATTTGATGCAAACTTTTTTGGTCCCTTACATAGGCTATTTATTATGAATTGGCTCAAATTTATTTCTGTGAAGCACCCTGAGATGACATTGTCGTGAAATGGGGCTATATAAATAAAACTAAATTAAATTGAATTGGTAGTGCTCTGCAAACATCAGTATGCTGAAAGAAACTGCCTGTTTAGCAGCCAAGCAATGAACACCCCACATGTCTTGTGACCACAGCAGAATTCCCCATCTGCTTCCTCACTGCTGGGTAATGGAAAGGGACTTAAACTAGCTGGTGCTTCATCCCAGGAACTATCTCACCTCATTCTCCTGACCTCGCTTTGGAGTGGAAGCAGAAACGTTTAACAACTAATGTTTCTCCAATAATGAAGGTAACTGATCAGACCAGCACAGTTGGTAAAGTCTCACAGAAAGACAAGGAAAATAACTGGTTATGTTGTTGCTAAATGCTCCTGCGGGCATGGTGATTGGCTTACCTGTTAACTGCCCCATGAATGCAACCAGTCTACCTCTGTCCCTTTCTTATATACCCAATGTTATCAATTTCCACTTGGAGATAAAACATGTTTTTATTTTATTACTGAGAATGGAGTGGTGAATCAAATTGATCAAATTGACAACTTATCAAATTGATTTGCCCAACTAGTCAACTTCAAAATTCACCTGGAATTCATATTACTATGATAAACATCTCAAAAAAGAAAAAAAACATCTCTTTAAAAAAAGAACAACAAACTACTTCTCTGATCACATAATTTCTTTTATATTTGTGTTGTTTGATTTTGACAGATATTTATTTCCAGTGCCAAGTGATGTAGTAGCAAGTAGCTGCTTTAACAAAGAAACCCGACAGATAAATTTCAGCCTCAAGTGATGTAAAATAAATGTCATGCATGAATCTGAATCTGAAATGAGGTTGTTAGCACCTTAATGGTATTCATGAAGGTGTTAACTGTGTGGCAGATGACACCTGTCCTTGCTCTGTGAAGGGGAAAAGGCGCCTCCTCTTCCACAGATGCCTGTGTCTCCAGCCATCTGCCTGCTGACACAAACCAGAGGGGAATAGCAGCAAAGGACAGTAGCGAGAAAAGATATGACTTTATTTAATTTCCAAATCCAGATCTACTTGCCTCACATATTAAGTATTCACACATATTTCAGACAAACTCCTACAAATTTTGGAGAGGTCTGGGATTCCACTGATGTGCACATATTTGTATTGGAATATTTTCTTAATCTAAGCCCCAAAGAGGAGAAAAAGATAAATATTTAAATAGGACGCTACAGGCGGTTTTTATGGTGCTACTGTGCTGGGGAAGAATCCAAGGAGAGACAAAAAGGAGCAATGCTCATTATTTAATTATTCCAGTAATGATTTCCCTTCACCTCCACTCATCCTAATCAGACTTCGGACGACTGTTTCCAAGCTTATCAGAGGGAATCGTTACACACACAACAGTTCCCATTTTCCTGGAGAGAGAAATTGTTTGGTAAAGCTAATTAAGGCAGTGTGACTGCATGTGCAAGCTCTAACGATCTTGTGTGTTTTTTGTGTGTGTATGCATGAACACCAGAGAGGACTGAAGGATAAAGATAAGAGCACTGGCTCACTTGGCTTTTGTCACTAATCCCAAAGGGTGAAGAAATGGCAGCCGATTCCATGTCATTCACCAATATCCAAGCCTGTTCTGGTGCTGTGCCGTTCTAGTACTGCCCTTGTGAGGACACCAGTCGCCGCGCTGCATGTTAATGAGACATGCACCAGGGGAAGGGAGGGGTTTGATTTGACATTCTGCTAAATCTATCTGAACACAAGTCGAGACTCCCAGATAAAAGGCAGGAAAATGTCATGATGCAGGCTGCAAATACGCTGCTTGCACATTTATTAGGAAAATTCAGAGGATTTATTTCATTGTTGAAGAAGTAAAATGGTTTCAATCAGGCTGTGGAAAAGTTTTGTCCCATCACAACACGGCTCTTTAGTGATCGTTTAGCAGAAAGGCCTTAAAACATTCAGAGGTTTGTCTTAACTAATCCCAGAGACAGTGTTTGGTTTTTCAGACATTTGGGTTTTTTTGTATTGACTCTAATTTGGAGGCTTTAGGTTGAGGTATTCCTTATTGCTACATACTGAACCCTTAAATAATCATTTTAGGCTTTCATAAATATTCTGTTGTCTTGTTTGTATTGGCTTTGCAAGGAACATGTTCAGGTTGAACCCTAACCATCATCTGATGCAAGGATAGGCTTCGACCCCACCGCCCACACACGCATACACACACAACTTAGAATTGCAAAAAGCAAAATGGATGGCTGGAAGATCCATTTTGCTTTTTAGTAACTGTCATGGTTCTTCAGTCCATTTAATTTATTTCATTTTAGTTTGTACACTCAAAGTGAATCATGAATGTTGCTGATTTTATTTAAGCAATTTTATATATATTTTCCAAGTAATAGTTTAACTTTTGTTTCAAGAAACATTATCCAAATGTGTGGAACCTGTTGAAAGAAAAAATTGAGTCAAGAAATAACCTTTTTGAGTGTAAAACAGCAAGCCAAGATCTCATAAATATAAATTCCCACTACAAAAATTAAACAAAACATGTATATTAAACAGTGTTCACTTACATAGCACTTTATTTTAATCTCTCAATGACCAAAGCACTTTACAGATCCTGCTATCATCCATTTACATACATACACACACTAGCCCCCCATCAGGAACAACTGTGGATTCAGCGTCTTGCTCAAGGACACTTTGACATGCAGACTTCAGACAGTGTGGGAACTGAACCCAAGACCCTCCGATGAAGGGTCTGCCGCATTACACCTGCACCACAGCCGCCCCTCATAATAAATGGATAAAGCAAATAATTGAAGCAAAGAATGCAATAAAACTTTATTTATAACTCACTTAAAAAACAACAAAGTTGACTGAAGTGTCACAATGTGAGGAGTTCAGTTTAATTATATTATACAACATATAAGAGGACATTAAAATGTAAAACACTATAAATAAAACAAAATAATTACATTTAATTCAAATTAATCCCACTAAAATCAGATCAAAATTACAAATAAACTATTCACATAACATGTACAAAAATGAGTGGGCAGAAATACAAACATATTTATTTCCCTATTATCCGAATAAGTATCCAGCTTATTCTAATTACAATCCAGTGAAATAGTTACAAGACCAGTTACCAATGAAAGAAAAAGGTCTTTGGGGTCCATGTAGTAAATCAATTTCTTCTGATAATTTCCATTTCAGAAATCCAAGAAAAGGCTGCAGGTTTTTCAATAAGATGCAAATTTGGTGAAAATGCGAGGCAGAAAAATATAGTTTGAGTTGTTTACTGCGTTCCCAAGCATTCCAGTTGCTTCTTGCATTTTTTCTGTATGTTGATTATGATCTTCTTGAATATAGCAGATGATCAAACAGAAAATGGCAGCAGGAGTTCATTTCCAACCAAATTACAACCTGGAAAAGTTCAGCTAGTGCAACTTTAATTCTCAGTGTCCGTCTCTTAATCCTGGCTGGGAGTGGTATGTGACCACTGTCCATCGATCTGCTCAGTTATCTGTCCATAAAAAACATCTTTCAAGATTTGTTGATCCAGTCTCAGTGCTTGAGCTTGTGAATGTCGTTCAGAATTGATCCAGATATGGCTGTGACTCTAAGTTATTCTTTTTTATTATTATTTCTCAGAGCCAAATAAACATGTTAGACCCATTTTCCAGCCAAATAAAGTATCTGATAACTGTGTGCAGTTTATTAAAAGGTTATAATCATGTTCTCAGTTGTTCCATAAATATAAAGATTGTCACAAAATAACTAATTTAACTTGGAAAACTTGCATAGAAACAATGTTAAAGTCAGGTCTTATATATTCTAGTGATTGCACATATTATGTGAAATAGATGTGACATAATTTAGAGGCAGACTTATACAATCCAGATTTAAGACTTGAGAAATGAACATTTTGTCTTTGTGTCCAAGATGTGCAAGAAATATATGAAAAGTTCTGTATTGTTTTCAAAAGATTTTGAAGATGAAACACAAGCCAAGAAATATGTAGCCCACCCCAGCTTTTTGTATCGTAGCAGTAGCATGCTGGTCTGATCTCCAAAGATCTGAGTGCACGGAGTAGAGCAGGCATACTGAGGCATAACAGTGAGATGCGCACACACACGCACACACACAGGACAGCAGCCTGATAGGAGAGTACTTGTCCAGAATAACAATGAGACAGGGAGATGCGATGCTGGCACCGTCTGAAAAAAAACATCCTCTATGTGACTTGAAGAAAAGACAACAGCACTTAAGAAGAGTAAAACATGTATGAGCAAGAAGTCCAACAGCAGACTGAAACCTTTTGAAAACACTATTCTACATTACCACTAATAGTCCTGGCAATTTGGTGCTATTCCTCTGACGGGTACACTCTAAATTCATGAAAGAGGAGAAGAAAGGAAAAAATGTCCTTATAGTCAGATTCATTTGAATATATGAATAATTTAGTGCACCAAAAGATTTTGGGCCCTTAAATTGCAAACAGAAAAAAAGCCTGAACTCCCTTACACAGACATTCATAATTCATTTGTTTCGGTTCACACTGGAAGATATTTCATGCACAAGTCAGCCACGGCCTGTGACGAGGATACAAGGACAAAATGCAGCACTTTGTCTTTCAGCATAATTACAGTGATTTTGTCTTTTTGCGTTTCAGTGGATATCAAATGCTTAATTTTAATCTCTCTGAATCTTGCAGCCTTCCTCTCTAAATCACTTGTGTGGCTCAAAAATTGAACCCTTCCATCAAAGTTTTGTGGTGACGGTCTGAGCTTCTGTGTATTATAGCTTCCTGATTTAAGCAACATAATAATCTGCCTTAGAAATTCAATACTTCATTTCTGAGCAAATTTTTCCTTAATGCTTATTCCATTGATGGCTCTTGTAATGCAAGAGATTGGCACCAAACTCCCACATCTAATTCTTCAACAAAGCATCCTTTGATGTACACAGCAATCTATAAATACATTTCTAATATAGAAAGACTGAGTGAAAATAAAGTGATCTACAAACTAGACACACTGCCAAACACAGTAGATCTACTGATGACCTCTCTGTTATTATTAACATGATGCAGTTTGTTGGAGTTTGACACATAACATCCCTGCATGTCTAAAATGTTTTTTTCTTTCTCTTTTTTTTTCATTGAGCATTTTGGCACAGATGATTTGACCTCATTTGAGTTCTTCAGTTAAGCTTTGCAGACTGAATATCAAAGCCCTGATTGCCAGTTCTTTTGTAGCACCAATTAATGTGACTAACTGGCACTCGACCAGTTATTATGACCCATCTTTGTAGAAGTGTTCATTGCCATAACAAAGTCATACATGAGTCAAAGGCCTTTTCCATGTTCTTTTTGCATCAGTTCTCCCACCAATAACGTAATGGGATAATGGATTAGGTCAAGAATGAAAAAAGAATGAGCTGCTAATGCAAACTGTAGTTAGCTGCATTAAAATGCATAAACGAAGGCTTTAATCTCTCACAATCAATTATTGTGATCTTTAAATACTTACCAGTTTTGCAGGCTGATGTCTTGTTTTTTTCTCTGAAAAGAATGATTAACAAACCCATAATGAAACAAATATCTTTAAAACCAAACAACTCTTGAATGCTTAGTAAAGGGATTATTAGTGAGAGTTGATAAAGAAATGTTTATGTTAGTGTGATTACTGAAGAATAAATAAAAATGACACATAGCATATATAAAATCACTTTAGACATGCTTAGCCCCTATACGCCTAATCTTGTATATTTGATATATACCCTTTCTCAGACATTTTGCGTCACTTTATGGTAGAAATGTCATTCAAAACCCAGTTGCACCCTATATGATACTGGTCTGCAGCCTATTTTGATCTATCACATGTAATAAATGGTAAGAAGATAACTAAACAATTGTTTTTTTTTTTTAAAAAAGACTTCAAATTAGAAACATTTTCTGAGCATTCGAACTTATTTCAGGCATTAAGATATCTGAGTACTTTCAGGATGAATATAAACATCCCACCTGTGGTGCTAACCTCTACCACCAGCAGTACAATATGTCAATATGTTTTATCCAAAAAGTTAAAGTCTGAATAATTAAATTAAATTAAATTAAATTAAATTAAATTAAATTAAATTAAATTAAATTAAATTAAATTAAATTAAATTA
>JBAMHX010000017.1:11554410-11570099 GCA_037177515.1 Pseudomugil tenellus | reverse complement strand
ATACATACATGTATATATACATACATGTATTTCCCATTTTAATTAATGTCATTTAATTATTTTATTTTATATTTCATTATTTAATTAATTAAATATGTAATTAATTATTTAATTATGTATTTAATTAATTCATTGTGGCACTTAAACTCCTCCATAGTATAATGTCCAAAAGAAGTTATGTTAAATGTATGACGTCTTTAAGAAGATCTCCTGGTTCCTGACAATCCCACCAGGACTCGTCAGTGAAGGTCAATTAGATGGAGACATGTTTCTTTTTCAGACTCTTATCTTGAAGAAACTAGAAAAAAATGTTGCATGAATAAAGCTTAACTGATCTAACTATTTGTTTATGGTGCTTTTAATGAGATTATTGAAACAATATGTATGTTACATTTTTTTAGACCTAATCTGAACTAACTATTAAAGTATGGGGCCATATTTTATAGTGTTGTTTCAGATAATCACGTCATTTAGCAAAGGCTGTTTTTCATCTACATATCACTGAATCATTTCATTAATCCATGATCATGTAATCTCTGTTTACACGGTGGCAGAAACATGTTTTAACCATGACTGAAATGTTAAACTGTCAGACAAATGCTGCAAGTAAAAGGTATTTTTAAATCCATTCCAGTTGTATTTATTCATTTATCTGTTAATTCTTTTTAATAAGCCAAGCGTATTGAACATTTAAAACAGTTTTATTTTTAATTCGCTATAAGGAACTTGGCCATAAGGAACTTTTCAGTGGAAGTTCCTTGTTCTTGTTGCCATCAATCTGAAGGAAGAGTCCAGAATTTATATAAGAACATATTTCCTGAGCTTGAGAAACGATCACTTTGAAAACCAAAAGAATGTTTTTTTCTTGCTTGGCATTAAAGTTTGGCTGGTAACAACACTCTACTCCTGGGACATAGGTGTGTTCAATAGTTACGCATTTCTACTAAACCCTTACGTACGAAACGTTTGAGACTGGGAGAAAACAACCACAAACTCCCTGAGAGAATTCTTTTAAAGACCAAAGACAGCATCCACCCTGTTCTTGCTGTACAAGAAAAACCTGCTGTGTTTGCTGTCAGGTGCAGTTACGTCACTGGAATTTTTTCCTCATGAGATGTCGTAACCCTGTCAGAGTAACTACTTCAGTTACTTTAAGTTGCTTTTCAAGTCACAAGGACACTATACTTCTATCTTGGTTTGTTCTGTTGAAGGTAAGTTCTCTTCCCTTATCGTTTCCTATCACTCTATCTAAATAAGTTGCCTCTCATCCAACCACCAACAAAACATTAGCTATCATTTACTAACAAATTAAAATTGCACGCATTAGATTAGTCTGTCTATACTTTTATAGCTTCCATGGTGTATTTGTTTATTTAGCCTGTTTTCCTTCTGTCCTCCAGTATGGGAGAACCTGCAGAACTGCTCCTTATTAAGGACCAGTATGAGTTGGCATTTCATTCTTTGAGTCGTGGGTTGGCAGCTGAGGAGGCTGACAAAAGATCAGAAGCCCTGGTGTATTACAGGAAGGGTCAGCTGCATCTTACTCAGGGGCTGAACATTCACACTGCAGGAGAGAGACACCAAGGACTGTCCTGGGACACAGCCAGACAGCTTCAGCAGAAGATGGCAGACACTCTTAGGAACCTAAATTCTCATATTTCTAACCTGGAAACGTCCCAGCAGGCAAGAGAAGAGGAGAAAGGCTTACTGTTGAAGGATCTTCCTCCTAATCTTTATCCAGACTTGGCAAGCAACTGTCTGCCCTCCCATAGTTCTCCTCACCAGTTGTACCCCATCATACCTGCTGCCACCCATTACACAGCCCCAACCCCCAGTGCTCCCCCTGCTGTTCCAGATACATACTCGCTCCCTCCAGCAGCTCTGGGAACTGTGGCCATGAACAACCCAGGGGACCAGCCTCCAGCATACACACCAAAGCCCACAGATGGGCACCACAGCCTGGCTTACGGTCCCTCTGGAAGCAACCTCAGATCACAAAAGCCAAGCGGAGCAGCAACAGCTGAAGGAAATGGAAGCGAGCTGCTTTGCATCCCTTCTGGGGTGCAGCTGTTCTTTGTGGGACCCAATGGACAGGTCAGCTCTCTGTCTTGTCCTGGCTACCTTCGCATCGTTACATATGACAACCAGAACAAGGATGCTGCTGCTGAAAAATCCTCTGTGTTTTTACATGTAAGTAGTACTGTGCACATTATGGATGGTGGGTGACTGTTTTTGCTAAAATGTGTAACTTAAAGAGAAACCACATAGTTTTTTGACACTTTCATGGCTAAGTATGAGTCACTGTGTTGGTGTGTTGAATGAATACCAATTATGTTGTGTGTTTTATCATGCAGACGATGGTGTTGGCAATTGTGAAAATGCTGTCATTACTTCCAGAATGGAAAATCTTTTTTTCTGTGCTCCTTTTGCTTAAAATGTAGAGAAGATTTGTGTGACATGAATATGAATGTTCACCTTCCATTAGCTTTGCCATGACTGAATATTAAATTTGAGCAGATAGCCTCATTTGCAAACAACATCTCTAACAGTATATCTGAGATATGTGTTTTAATCAGTTGTTTAATTCCCATCTCATATTCAACAACACGCAGAGACCTCTAAGTATCTCATTATTTGATATTTTTGGATGTATTCAAAATGAAATACAGATCTGTTCTAGAAACTCTACAAAGTGTGTTATTATGCTGTGTGGATTGGAACTCATGAGTTTGTTTCCCACCAGACCAGGCTGGTGGGTCGCTCTCCTGTATTCTGGTGCTGCTTTGTTTTAAAACAACACAATAGTCCCATTAACAGATGACTGTGCACTTCTGTTGTGCTGCTGGCCAGTGTCTTGTGCTCTCACAGAGGTCATTCTGTCAGGCAGCATACCAGAGGGACAACATAGCAACAAGTGTGTTTCTATGTTTTGTCTGTTCGAGTGAGCGACATTAGTCCTGTTGATGTAGTTTTGTCTTTGAGAGAGATGAAAAGGAACACGGTTCCTGCTGGGAGGTGACCATGTTGTGAAAAAGAAACAAACTAAAAAAACCACTGGGACGGACAACAACCCATCTCTGTTGATGCGATACGATAGAATACTGATGATGATCGAATATATAAAGAATTATTTTTTAGCTCAAACTTTATTCATTGTCTCAAAGATAATAAATAAATAAATAAATAAATAAATAAATAAATAAATAAATAAATAAATAAATAAATAAATAAATAAATAAAAGTCCTGTTTTGGTCAGATATTTTATTTTTTATTTCTGCACACAGTGAACGTGTATCACACTTTATTTATACTATTTCTTTCAAACTAATTTTGACCTCTTTGGAGAAAAATTACAGTCCACTTATAAGACATTACTATGAAATAATTAACTTATTTGTGTTTACAGGTGTGTGAGCACATATATCCGCTGACAACAGACACGCCGGTGCTGCTTGCCAACTCTGGGATCTTCATGTTTCCCGACTCATTGGCAGAGACACCAGGGTCCTATGTGGGCATTGTGCTTTCCTCTGAACTGCCCCTTACTGACCGTGAGATGTTTCAGGACCTTCTTTCCCAACTGGTAGAACTCAGGGTCCAAGTGAGTCATTAATAATGATATAAATAAAAAGAAAGTCTGAGCATGCGCATGCATGTGAGTTGGTAAAATCTATTAAGGGCAGCGTTGACAAACCCCACCTTAATCTCATCTGTTCACATCTGTGTAATGTACCAAACACATATCCTGCATTCCAGCTGACATGTTTTTTCTTTGAATTATAGTTCTCACGACACCTGTGCACTTTTGAATGCACAAATGTCTAGAAACATCTCTTCACTGCAATATTTTTTACCTTAAGTTTAGTCAGTTTTGCTTGTACAATATATTTGTTTCTGTCTGTGGTGCAAAGTTTAGCTCACATTGTCGTTACTGTACTTTTAGATGTTTGCACTTTTTTAAAGAATAATTTCATACTACTTTATGTTTTTTCTTCAGTTATTTGAAAATTAATTCACAAATAAATGCAGGAATTACTTTAACAGCATGCAACAATCATTTAATACAATATGTAACAGTGATTAATGATTAATAATATGATGTTAAAAAGAACCCTGCCTCTTACTGGGCAATTACTGGGATAAGATCAATCTCTCCTGTTATTGGAATAAACAGGCATAGTAATAGATGAATGGAGGATCCTACTAATTTTGAAAACAAGATTTGAGGATCTTTCTAGGCACATAAACACTTGTTAACATCTTGCTGCAGGCATCTAGAGAAAAAAAAAACTTTCTGTTTTGGTAAACACAGAAAATCATCCTGGGCGGGACTCAGTGATGGAGGGAAAAATGCTGAAGAGCTGCATGTGAACCAGTTGTTGGTGATACAGTCCCAGCCTGTTCTCATTGGTTTGGCTGTATGGCGACTTTTGAAGTGATCGCGTGTTGACTTGTGACTTAATGGTTTTCTATGACAGGGCACAGAAGAAGCAGAAGTCATCAACTTGAATGCAAAAGTACCACTTGGTCCTCTGAGTGAGAAAGAAAAACCACCACTCCCTGGATGGAGTGAGAAAATGTCTCAGGGAATCTTATCAGGTGAGTTTGTAATAGAACGTTTGAAAAGATGGATGTGTACTATGATGCATCGTCCGCAAGACTGACCAGTAGTAGGTAATATACTAGTAAAGCAGTCTCTCCTGAGAAAAACTGGCTGATATGCTGCACTTGTATTATGATACTATTATCATGCTATGATACATAATTGCTGTGTTTTTGCAGGCGCCACACAATTGAGTCAATCATTTGCAAAAGGAGCAGAGGCCACTGGGAGAGTCATTCAGAAAGGAGCAGCCAAGATCCGGGACCGCATCACCCCAGAGGAAACTCCATCAGAGGTCAGCCCGCGTGTTACCAAAGGTCTAAACATGGCTAAGCAGGCCACTGGCGGTGCTGTTCGAGTCAGCCAGTTTTTAGGTAAGGATATACATCAGTGTGGGTAATGACCCAACTAGAAATACACAATGGCATCTAAATCTTCTTTTTCTAGTAATATATAATTGTAAATGTATTTTAGATGTGAAAATAAAACAGTTATTTGGATCTAAAGGAAGAAAGCTTACTTTCTTCCCTCATTTAAGTGTAAATACCTGGCCCTGGTCTGTATTTAAAGAGGAGAATGTGTCATTTGATATATTTACCATATGACTTTGTATTTATAGTGAATGGTGTGAGTGCAGTGGCAGAACGTATAGCAGATAAGGTGGCACCGCATGTGAAAAAACATGGTGCGAAGCTGGTCCCAGAGTCTTTGAAGAAGAGCCAAGATGGCAGCGCTTCTAAGTTAGATGGAGCTAAGTTTGTAGCAGTCAGTAGCATACAGGGTAAGTATAAAGGTTTGCAAAGGTTACATCATCCTACACACTGACAGTCTTTGTAAAGATGCAGACTTACAGAATGTGAAAAAAAGACTTCTGATGGATGAGCCAAGTGTTTTCAGAATACTTTCCTCATTAAAATTGATTTTAAAATTAGGTTTGAGTACCGTGTGGTCCAGTTTGGAGAGTGGTGCAAAGCATGTTTGCAAAAGTGTTGCAACTGAGACAGTTACAACTGTGAAGTACAAGTAAGTTAAGTTTCCCAAATCTCTCATCTTATTTTCTGTAATTATAATTTGGATTTCAAAGGAATTGTTTTAATTTTGCCTCTGAAACTATTGATTTTTAATGGCAGCAGAGAGGGTGGATGGTTTTCTCTTGCTATGTTGGTGCACTGACTTAACTTTCATGCGTGTTTCCTTTCAGATTTAGGGGCTTAGAGAATCTTATAAACATGTCCAGCAACATATGACTGCATGGGGGAGTAAAGGCAAAGACTTCTGCACTAACAAGTGATCCTGCTTAACGTTTTCATAACACACTCTTTCACTAACCCGAATCGGATTGGATAATAGAAAATGACAATATAAACCTGACACAAATCAAACAAATTTATCTGCCTCAAATTCACTTAATCCTTCTTTATCCTGTCTAAAGTTAGTTTTATGCCTATATTTAAGAGCTTTGTCTACACAGGAAGCTCTACACCTGCAAAAAATGCAACTTGAAGTTTATATTTAAGTTTCAGATTGATTTAAACCTAAAGTTTTGTGCATTGCTACAGGGATTATACTTTAGATTTTGTTCTGAGTGATTTGAAACCCAATTTGAATCATCACAGCATTGTGTATGAGCGCCTCCTGTGTAGACACACATATCACTGGTCCCATTAGCTAACATTATACTTGCAACTTTAGTGTAATTGTAATGTCACCTCCTGGTGTGCATCTTTCTGGTTCTGTCTATGTTCACCTGAACTAAATGTCAAACTTGTGTCGAGGGATAATGCTCTTTTTGTTACTAGTATTTTTAGATCTTTTATTGACATTTCTTATTAATAAACAGCTAAAACAGGAGAATGGCCACAAGTGCTTTGATGAAACTACAGACTTTTGCACAAGTTCTGTATAAAATCGTTTACATGTTCTCTTCCACCACATCATTCCTCTCTAACTATCATAATATTATTTGTGGTGAAGGTATGGTGATGATGTAGGTAAAGCCACAGATACTGGTCTCAAGTCTGCGGCCAATATTGGTTTGACTGCATACAACATTGACAATCTTGGCATCAAAGCCTTCCTGAAAACTACTGGCAAAGAGACAACCAAGGCAATGGTCGGTAGACAAAATGGACAGCCAGCAGAAAATGAAGGAAACAATGTGCAGAAAGAGGAACAACGTGCACAGGATGTGGAGAAGGAGAAGCTGAGAAAAGATGAAGAAAAGAAGAGAGAATAAGTTTCCTGCAGGATGTTTGATCTACCCTGTCGACTTGTTCACTCACCTAATTTATACATTAAAATATTCATGATAAACGTAGGATGTAAAACAACAAGAAAGCACTTTTTTTTGCCCTATTTTGAAATTATTGGTTTTGTTGTCTTTTCTGTTTTGTGAGAATTTGAACACCAAGAGTTGTTCAGCACGATGCAAGTTTAACTTTTTGCATGTGTTCTGTATATTACCAGACTATTCAGACAATGCATCACTAAATCCAGGAGTATTTTGTAGCTTACAACCCAAAAGAATTGCTTGGCAGAGCAAGCTTTCTGTTTTTTTTTTGTTTGTTTTTTTTTTTTTTTTACCATTATTTAGTTAAGAACCCTAAAGTTAGTAAATCAAATGGCATTTTGAACATATTATGGTAGGCTACATGAGCCAAAGTATACACTAAATGAACTGTATAACTTGCTTGTAAAAGGAAAGAAGGAAAAAGTTTGTAAATAAGATAAAACTGTTGATTTATTGAAGAGGCTCTGCGTCCTTTATTTATTTATTCACAAGACTGCCTCCTCAAGTCGGTGTTAGAACAAAATCAGTTTCCCCTAAACTGTGCTGAGCTGTCTCCATGGAAACCGCCAGCAACAAACCTGTCTGTTAATTTCCCGCAAATGGCTAAAGACAACGACTACAGCAAATACGATTTAGCACGACTGCAGGCGGAGCTGGAGGAAGAAAGAGAAATAAAGTAAGTCGGTTGTTTTCCTCCTGGTTAGCCTACTTATTGTTAATTCCTTCTCATTTAGCTAAACTATTTAATTAGCGCAAATTGACGTGTCTGTAACGTGCCGTAGGTTGACATAGTCGTGAAGTGGTGCTATTTTGCTTGTATTTGCTTTGAACTTTGTTTGCAGAGAAATGATTGAAGAATCAGTTGCAGATCTGCGGAGCACTATGTTTGAGCTGCAGGAGAGACTCCACAGTGTCGATGGGGAAGGTGAGTCTGTAGCGCGTGCTAGTTGCGGTAGTATGTGCGCGTGCGTGTTAAGACTGACGCTAAAAGATTTCTCCATGTTCATGCTGGTGTCAGGAAATGAGTGGAAAACAAGGTATGAGACCCAGGTAGAGCTGAACGGACAGCTGGAAAGGCAGATTTCTGTGGTTCGCGAGAGGCTGGAGAACATTAAAGGAAGTCCCATGGGTAAGTTCTGTTCATGAAAACTGCAAAGTTATCTGACAAGTATTCAGACTACATGCAATACATATAAGGTCATCAAATATATAGTAATAATCAATACCGAATCATTGGGAGGTGTTAATATTTAATATTTTTTACTCTGACAGATGACTGAACTGATTTTCATACCGAGTTAGAACTAATCAGTGTTGAATTTAAGAAAGTTACAGGAGTTGACAGATTATTTGAAGGCTTTTTACACGACTCATCTGATGAAGGTGGATAGGCCTGAAATTGGATTGATGAAGCCAAACTTGTGTTTTTCTCAAAGTATTGCAGAGGCTCCCTATCCGCAGTGCCCCTACTTCTCAGTCTACAAATGAAATAGACTCCAGTCGAAGCTGCAGACTTTAGCAGGATGAATAAATGGTGCCATATTCTGAAAGGGATACATGTAAACACAAACGTCCAAAACATTTCCTCTCAGTGTAATGGGTGGCTGTGAGGACCCGGAAATTACACCGCTCACACAGGACTAGTGGAACAGAAAAACAGTTTATTGTAATGGGTACAACAATCTAAGAAGTCTTAAAGTCAGGTACTTATTAGACAAAAGGCACGACTCAGGGTCCAGAGACAAGTCAAAATCCAGAAAATCCAAAACTGGTGAGGAGTATCAGACCAGGGCAAGGCAAGAGGGGTAATCCGTGGACAGACGGTGGGTTTGCAATCTAGAATACAAAAACAATGACGGAGGATTTCAGCAAGACCACAAGAAGTGCTGATAATCTGGCAGGGAAGGAGAGAATGGAGTGAGTTTAAATACTGAGAAAGCTAAGAGGCAAACTGTAGATGGCAGGTGGAAAGAATGAGTGTGATTGCCTGGAAGGCGGGACCAGTGGCAGAGAGTAGAGCAGCAATCAGACAGCACCAGGTGAACTGAATCGCTTGATTAGCCCAGGCAGAGTTGAGACCATGACTAATAAGACACAGAGCGTTTAAAGCCAGCGTGCTGATAACATTTGCTTTACTTCTCTCTACTGACCTGCTTGTTGCTTTATGCTTGCTCGTCAATATTGTGGTCACATATTATGACTAGAAAAGCACTCAGAGAGCGCAAACCTCTGCCAAGCTCACAGTTCCCCCTCATATTGTGACTCGCATTGTAAAAAAAAAACTCCCCCCATTTGTTTGTAACTTCAGTCGTAGTAATCAGGATATTTGTCTCTGTTGATGTCAGACTGTCTGTTGTCTCCGGTACAGTGCGCTGGTGGAGGAGGACCATGTTCTGGATTGTAGTATCCAGAATTTTGTCAGGATGCGGGTCATACCGTTTCATTTTGAAATTATTTTGACCATACGCTGTAACTTTTTGGCAAGCAATCTGGCTATTCGTGTGGAAATCCATCCATAGTTACATTATCTGCTGCTTATTCCCGAATGGGGTCGCGGGGGGGCTGGAGCCAATCCCGGCTAACATTGGGTGAGAGGCGGGGTACACCCTGGACAGGTCGCCAGTCTATCACAGATAGATAGACATATGTTACATATGTCCCTATCTCGCAATGTTAAAGAATCCTTCAAAACATTCCTGGATCCAGATGGTGATCCAGATCACCTCCCAAATGTAATTATTTGTTCCTTGTCCTGTTTCAAGAGTTTCCTGAACATTTCATGAAAACCGGTCCATAACTTTTTGAGTTATCTTGTTCACATACAGACAGACAAACTCTCCCACAAACATAACCTCCTTTTCATATGTAAAAATACATAATTAAAGATTGCTAAGGACCAATAATCAGCTTCTTATGTGCGGTTTACAAAAAAAAAAAAGTTACTTTTGCACATTATACATTTTGTATCATGCTTGGCAAACTGTGTACATGTAAAAGTTATCATCCTCACATGTACTAAAACCTATTTGTTCTTCAAGTATGAAAATGGCTTAATGGACACAAATTATTTGTAATGTTCGGCTGGCCTCTTGTTTCATGCCTTAGAGGGCTGCATGGTGTTGTTCAAAAGTTATTGTTATTACACATTTACAGCAATTCTGAGCCCTGCAACCTAAGACTCTATAGGCAAAACTGCATTTTTCTGTGATTGTTTGAGGTTTGTGCATGCACACATGCTTTCTCTTGTTTTTACAGATCGATTGGCCTCTATCAGATCATATGATGACATGCCAATAGTAAGTGCAAGCAAATGAATTTTCTTTAGATGTTTTCCTTGATTTTTTTCTTTAATTCAATGTTTTTTTTTATTTTCTAACTTCACATTATGCTTTTTTTGGTCTAAGACACTCTTCTCTCAGCAGTTTGAAAATCCCACACCAGCAGAGAGAGCTATAGACACAAAATGAGTGCAGACAGAGAGGATTGTGATGCCAGCTGCTCTCTATCCTCTCCTTGATGCAGACTGCATAAACCAGAGTTTAATCACAGCCCTGTAATCACAGGATTACAAACCATGGGAGAGTAATGCACCCTAATTACAATTCTTTAACACACATGCATACCATGCTCTGAAGGGTTGCACAATACAGTCTAAACATGCATGTGTCTGTGTGCCTGATGCCAGAGATAACAGATGTTCATTAGTATAGTCAAGAAGTGGCTGCAAAATTTTAGCCTGACAATGAAGATATGCAGACAAACAGTAAGGATGGAAGAAAGATGAGCATTAAAGAGACATCTACGATTTTTACTAAATTATAATACACAACATTAGAGCTGGACGCTCCAATTTAATGCTGTTAAAATTCAATAATCCCACCGCGTCTCAGCACTGATGTTTACATGGTTGATACATTATGAATAAGACTAACCCACTTTAGCTTTTCTCTTATTGATTGATCCTCATAGTTTTCTGAGTGTTATCCAAACACAAATAGTTTTTAATTAGTCATCAGCAGAATGCCACCTTTTATATAGAAATGTGTAATTAATGAAAGCTCATCTCCGCAGGAAACACTTAAACAGCGTGTTGACATCCTGACGGAGGAGAAGTCTGACCTACAGAGTCAGCTGATGCACTGTCATCTTCAAATCGAGCAGGAGGGAAAGGTTTGTGTGGACCTAGTGCAGTGAGAGGGATTTTGTGTTGAGGATTTGTAGGGGTCACAATATCTGCTGCTATAGTTTTAGTGTTTTTAAGGCAAGCAGCTTTACTTTTTTTCCACCTAATTACTATTTTGGTTAGAAATGACCATCATTAGGAATGGATTGAAAAAGATTTGGCCAACTGTTTTGTTTTTGCATAGTTTAGTTTTACAGCAAGTGTTGATGTAAAAATTATTCTCAACCTTTGTCCTGCACTGCTGTTAGTTCACTTACACGGTTCTTTGTGTATTGTTCTGCTCAACAGAGTGTGACATATTAGTTAAATAAAGGTTTAACGCACAGCATGTGCACCCATAATCCCTAATCTCTCGCTCATTAACAATGAAGACCTCTCTGATACACACTTACCAAACAAATACCAGGCATTACACACTTGGACAAATACTGACACAGAAGGTGTAATGGAAGGAAGTGACTAAATATGGTTTCATGTATCTTTCCCATATCAGGCATATCATAAAACCAATGATGAGAGGCGGGCATACCTTACAGAAATAACAAAGGTAAGCAGATGTTAAAGAAGAACATGAATATGTCCATATATGCTATGATAGACATATAAAATGATCATTATAATGATACATGCATGCAGTGTAGTGACCATTCTGATGTTCTCTGCAGGCATATTCAGTCTTGCTACATAATAAGCTTAAAAAAAGAAACTTTGGCCTTTATGTTGCAACGGAACATCAACATTTTAGTAATTCGAGTAATTTAATTTATATGACATTGTTTGGGTATGTGCCTGTCTGCTCTGAACACAAAACGGTCACACAAAGCGCGCTTAGAGTATCTTGTGCAGCCACCTGACAAATGAGATTAGATAGGAATCCCCATGGATTATGATGTCTACCGATGACATGATCTGTAGCAAGAGCAGCAAACAGGTGGAGGAAAATACAATGAGGTAGAGGTATGTCCTTAGACAGGATCAGGATGAAGATTAGCCACAACAAAACACCAAATCTAATAGAATGAGAGGGACCCAAGAGGAACAGTGAGGTTACAGTGAGTTGAGATAAAGAATGTGGAGGATTTTATCAACAGGCTTGGAGCAGCATCGATCGGGGAAAAGAGCTGAAGAGGAATACACGAGCAGATTGGAACTGCTGGAGAAAAGTGTCTGGTGTGATATTTGATGGATGTGTATCAGTGGTAATGAAAGGAAAGAGGTGTGGCAGGACGGGGAAAAGGCAGGAGGTAGAAATGGTGGCATCAGAGATGAACATGTTTAGGTTCTGTTTGAAGGTGACGAGGATGGATAAGATCAGGAATTAGACGTTCGATGTTTTAGAGACAAAGTCAGAGGCCAGACTTACATGGTTTGGAAATGCAGATCAGGGATGGTGGATATCTCAGTAAAAATGCTTATGGATGTATTGAAAGACAGATAGTTGTGCAGAGGATAGGGTTAGATGAAGGGAGATGATTCTTTATAGTGAAGGGAACTGTCTAACAGAGAAATAAGGTGTGCACCTATCTCTGCTTACTCCTTCCCTCAGTTATCCTTTACCCAGGAGGCCCAGGGAGGACAGAACTCCACTCAACGACTAAGGGAACCAGGAAGCAAACAGCTCAGGTCAGACATGAACCAATGCAATGGACAGACTGTGGCTTTGGAAACTACAGAAGAAGAAACTAGAATTATGCTGAAAATTTGCCAGGAGTAAATACTAGACAGTTTGTCAAAAATAAAAACATTTTCATATAACTTAAGTATAAATCTTTGAATTTCAATGGAAATAGAGTTTTAATGGGACTAATCTTTTGAAGTTTTGAAGTCAGGACTTCTATGAAAATAATCTCTGCATTGGCAGGATTAATATTTAATAGATTGTGACATAAATTTTACTGGTTCTGTTGTGAGTCATTAAGTTGCTTACTCCATCTGTTTGTCATTTAAACTATGATATCATTGATATTGAGTTTGTTATTTGTTTTCTATTCATTTATTTACATTACTGGACTTTTCTCCACATTTTCTTCTGGCATATAGAGGGAAGCAGGCCAGCAGGAAGGCAGAGGCTAATTCTAAGAAGGGAAAAGAAGGAGAAAAAGACGGAGGAGGAGGAGACCGTCTGGAAGGTGGAGGTGGTGATGATTCAACCACAGAGAGAAACGAGAAAAGAAAATCTCAAATGGAAAGCAAGTTACCCACCATGAAGCACTATCTGAAATACAATCCTTAAACAAAATGTAGAGTTATTGATATTGTATTTTTTTAAGATATGTGTTTGGAATGGTTACATTTGTGCATATCCATCAGCTTTCTTTGACTTTTGTGCAAATCTTTTAACAGAAGATTGCCTTGCAATGGGAAAACGGAGTTCCTCGAAAAGAAAATGTTGATAATATCAATTATGAATTATCGCTTGGATTTAGAGGGTTGTTGGATTTTGTGAGGTCTGCTGTGAAAGTAACAAAAGCCTGCTGAGTCTGACATTTCTTTTGTTTGCATTTTTTCTGAAACTACCTCCCACAATATGTCTTACGTAAGCAACAGCACATCCAACACACTGTCTGTATGTCGTTCCTCCACAGAGCAAGCAGTCACCCCCATCCTACCCACTGACTGCCTTTATACATGTGGGTGTAAGAAAAACTATCCATGAGTGATGCAGTAGTGATTTGAAACCTTGCCAGAAGCATTGTTGTATTTGTGAAGAAGTGGGGGATGGGTTGACTTCTCGTTCAGCTTCACCACATTGTACTTAAAGACATAAATTTGTTGGCAAAACTTGTTAATTAATCTTTGGTTTCTTTTTCTTCAGCTGAATACTTTCTTGAAGCTTCCTTGTTTAGTCTCAAACACTCATATTAATTAGTTTGAACCTTGAATTGGATTATTAGCCAGAGCTTCTGCAGGTAAGAAATAATTCATGACTCATTTCCTAATTTATGGCCAAACTGCCAAAGTCTGGCATAGACTTTGAGAAACAAAGGGAATGTGCGGTTAACCAGAGGAGTAAATGTCAGACAGTGCTGTCAACAGTCTCCTTCAGTTTCCATGGAGGTGACATGACCTGCAGAATTGAAAACATGTTCAGTGAGCTTTAGTCAAACCACTTTATAGTAATGATGTCAATCTGTGCGCCTGATGGTATTATAGGAAAAGTCATGTCTTGAGTTTTACTTCCTGAAACATTATCGTTATTCTTTTTTTTAACTAGTTCTGTTTATATTCAGGTCATTAACAGATTGTCTAGAGTTTTTGTTTTATCCAGAAATGCATCCATCAATTCTGACAAGCCGTCCAGGCCCAGATGCAAGGTGATATGAGGATGATAACAGAGCCACTTACTTTAAAACAGTTCTTTAAAGGCGTTTATATCTTTTGGTCATTTTTAAAACGGGGCACCGTTTCGGTTGTCACTGTCATCTAGTTCAGTGGTTCCTGACCTAGGGTTCATGAACTCCCAAAGGTGTCCTCCAAAGAGCACAGGCGTCCTAGAAGCTTTCATTATTCAGAACAAGTGTGATTTAAATGATGACCCTGTCTACGCAGAGAGAAGTTGAGCTGTATTTACTTTAGTAGCTTTTTTATGGAACCAGTGTTTTGGAAGTCAGTTAACACTGACTGAGAAATGCTCCAGTACTTATTTTGAAAAAAAAAGAAGAAAAAAAGGCATTATGTTGATAATAATCTTAACTTTGATGAACACTATCAATCTTTTACCATGCTAGTTAGCTCATCTTTTGCTTATCACATGTAGATTGCTACTATTGCGATAGAGTAAATGCTGGAAGTGTACAAATAAGAAATGTATTGGCAAATATGCACATAAACCTGAAAGATGAGGAATGCATGAGTTTTTGCAGCCATCACCATGTTAAAACTACATTCTGTTGTGGATTGAATTGTAAAATATTACAGCATAAGGTGGCAATGATTCATACTATAAGATCAACTTGTGTGTGTCAACAGTCTCTGTGTGGGTATTCATATTACTCCGTCACTGGGAAATTGGGACAGATTTCAGTTTTTTTATTATTCCAGATGGGAAATTTAGTATGAGTTATTTGTTCATCTGACTCCTTAAAATGCAACAAGGATATGTTATAAATTGTGATAATAAAGCAACTTTCTGAGTGAAAAAGTAACAATGTTTAGTAGTGATTTGAAACCTTGCCAGAAGCATTGTTTTATTTGTGAAGAAGTGGGGGGCGGGGGGTGGGGGGTGGTTTGAGTTCTTGTCCAGCTTCACAACATTGCACTCAAAAAATATCTGTGGCAAAAGATATAAATTCATTGGCAAAACTTGTAAATGGACTTAAAATTATAAGTCAGATAATCATATCAGACGGTTTAATCTAGAAATGTAGATTATTTCTTTAAAAAATGTTTTCAGATCAGCCTGCAAGAATATATTTTATTACAAACTAACTAAAGAAAAAGATTTCCTTTAAATACTTTTAAAATAAATTTATTTCAGAAATTTGACTTGCTGCACTTCTTTTACATTTTCACTAGCAATTACCTCAGAATATTTATACTTAATACCTATTATTAAAGGAATACTTAAATCTTCTTTTTCACCAACTTAACACCAATATTAATATCCAATTTT
>JBAMHX010000017.1:11539005-11551956 GCA_037177515.1 Pseudomugil tenellus | reverse complement strand
ATATATATATTATTTTGTCCCTTTTTTTTGCTTTTGTACAAAAGAAAAAAATCCAGGTTTGACTGAAACTCTTGTGAAAAGCAGACAGTTACCTTGTCCTGCCCTTGTCCTCCATCTTTCTGGCACTCACTCTAAGACAGTCTCCCCCACTAGTGCCCTGTTTTTCTTCTGATTAATTTAGACGGGAACACCTCGTCAGCCCTCAGTCTGTGACGCACATTGGAGCCCCATGAGTATGTCCCAAATTATTCTTTCCCTCTCATCTGATGCATACATGCGCATATTCACGCAAGTAAACAAGTGATGGTAAATAATAAAAAAAAAAATAGCATAATATCACCCGAATGTAATGTGACATTAAACAAATGATTAAGAAGTATTAACAAAATAAGATATTTCATGCAAATAAATAAAGCTAAAGAGTGTAATCTTTAACTTCTGTCACACATATACTGAGCAGTCCATCAGGGAGTGGCAATGTGGTGAATCGAGAGGTCTATGGAGCCCTTTATGTAGGTCATTTTGCATAAACTCTTCCTATTAAAAAAATCATTTCTTTCCATGATGTCATCAAATATCAGAGAATATAGGAAGAAACAAGATATGAGACATGTATGCTCTCCATCTCTTAGTTTCCAATGCTGCTCTGTGAAATCATCTGAGAAAATAGCAAAGACAAAAAACGAGATGATACACAGTAAGGCTCAAAAATAAACATACTGATACTAAAAACAATATTTGTCTACACTTTAAGTATGTTACATAACTACCAATCTAAGTACCGTTGTGGGATGATGTTTTTCTTATATATTACCTCATAGAGTCACTTTATTGTTTTTCATTTAAAAGTAGCTACAGTTATTAAACAAATAGCCCACATGTTGTGGAAATAAAAGCTATTTAAATCAAATAAACTGGGTGTAGTTTTTTTTTATAAGTCAGATTGATCTAATTGTTTGTAGTTGTTTTTTTCCCCCTTTGAATAAAAAGACTTAAAAACAATACAGGCTTCACATTTAACACCAAATTGATGTGGCTTGCCCCAACTGACACGTGTCCCCAGGGCTGGGAGGTAACCAGCAGCATCACGAGCACGAGTGTGAAGCGTGGGTCTGCATCCAAATGAGGGGTGGGGGCGCTGAATGAAAATCACGACGGAGTGACGTGTGGAGGAGGTGAAGATGGAGGAGGAGGAGAGAGAAGGGGGGTGGCTGCAAAAGAGAATGGGAGGGTAAGCAGCTGCTATCCAGTCCATTTCCAGTCCAGCCTGTGCCTCTTCATCATTGCGCACACGCAATCACACTCATTCACTCAGCGCACACACGGGAGCTTTGTGTTGGAGTGTAAACCTGACAACAAAGGCACACACGGAGTGGTGGGGAGCTCACTGCAGCCAGGACACATCAATACCAGCATCCAAACTGCGACAAGCTCACTGAACTCCTTTTCACATCTGCTGGGGAGGACACATCAGCCAGACTGGAGGTGACCGTCACAGAGGCGCTGATTGCTCGCGTTGGTAAGCTTGTCATGATGTGATCAGTGTGTTAGAACTTCTCATCATCCAAAGCTCACTTCGATGCTATGTGGGGGTCCAATTTTAAAACATAAACGACTATTTAAATATTTCTTATTTGATATAATATTAAGTAATCATAAGTAGTTTTTGCGCTATGTGATCACAGCTGAATGCAAATCTGCACTTATAAAGAAATATGAGCAGGTTATATTCAATTCGTGACTTCGCTGTCTACCCATCTGGGCTCACAACTCCATGTGGGACGTCATGAAGCACACTGTCCACCGCTCGGCTTAAGAGCACTTAATCTGTCATTAGGGAGTTATTTTGAGACAACGCCGGAGCGAGAGACACCGGCTGGCTACTTTATCAGCCTCTCCCGCGTTGCTTTTCTTCTCCTTCGGTACCTTTAGGCATTGTTTAGCTACTTCTCCGCTAGTGAAAACTTTTCACCCCGGTCTCTCCCCCCTCCTCCCCTTCTTTGTCTCCCAGACAGTACAGCCGTACTCGTGAGCCTCGGCAGCGAAATGGAGATGGAGCATTTTGACGAGCGGGACAAAGGTCAGCGCCACGGCCGGTCCAGCGCTAAGATTAACGGGGTGCCAAGCCCCACGCACAGCGCCCACTGCAGTCTGTATCGGACCAGGACCCTGAAGACCCTGAGTGCGGAGAAAAGAGCCAAGAAGGTTCGGTTCTACCGCAACGGTGACCGGTACTTCAATGGGATCGTATATGCCATTTCTACAGACAGGTTCCGGACCTTTGACGCGCTTCTGGCGGACCTGACCCGTTCTCTGTCCGACAATGTCAACTTACCCCAGGGCGTGCGGACCATCTATACCCTGGATGGCTTAAAGAAGATCACCAATATTGATCAGCTAGTAGAAGGTGGGTGTGAACTGTGCACCTGCTACTGAAGGGCTGCAACAAAATGTTTAGTCATGTTTAGTAAGCTTTCATTTTCTGTCATTTAACGTCAAAATCATCACAGAAAAGATGTGCTGGACTCTCAAAAGAGTGCTACCTCTTCTTACCTCTTAAAGAATAAACAGGAACCGAGACAAGAGCTTCCATGTTATGTGATCCCCTGCCCACTTTCCCGTAGTAGCTTACTGAAGTGTATAAGGCAAAATAACAATCATGAAGTGAGCAGTCCCATTTTAAACTAATCATATTTAAAGAATGGTTTGAAATTAGAGTGAATTATTTATGGTATTGTTCCAGAAAAATGGCTAATCTAGTAAAGCCCTGTTGATGAAGATTATATCAATCATTTGATGGCCATATGGCCAAACAGACCTGTCCATTGTTTCAGCTCAGATTAGCTCTCTCGACCTGTTTTACACTTGTATAGCTTCTTTTAAGCATTGTTGCATCATGGGTAGACCATCCCTCCATCTCTACCTTTGTTTATTTGTAGTCTTTGTTATTTGCTAACATTTTCAAAATGTCACTCACTCTGTGAATACGCTTTCTGATTTTCTATTTTTGAGAGCAGCCCCTCCTTTGACTTCCCATCCTCTTCTATAACCAACAGGTGACAGCTATGTGTGTAGTTCAACTGAAGCCTACAAAAAGCTGGATTACACAAAGAACGTAAACCCCAACTGGTCGGTAAACGTCAAAGCCTCATCTTCATCTCGTGGTCCTGTTTCCTTGAGCAGCTCCAAGGTCGGCATCCTGGAGTCCCGCGAAAACAAGGACTTTATCCGTCCAAAGCTTGTGACAGTGGTGCGGAGCGGCGTTAAACCTCGCAAAGCTGTGAGGATCCTGCTGAACAAGAAAACAGCACATTCTTATGAACAAGTCCTTACTGACATCACTGATGCCATCAAACTTGATTCTGGGATTGTTAAGAAGATCTACACGTTGGAAGGAAAACTGGTGAGTAATTTTTGCATCAATTAAAATGATTATTTTCTCATTTCACTAATTACATAGCACTGATTTTGTGATGATATACCGATAGGTGGCGAAGTAAAGAAAGATCAATGATAAAGGGTCTCAGTACACCATGTAGCAAAATATTTTAGTTGAAGAGGATTAAAGTCTCATAAAAACTTTACATCTAAAAAATGAACCTTAATTTTTCTTTTTATGAATAAGAAATATATGTTCCATTCACAGCTGTGGAAAGTGTTACAGAGACTGAAATGGGTCAAAAAAAGGTAAAGTAGAAAGAAATCTGTGAATGGAGTCTCAATCACGCTGCAACAGTGTTTATCCGAAGACAAAAATAATTCATAACATCCCACTCCATAGTCCGCCCACCTTTCCTGCTCCTACTCTTTTAGAGCAATGCACATTGTTTTCTCTGCATTGCTAAAATGAGAAAATGTTCCCATGTGTGTGGAAATGGATGCAAACCTGGTCTACGTTGCAGCTGAATCATCAGACTTTTCACACACACATTGAAGGTTTGTGTAAGAAAAAGATGCTGTGTCTGCCAGCGTGTCATGATTTGATCCTGTACTGGTGATGTCCTTTTAACTCTGTGTTCTCTTCCTGCTTGCCTTTAGATCACCCATTTGATGTTTCCCTCTTCCTTTCTGCTGCCCTCTAAGTTATTGAATACAGAGACACTGGGCCACAATGCCCTGTATTAGTATTGGCAAATGTTAGTATTTTAAACAGATTGTTCTGGGCCCAAAGGTCGTCCTTACATGCTGAATGATAAAAAATCTTTTCTGAGCCATGGTCATGTCCTAAAAGACCAATTTGTGAGTCATGCTCATTAGAGTGCTCTTTGCTGGGACATTTCCTGCTTGATGGTCATTAGTTCTCTGTCACTATTTATCTCACTTCTAAAGATCCATCATGTTGCTTTTCATGCTCATCTTTGTTTATTCAATGATACTCTTGTTAAATTAGCAGCATATTACCTCTTTTGGATCTCGGTGCCAGCAAACGAAGTCCAAATATCATTCTTTTGTTAAGGAACCTCCAGTTAGGAATTAAACAAAGCCTACTAACTATGTGGTTGCCAATACAGTTATCTTAAAGTATAAATGAAAAAAGGCTGCTGTTGCCATGTTCACCCGTGTGCGATTAGATGTAAAACTGTTTTTCTATTTTTGGACATAGTATTGATTGGGCCTGTAGGCATGGTAACAAACTCACTGCCAAATTGGCTGGGTTGGGCTGTGTGCTGAACCAGCTTCTCATTTTTAGATCTGATTTTGTGTGCGGGCTTTGGATTCGTGTCTGACTGTGTTATTTTCGGCAACTGAAAAGAGAGAATGTGAGATTTTAATGCAAGATGGAAAATAACAGAAACAGTAAGCAGCTCCAGAACATAACTGGATGTGTTCATGTTTTATCCATTAGAGAAAATCCTCCATGATACCCGAAGAGCCTCATGTTTCTGAATAGATCAGAGGTTGTTAAGCTTGCAGGAAGGTTAATCCCCCTATGAAATGTGATTTAGCAATGTCATCTTAAGTATTACACACTTTTAAACCTCAACACAATGAGACCTGAGACAGTATGACAACCAATATGTATTCTTTTAGATATTAAAGTATAATGTTCATATTTAAATGGATGAGTGCCGACAGGAGATATGACTGTTTAACTTGAATGTACATTATTGAATGTCAGGAGGAGCAAAAAGTAATTATGTGAGTGTGTGTATGAGGATAAGGTTGCCTTGGAGGTTAAACAAAGCCAGTGTTTGTGTGCAGGTGGATGCATGTGTGCATATGTGTTTGTGTGTGTGTGGGTTGCTTCTGTCAGCTGAGCTGTGTCAGTCAGTGAGCGGACAGCAGAAGTAGGTTTCTGGGCCTTGCTGACACCAACGTCGTGTCCCACTAGAGCTACAGAGGAGCCAGAGTTTCTTACTTCCATCAACCCTTATTACACGGCCAGAAATAGGTTGGGCTTATATAATGTTTTTCATTAACACAAGCAGACGTAGAATAACTAGAGATTATATTTGATATTAGGCCAACTATTATATAGACTTTGACCGTTAATGGATCATATTATGGTTCCAAAATGCATGCTAGTTTATACAGATAAAGAAATGTGGTTTAATATCATGTTTCATGTTTTTTTTTTTCCATGTAGTGTTCCTGTTGGAATATTTCTCATTTTGTAATAATCGATAAGAGAAAGATATGGGAATGGAGATGAGATGACATATAACCGGTTGTGAGCAAGTCTCTGTGATTATCTGATACTCTTTGTGCCATCCACACTCTCCACTGATCTTTCTCCACCATGATGGTTTTAGATATCACATTTCTGCCTGTAATACGATACTGTGATAGAGACTAGATCAAGTTCCCCCACTTTTCTATTGATTCTCTTGACACCCCACCATTTTTTTTTCTTTTGCCATTACCACAATAAGGTTTTCTTCAGGAAGCTCTTTGCACGTGTTAATGTGATAAAATGTGTTGCTTTTCCTGCTGTGATGTCCTAGAGCTTTTCTAAGCCTCATGCATACGCAGGAACAGATAGTGACACACACATTTTTATTAAATTAGTAGATTTCTGCTCATGCTTCACTCAGTCTTAACTCAAGGCAACAGCCAATCAGTGCATGAAATGAAGCACTTATTCTAATCCGTGGTTGGTTGAATCCTGTTAAGGATTTTGCTAATGAGAGTTTTTTAATGTACATTTCAGCTGGTTGGGGCTCACACAAAGCAGTCTCAGCCTGCATTTTGTCTAAAATAAGATTGAGTTCAGCAAGAAAGGTTGGAGATTTAAAGATTCTTTTTCCTTTCTGAACAGATGCATGTATAAGGAGAATTAGCTTTTCTCTCTGACAGAAGCTTCATGGTCTGAGTCTAGAATTGTAACTTATGAGCTACGTCTAAGTACAAGCACATAAAATGTGATGACAAACATCTGAAACATATCGTCTCCTCTCTGGTATGATTTACTCTCTTTTTTTAGAAGTATCAGCATTAAAACAATACATATGTTTACAACCTGGTGTTCTTTTCTTTTTATTATTTCCACCCATAACCTCTATAGGTATGGTTTGAAGATTAATTCTATTTATTGTCTTGATGAACCAACAATGAAACGTGCAATGCTCTCGTTTTCAGATTTTTACAGATATGCTGTACTTCCCTTAACGAATCTATACTTTTCACACATCACTGATTAACAAATGCCAGCATGTTATTCTTGTTGCTGAAGATAAACATCTTAATTAGTCTCATTTTATCCACTTCCACTGACATATTACTTAACATTGTGGTCAGTTTTTTGCGCAGTAAATGATACAGATTAATAAGTTGTGATATGTGGAGGAGGAGTCACTTGTTCACATTCTGCAGTGCAGCTCTCACTTCTCAGACCTCATTGTTGGCTTCTTCCTCTCCTTGGCAAGGCCAAACAGCTTTTATTTTCCTCCTCTGTCTTCTCTCCACCCTCTTTCTTTTCTGTGAAGATAATTTTGCCTTCTCACTACCCACAACTTTCTCCCTATCTTTACCCGCATCGTTCTTTATCCTGTCATCCATATTTAGTTCTCCTCCTGTCAAAAGATGTTTCCTTTCCCTCAACATCTCTTTCAGCCATTCACTCCTCTTCCAATCCTCTTCTTTCTGTCACTTTTGTCTTATTCGGTCTGTCTGTTTCTTGCTGGAGGCTTTCCATTCATTTTACGGTTGTTTAGACTTCATTTAATTAGCTCACTCTGCATGCAGCCTCAAACTCAACAGCTGCAACATATGGCCGTCTCACTTCTTCTCTCCTTGCTTCCTTTCTCTTTATCATTCTATCACTCCACCTTTTCTTTTCCTGCTTCATTTTTGTTTGTCTTTCTTTTTCCTCATTCTTTTCTCTTCCTGTCCTCATTTTCTTGTTTGGTCTGCATCCAGCTATGCAGGGACTATAGAGTATGTGCTGCAATAACATAACTTAACTATAAATAACTCTAAATTTGGCACAGAGACTATTTTATCATCACAAGCAACATTTAGCTCTTCTCAATCTTTAGCAGACATATTCGATGTTGATTTTGTCAGTTTTTGTTCTGCATTAGAGAACTGTAGGCAAGTCCATCTGCTCTTGTTGATCTGCTGAGTCACTGTTACTCAGCGCAATGTGTGTCTGAGGGAATATTATATAGAGAATTAACTATTGTGCAGCTTAAATAATACTTATGATAAATAGTTTGTGGATTCTGTTGCAAAGCAAATCCAGAAACTATTCTGCTGTTTTTGAGTAAACGTGTTATTTTGAGCAAGTTTTTTGTCAGATGTGTTTGCATTATGTGTGTGTTTTGAAGGTTTAGTTAGCCAGCTTGTGTGTGTCTCTTAGCCTACCAGTGTGGAGTGACTGTAGCAGATTCAGGGACTGGTTGTAGTCAGAGGATCTGCTGTCAAATTGGGATCGATGACAGACATTTCCAGCACTGGCAGACTGCTGACGCACCACAGGTTCATCACAGATACACACATTCAGTGTCTGACTCATTCTCTTAACAGCTCACACACACACTCTAATCTTTCACAAACAAATGTGTATCTTAATTATTGTCTCCTAAGTTTGTGAGCTTAGTTGCATACTCTAACTCAAGTGGGAAGGACATTTCTCAAATAGAAAATATGTCTGCAAACCAGTCTAGTGAAGACATGATGTGCTTTGCAAAGAAGTACCTCAAACGTTTCTCCATCATAAAATTAAATATTTATACAATGCGCACCACTCTGATGTAGAACTTAGTTCAAGTTTTGTACTGCACTATTTAAGACTAATAAAAAACTTTGCAACCCTATTTTTCTATGCTGGAATTGTATCACTGAATGTGGAGTGTTGGAAATAGAGTGGTTTCATCATGAACGAATATCCTTTATGTAACTCGAACAGATTTCACAAGTAGAATTTGATAGTCGGTGTACCTGTTGAGGTCCCCAAGAGGACGACCTGTATCAAATTTCACGATTATCGAACTCATGGTTTCCCCACTAGGTGGAGCTTTATTAATGAAAAATTGAATACTTGGCTATATATCTGGAACTATGTCTCATTGACCTCAAATCAAGTGCAAATAAAAGCTGATTAACTCAGGATGCATCCTGTCCTAACGTCATACCAGGCTGGTTCAAAGTTTTTATATCAACGTGAAAGCACCGCTCCCTGCTATGTTTTATTTTTTTTAATAACTGCAGTTAAAGGTATCTCTGTTGATCTGCTTCAAAGATCAACAGCTGCTGTATTTAAGCAGAAAAGTACTTATTCAACCAACTACTCAGTTAACAGAGATTTTGATGTCTAATGCTTGTATTTCTATTATTGTTGTTCTGATAAAAGCTAAAATACAAGCCACTCACTCAGTTATGTTTCACAAATGTGTGCAAATACACAAATAATTGCTTCAGCACATTCAGAAGGCAACAGAGCATTAATAAAACATCAGTTCCCTGGGTCGCCTCTAGAGGTTGACTTCAAATACAACTAAATCTACAGAGAACTATGTGATAATAACCCTATGGTGAAAGTAAAGATGATTTACATATTAAATAGTTTTAGTTTTTATGCGATATGATTATTTTGTTAAAAAAAAATAAATCTGTGACTTTTAGTGAGTCAAGCGGTTTCGAGTAATGCAACAAACATACATGCAAGAAACATACATGCAGCAGCTAGGCTGATAAATTTAAGACAGAGTGAGAGACAGAACAGCTGATTAAGATTACAAGACAAGTGAAGTCTAAATCTGTAAACCTTTTTCACACTCAGGAGAGAAAAGCTCTGAAAAAGCCACCGTATGCTGAATTTAGTCCTTTCATTTATATTCTGACTTCAGAGAGGTTGGCTGTAGACATATGATGGACAGGAAAATGCAGTCGAGCTTAACAAAAAAAGAGATATTCACACAGCTTCGGAAGAAAGTTCGATAGCTCCTTTCAGCGAGCAGAAGCTGTTACATAAGCTGTTATGCAACAGATCAGTCAGTGTGTGTTTCAGACAGGCTGCTGTACGCTGGTTTTAGGTGACCTCAAACACACCGGTACCAGTTTCACCTGCTTTAAAGTTAATTGGTTCAATGTCTTCATTCATGCTGCTTTTTTCCCTCTATTTAAATAGTTTAGCTTTTCATGACTAGCTTTATCTCCCATTTACTATTAATTTCTCATACCTTAATATTCTTTCTATACTAAACCTGCTGTTTTTGCAGTGTACTGTATTTGCTTATTTACTGATTTAGTGGTCATTATACATATTACGTTAATATTACATCATTATTAAATGGAATGCTAACGGTATAGCTTAAAGTCATTCTACAAGTTTGAAAGCAAATTAATTTCTTTCAAGATTTTTCTGTGCGCCTCGTTGTAACTGAGGTTAGTGTTTCAGAGCAGTGTGCTTCCTCTGGATTCAGCACCACAGACAGCTCCACTGAGCTTCCTCAGGCAGAACAAGGTGACGGATGCGGTCTTTCTGTGGGCTGGGTTTGGTTGCCCTGTGTAACCACTGTGAGACTATTGTGGTGCAGAAGATTAGTAGAGAAGTTTTTTTTTTAATCCTTGCTTTCTAACTGATTGTTGGCACAGTCACAGAAACGTGCTTCTTTTTTCTGATCACTTTAAATAGACAAAGGCGAATGCTGATGTATTCTGGGCTCAGTAATATGTTCACAAAGAACATTGTTTAGATAATTCTTTATTTCTTGTTTGATGCTTTGGTATTAAGTCATCTATTCATAGGGGACTGTATCACCTTGAACAATCCAAACTAAAATAAAAAAACTAAAGGACAAAGTTACGAGTTTAAACAACACAGTTTTGTTTTGAATCTACATGTAATCTCTCAATAAATCATTACTAGTTAATCTGTTGTGTGCATATTAAATTTGTTATATTTATTGACTGTGATTAGTTAGTGCTTTTTTTATGTACTGTGCAGATAGTTTGTTATACTGTTTCAACTAGACTTTAACTGTGTCCTCATCAGACACTTCCTTTGTACTCAAAGAGCTAGCACATGGGTCCTCAAGGAGTCCTGACACACCACAGCGGAGACAGAAATATTTGATTTGAAAACTTTGCCAGGGATTATTTGTAATCAGTAAATGATCTACAAGCTGCTTGCAAGAACTTGATTGAAAACCAAAAGAAAATACTTTAAACGTTGAAGATGCTCAGAAGGTGGTGTGTGCAGGCTTTTCAGTTGATTGCAGCTTTTTTTGCCTTTATATCTTCATTCAAACGAGAAAAAGAAGAAAGAAAACAACAATGCTCATGTGCTTTCAGTGTTTTCAAATGTGCAATTTGAGGTTCTATAGCAGGAGTCTTCAATCCTGGTCCTTGGGGGCCGGTTCCCCTGCAGGTTTTCCATGTGTCTATGCTGGAACACACCTGATTCAAATAAATGTATATTAAGCAAACATGTGCAGAGATTTTCTGAGTCCAAGCCAGGTGTGCTCCAGCAGGGACACTTGGAAATCATGCAGGACACCGGCCCTCGAGGACCAGGATTGAAGACCTCTGTTCTATAGTGTTAAATTACTCTGCAGATATTTAATATTTATGCAGTCAGCTGCTTTGTTCTGCTTTTTATTTAATAGCACAAGGTCTTCTAAACCAGGGGTACTTAATTCGATCATATGAAGGCTGCAATCCCGCCGGTTCCTTCGTGCTTCAACACACTAAAGTCAAATTATGCATCTGAAGGTCTATCAGGTTCTGCAAAATGAATAATTAATTTGAGTCAGCTGTGTTGAAGCAGGAATACAAGGAAGACCTGCTGGATTGTGTCCCTCGTAGGACAGAAGTGAATGCCCCTGTTTTAAACTTTTTTTTATTTGTCTAATGTTCTGAATAATGATGATAGTTAATGAACAGTGCCACCATGTGGTGCACTTATCTACCTTCTTTATTGTTGCTGTGATCATTGTACAACTATAGCCTAGAGCACAATGTCAGTCCAGAAAACAGCTTTTTTTCACCATGTTATCTGTATTTAGAGGAGAGGGGGAATCAAAAAGAGAAGTACAAACAGAGAGGGGAGCATGGAGGGTCAGAGGGGTTTGGTAATTGTACACTAGATGGCGCAGTAAGACTGTGTAACAAGCTGCTGAGGAATATTCATTATTTTGTTACATAAGGCTTTTCCAGGAAGAGATGTTAGTTTTATTTATTTATCTTTTTAGAGGTCACACCTCTGTAGGTGAGAGGTAGTGACATCTTATACAATACCACCAAGTTAGTATTCTTTTATACTAGGACATGAATAAATACAGTATAAAGTACATTCATGTTATGTAGATGGCATAAGGGATGAAGAGTAGATTGTTAGGTGTGTAATTGTAGTTGACATGTATGTAAAAAAATACCTCATGTATATTTAACATTTTTTCATCACTGAAACAGTCTTCTAAAAGAAAATGGACTAAATCTGATGGTTATGAAATGATGTATCCCAGCATCCCCCTCTTCTGTCCTCATCTTATTTTAGCCCCTCTTTTCCCCTGTTTCTGTTTGTTTCATCCTGTCCTTGTTGCAGCGCTGCTAGGTGTTGTGTAACTGCACTGATTCCCTGTAAGAAGAGGGAGCATGAGAAACTTCAAAGCAGCTTGTCTTGTCATTGAGCTTGCAGAAGGGCTCGGAGCAGCAGTCAGGAACAGATCTCCTCCGCCGCTCTTTTCCTGCTGTCTCTTTGTTTCTTCTCTAACTCGAGGGACTTGGTTGATTTGATTGATCCCTGACTTTTATTTGATGTTTCTTGTTGTTATTTCTACATGTTTTACATGTTTCTATATTTCTGCATGATGGGTTGATCGACCTTTTTTAATTGCTAATGGAAAGCACCATCTTCATTTCTTTGCTTTAAATAGGAAATATTACATGAGTATTTCCACCCAACCAGACCATGTGATGCTTGTATGCGTTGTTTCTGTTCTGTGGAGTATTATGCTCATAGTAGATTAAATATGAATGGTGGGGCTCTTTTATCACAGTATGCACATAGGGCAGTAAGTAGCACACGGCAGCCATGCACCAATGCCTAAAGGGCATTATTGCCATGGTAACCATACTTTTTCATACCCTTCTCCGGAGCCCTAAAGTATTTCATATGTGTTTATGTCTTGTTATTTAAAGATGCCTTCTAAGGCTTAGTGGCCCCTTTCTTCCCCTTCCCAACTCTTCTATTGTTCCTCTACACACCTCTTTTCATCTGGAGCTGATATGCTGCAGTTTCTGAAACAAACTAGGATTAAAACATGGAAAATTAAATAAATAAAACAAACATTAGATACAATCAGTAACTGTATGACTGGTTTATCTTAAGATAAAAAACACACTTCACAGCTTTCACTTCACAAATGGTTCTCTTTTTGACAGTATTATACATTAACCAGCATTTCTGATACACATCTGATTAATATTCAATATTTATCTATCTATCTATCTATCTATCTATCTATCTATCTATCTATCTATCTATCTATCTATCTATCTATCTAT
>JBAMHX010000017.1:11498971-11526091 GCA_037177515.1 Pseudomugil tenellus | reverse complement strand
ACCTTTGGAAGACGCAAACCCTTTTACTCACTGTTAGTAGATCAGTTTGTACTTTTTTTAGCGTGTGCAGTGGGTTTACACGCGTTTTAGTACACGCAAACCTTTAGTAAATCTGGCCCTGTGTGTCTAAATTTGTTTGCATATACTTATAAGCCAACTGCATCTATATCTAAGTTTAGTGGAGATGATGGAAGTCAGCAGTCAGAATACAATACACAATGACAGATTTTCACACTTTAGTGCATCTAAAAAAGACTAATTCAGCATCCTCTTACATCCTGGCTCTACTCTCAGCTCTCTCCAGTAAGTAAAAGCCAGTCCTCTCATCTTATCTCTTGTTTTGTGACTTTGTCTTTGTCTTATTGTTTCCATGTCCTCCTATGCTTCATTGTTAAATGAGCCATAGAGTGCATCTAAAACAGCCCTGGGATGGAACACAAAGACTTTCCAACTCCAGGAATGTGCATTAAAACAAGTCATCAGAGTTTTAAAGTTGGAAACTCATGTTGCTTCAAGGCTTCAACCCATAGGCCACTAACGGGTCACTTGATACATTTTTAACATGCAGTCCTTGTATGATTTTGCTTCTAGCAACACACTAAGGCAAACATTTTTCACTTTTATTTTTTATAAAACTATTTGCTTTATTTAATGCTTCCCGCAGCAACATCCAGTCAAAAGGTTCATTGTGACAAACACATTCCCATCAGCCCGAGTTGTGCTTTGTGTTGCACATTAATTCCTTGTACAGTTTCTGACAGTTTGTTGTACTGTCTTGTTTCTGATTTGTAATTGAAAATATCTGAGTTGACTCATGATTGTCTATTTAACTCTATGTACAGATATAATTAATGCAAGAATAGAAGAATTCTCCTCAGGCTGCTGGAAGATAAATTTAAGCTGCATATCTACTCTATGTATATTAATCCATGCTCACTGCAAGAGCTTGTTTTTTATTTAATGTAGCATTTCCATCACAGCTTACTGCAACAAAAACTTGACACAGGCACATATTGTATTTTTGTTAGTTTAACTTATGTGAGTTTGTTGCTTTCTTTTAAAAGTTTTAAGCCATTTTTTTAACCAAACTAGTCTCACTGGAAAATGTTAACTAGGCAAAATGGAAATAACAGTGTTTTTGCTAATGAACAGAACAAGAGACTGTAATAGGACTGATGACTAATTTCTTTTTGACATGAAGAAAATTGTATAAATTGAACAACCTTTCAGTTCACATAACATCATAAATATATACATTTCAATAAATCTCAGTACATAAACACAGTGTCTCTGAAATTTTGTTTATTATTATCTCATTTCAATCAGAAATGAGCATCTGCTTTTAGGTACATGTATGATAACTGATCAATTCGCCATGCTTTTGTGCATATCATCCACATGGAAAATACTTTTTTGCAGGCTTTAGAAAACATTATTATGCATGTGTGACAGTAGATGTGGATGGAGTTTTTTTTTAAACGAAATATAACAAAGACATTAGTTCCTCCACGGCACCACCCTTCCCCGTCAAAGTAAAATGATAAAGAGGTTGTGAATTGTAGTGTGAATGAATAAGTTAAACATTTCAGGTGTTTTTTTTATAAATTTCAGAATGTCTAAACATAAAGATTTATTAAAAAATCCGACTGAAGCTCTTCTATTTAACAGAATATTCAAATATGTTGTTTTAACTGGTCTCTTACCTGTTCTCCCAGCAGCCACATTCTTTTATCAGTCTAATTATTCTCAGTAGGGACATTGGGTTGTTTGTGCCTTAAATGCTGCAACATGTACAACTTGTGTTAAAAAATATTTTTAAAAGGACATATTGATGAACATTCTGTGACTAAACTATTATTTTATGTCTGTGTATTTTTTATTAACACTGAAAACCCGTTCTATCTACATTTGTCCTCTCAATATGTGTTTCAGTCCATTTCCTCCTTTTCAAAGCACTTTTAAATGTAAATGAAGAATAATTTGCAAAGCTGGAATGTGTCATCTGACATTATGGAAGGTGATAGCATCAGGTGATAGCATCTACTCCAATCCTGACAATGCAATCAGTTTTTTTTTTCGTCATGTTGAAGCTATTAAACGGTTTAATAATGGTCAAAATAATCTTTGGTTTTTCATCAGTCCACAGGCTGAATTACTGTTAGCGAGGAAAGCTCCTAATTGACTGCTACAGGTTTGCATAAAACGAAGCAAAAAGCAAGTGAAAGCATGAGCACAGCTACTGAAACAAAAGTGAAAAATATGAGGAAAACTCTGGAAAAATCCAAAAACAAACGTGGATTGTGAAACAAACATGGATCGTGAATGCCAATCATTACAGCAATTGTGTCACCGTTCTAGTGTCACCAAACACCCAATCAGTATATGTTTCATGGTAACAACTGTGTTGTTTTTACATGTGAGCTGCAGTCACTGCAGCAGGATCAGATCTGGTGTCCTCAGCAGTTGGCCGTTCACACATACAGTAAACAAGACAAGATTCTTTGTTTGAAATCTGATGCCATGTGTGGAAATATTCTGGAGCGCTATTAGGGTGTGAATTGTCCATGACCTGTTTGCTGTGTTTAATCACATGACTGCACAGTTGAATAAAATCTGCATTGATTCAGACATTTGTGTTCTCACTTAACTCCTGGTGATGTCTGAATAATTTCAGGGTGTGTGAAAATGCTTCGTTTAATGCAGGAGAAGTGGAAAAATGTGTCTTTTTTGTGCCTGCACTGCAGTGGGGTTGTTATATTTGAACAAATCCCTTCATGTGTGAACGTTGATCATTTTGTCTGAAGAAAAGCATTTCAGTCATTCTGGAGGCAGAAAGCAGTTCACACCCAAAATGGGAACAAGATTTAGGAAGCTTCTGACTCTTGTGGGCTCAGCTGAACACCTACTTGCATGACCTCAAAGTGGTTGACCTCAGATGTTTGAGCAAGGTAGAATAAAGCTTTTAGAGTCAGTTTAGACCATTCCAGTCTACATTTGGGTTATTATACATTTTCAATCCGCGCTTTTCCATCCAAACTCTTTTGTTTCCAGTCAAACTTCAGTCTTGATTGTTTCTTTTGCTTTTTTTGGCGCTGAAGCAAAGAAAGCAATGGCGAAAATATCTCAAAATTCTCTGTGTCTTGTGTGCCTATGTCCCTCGCTTTCTCTCTCCGTGCGCGTCAGAGTTTGCGCAAGCAGCCTCTCCGCCTCTCCGTGTAGTAGCTCCAGCGCTGCTCCGTCTCCCATTCATCACAGTTTACTACCACACTCGGACGGAGCGAGTACAAGAGGTGCTGCTCTTCTCATTTTTGCCGCTTTGGATTAACACTGTGCTTTTTCATCATGCTGGAAGTGGAAGGTAGGGGCACCGAAGCGGCGTTTGCCTTGCGGATATGTGTACCACCCAAGACTTTAGACTACAATGTGCATATGCTCAGGCGATGTTTCGATTGGGATAAATGACCTTGACAAAAACAGCGACTTCACCGATTTTTTAAAAAATAATTTAGCACAAATGTCTCAAAACCTTCCCCTTCCCTATTGTGTAATTTGAGAGGGGTGTCTCCGTTGTGCGTAACGCTGATGCAGAATTTCATCAATGAAGATGCTCAAGAACGGCTTCAGTAACATTTTACTGTTTGATATTTTAAAGCGTTTGTAAGAAATATTTGAAACCCCTGTGAGCTGCCCCTGAGTGTCTTTATTTCTCATATTTGTCTTCAGTGAATCAAAAAGTTCTTTAATATTGGCAGGGAAGAGCTTTTACTTACCTGCTGCATGGAGACTAATGATGTAGCCAAGATAAAAAAAAATGTTTGTTTGCATAACGCCTTAAAGCTGTAGGCTAATGCAAAGTCATGCTCAAAGAGTCGAAGAACGCATTTTTTACAGCATGGAAATTAGATTTAGAAGCTTTTCTTTATCTACCGCATCAAAACAGATTGGCTCTGAAAATGTGTTTACATGGAGCACTCCTTTGGGCTGTTGGACTAATGGAAAAGGTGACTCAGAAATGAAAAGATTCAATTAGAAAACCTGGGAAATCAGAGAAAAATAATATAACGTCAACTTAACTACCTCCACTTGCTGTCACTGAGGTTCTCTCTACATTTTCTGCCTTTCATTGTGTTGTTGCCAAGAAAAAATAACTCTAAGTTTCCAGGTTAACAAAGCCATCGGGCTCCTTTTCGCCTAACCAAACACAGGATATGGGTGCAACAGTGATTAATGCGACGTTCTTGTTTAATGAGAAGATGCCGCTGGGTTTTTGAGCTGTGCTGGAAAAGTAGACCACTCTGATGTCAACAGTACAATATGAGAATATGTGGATAAAAATGACTGTTGACTGCCATCCATGCACTTAAAACCTGAAACAAACCCGGTTTAACTGGGGAATCTCAGGGACAATTGATGTGATCGGGTCTGTATTTTGGATAAAGAAAAAAAAAGAGTGATTGTCTGTTTGCTAGATTTTAGAGCTGTTTTTACTTCCACCTCGCTCCCCCTCTTGTCCTCCACCTCCTCCCACTCTGTCTCATTCATGTGAATGGATAGATGCTGAGGGCGGAAGTGTGGGCTGCTGCTACACACACATTTATCTGTATTGGAAAGCATGAGTTCACATCTAAAGGATGTGTTTCTCTTTTAGTTTTACCCCTCTCATCTTCTTCGTCTTCTCCATTTTGTTTCTCTGATTTTCTTCCCGCTAGTGAATGGGATGCCAGCCAGTCAGATGTCCACTCCTCATTCGGGAAAATCTCCCAGCCCCTCCCCAGGCAGCCCAGGCAGCCTCAACCAACGCCGGGTAAGAACATACAGGCAAACACACACACACACAGACACACACATACCTGTAGCCTTTAGTGACACTAAATCTGTAACACATTCCTTCTATGTTCTCAGGAAAAGGATAATGCTGGCACTGAGCATAGGCCGACAACATCTTAGAGTCGCTAGAATATGAAGAACCCGCAACGTCCCAGCATCTTTTGCGTCTCAGTAAAAGGCGAGGCATCAACTTTTGGCCTCGTCCAGTGCTGCTCTGGGAATGGGAGGCTAATGTTAGGACCCGTGTTGATAGTTTGAAAAGACTTCCGCTGCGTTTTCTATGAATACTGACCCTTAGCTCTTTGTTCCTCATGGAGAACTTCATCTGCAGATTGGTGCTTTGTAACAAATAAAACTGATCTGCAGAGATCTCCTAATCTGGGAGTAAGCAGTGCAATATCTGAGCTACACATGAGACTGAGTGAAGTCATGTCCTTTTGTACATGTCTGCTGATTTAGAAACACTTTTTTTATTAGTGCAGTTGATTTTTTTTCAGCAATTTTTCTGTTAGTCACATTTTCTGTTATTAACCTCAACTCCCTATTAAAGTTCCTAAAATAAGTCTGTTTGCTGGACCTAACAGGGGGAAACAGCACAATTTCTAGTAAATGTATGACAAAAGACACAGAGCGGGAGCATGCAACTCAAAGGGAATATCTTGAATTCCACATCACTCTTCCTGAGTTCATTTACAGGCTGTTTTGTGTGGATGTCAAAGATCAAAGTTAATCCAGTCCTTGGCAGTGATGACGAAGAGCTTTCAGCATCAGCTTCTGTCCTAATCAGACTTTTCTCACAGTAGCTTTTTAATTTGTAAGCACTTTAAGCCTGCTGTGGATTTAGTTCCTTCTGCCTCCTTAACAAACACTCACACTGAGTTTCCTTCACATTTTTGTAGTGACAAACAGACACAGGAATATGACGCTTATAGGAGTTTTCGGAAGAATGTAATATGGTTTTTCTCAAGCAGTCTGAAACCTGATGTATAGCTCACAGCAGGGAGGTTGCTGTTTATTTCATGCTTGTGATGGAAGCTGTGGCAAGCTGGCTAGAAGCAGGTGGATGAAGACAAGTGTTTTCTTTCTTAAGCTCAGGAGATTTAGGGATGTACAGAACACATTATCCCAGTGAAAAAACATCAATCTAAGTGTGAAAGCTCTCACTTTGAGGAGCACTTGCTGTCGCGCAATGCATGAATGTGCAACTGTTTCTAATAATATGAAGAACTCTGATAGCAATAAGATGACATGACCCCTCAAAAACAATTCACCCCCCACGTCCCATATCTGTATTGATGTGCTTTATAAGCATCAATGTATATGCATGCAGACAAAATCAGTATTTCTTTTCCTGGAGCAAAAAAAAAAAAAAAAAAAAAAGCCAGACTTTGCAGTCAATATGTTTTAAAAGGTCACATGCTCAACTGAGTGGGTTGTTAGAGATTTTATGGCTTTTTTGCATGAGTGACCACCTACACTAAATTCAACCTAACATCAAGCTCAGTTGGGTCAGTCTTGCGCTAAAGCTGATGAACTCGTAATGGATAGAGAAGAGTCTGGGCCTCGGGCTTCTGAAGCCATCAGCAGTAGATTTGTGTTGATGTGATATGAAGGTCAACCGAGGCAGCAAGAACGGATCAAATTTGGGTTGCAGCCTAGTGAGAGCTGAACGTGGTGAAAAAGAGCGTCCGTGTTCAAATGGGTCACTGTAAATTACAGGGATGAGAGGAAACAGGTTGTCACGTGCGCACATTTCTAAACTCTCCTGTCAGAATGAGTAAACGTGGGATGCTTATAGATGATTGCAGTGCTTTGTTCATGTGTATGAAAGAGTTCCAGAGGGACACTGTGAGGTGTTTGCATTTTATCCATCTAGAAACCACATGTAATTGCGGGGTTGTGTGATCCAACTTGCTTTATGCTTCGGAGGAAACTGACAGTATTGGTGTAAAACAACCTGCAGTTTCAGCTTTATATACGTGTGGTTTCTAGGAAACATTAACTAGTGGGGTATTACTCAGGTGAGCAATGTGGTTAGAGAGGTGAGCTCATCATGTTAAAGATAAACACTCATACCGCTTATCTTGCTGGCACCATCCGTTCTTCTTATCAGTTTTCCTTCACATAGGAGCTTTGTTGTGCAAAGCACTTAGCCACAAGCTAAAATCTAGTATTGCACATCACAAGTTGAGAGTGTATTTCTTAAAGAGAGATTATTCCAGACGTTGTGCTTGCTGACGCTCTACATGAAGCCTGCAGTGGCTTAACTGGAAGGAGGGGAGGAAGCTTCACAGCCCATTATCTCCGTTCTCCACTCTGCAGCCTCACACTCTTCAGACATATTACGATGTAATTCTCTCCTCCACTTCTTACTTTTTCACAGGCTCTGTTAGCGATTCCCTCTCCCCCCCAGCCGTTCTAACCCCACCCTCCCCCCCTGTTCACTCCCTCCATAAGAAAAGCATTAACTTCTCAGTGTGAAATCATGTTTCATTACATCCCATGCAGATGAGTTATGAGCTTATTTTAAAAATAGATTCCAACTTTGCACATCCTGTGTCCTTCCTAGTCACCTCTATTCTAATCAATTATACCCACATTATGGTTGATTTGCAAGAAATTATATTTATATCCACATAAAGATCAAATTCTTTGATTTTTACCATCAGCGAATATACATGCAGTTTAAAAATGATGCAGTAATTGTAACATTTCAGCTAATAAAACTCTAAAAACAACAAAAGAATCGATTAAAAAACATTTTAAATAGCTACATAATCTCAATAACCCACTGTAATGTTGCATGGAAGCAGTTCATCACAATTGAGTCTGCATTTAAACACTTAGAGACACTTTGCCACCAAAAGTAGGTTGCTCACACTGCTCAGACCATTACAACCTATTTCCCTGGAGCAGAATGAGCAGACATCGTGGCTTTTCCCTTATTTTTTATTCTCGCATGGCTGCAATCCAACATATGCACGTACCTTAGAAGAAAATGCGCAGAGACTCACTTACACATTCACACACACTTCAGAACCAACACTTTTATGCATGAAATCTGCATTTGTTCAGAGGCAGACTGATGCCCATTATGTGTGTTTTACACATTCTGTGGACTCTGTGACCCATTTTTATGAACTGGCAGCGGAAGCATGAAAGAGTAGTTTGCATTCACAAAGTCAACCAAGTCCCCCCACCCTCCCTGTAATGTCTCCCAGTTCTTTCAAGGCCACGCGCCTCACAAAGAGCAACCCAGTTTTTTCAGTTCATATTTCGCTTTAAACCTACAGACACATTCTGAACCATACACACACAGATCAATTCAATGAGCCAGCGTGATCGCAGCTTTTTGAAGTACATAGAAAAAAATACATTATTAAAGCAAGATGATGAAGAGTCTGACAGGATGATGTGAAGACAAATGGCAGGTCTATGTGTCACAGAAGCTGTGACACATTCAGGCAATAATTCTTATTACATCACCTACATCCTCCTTTCACTCTTTAGCCGTTCATGTCCTAAATCCATTGAATTGCATGCTCCATCTCTCGTTCTTACACTTCTTTTTTTGTGCTGGGTGGGTCATTGTTAAATTATTTATGTGCGCGTGTGTGTTTGAGAGTACGAATGATCGGAAGAAAAAAGCGTGCATAATGAAACATGTAATATTGTCTCATTCATTCATGTGAGTGTGATGTCGCTAAAGTATGTATTTGTTGTTCTTTTTTGGGGGGTGGGTTGTGGGGTGGGGCTGTATTATATTTCTTATTTCATGTTGTGTTGATGTCATTAGATCTTGTGTCCACTTTTAATTTCTCTAATTGCTAAAAAAGGCTGGCGGCACCACATGGGGAAGGGAATGAGTCTGCCATGGGTTTTGGTATCTTTTTTCATTCAAACTGCATGTAAGAATGATTGAAACATCATCATATTTACATCCTAACTGTGTAAAACAATCACACTTTTGAAGTAGGACTCAGAATAATTATATACAAACCATCTCCCAGGACAAATATACTGACGTTCATCCCCTACATAATGACATTTTGGTCATGTGAGGCTGCCAGCTCTTCTTGGCTCATTTCTTTCTGTTTGTGTTTCCTTTGCTAAATGTATTCATTTCATTTGTTCAAGTCATTAAATTCATTATCATTTCATTTTCATTTTGTGGTCTTTCTTCTCGTGCTCCACATGTTCCTTATGTTTTCATTGTGATTAAGGTAATTATAACAATAGTGATTACCTTACATTTATCAGCTGTTCTCCTTTGTTAAACTTGCATGTGTATTCAGCATAGCAGAACAACTGTTAAAGCAAAAAACACAACCACATATGCTTTTTTATCTTTCCTGTCCCCAATACAATCTCAAAGCAGAACATAAAACCTATTTGTTTTCCTGCTTTTGATTTAGAAAACTGTATAAGAATGCAGTCTTGGGATTTTTTGTGGTAATAATAATAATAACAATAATAATAATAATAATAGGTACTTCATTAATCCCCGGAAGGAAACTATTTCTATAAAATAGAAAAAAATCAATTTAGCTATAATTTATTTGTTTAGGCTTACAAGTTCAGTTAATAAAACCTCTTCATTAAATTGACGTAGATCTTTTTCCTGGCTCATTGGGTCTTAAAATAATGTTTTTATATGTCACCTGTTGTCATGAAAAACGATGATGATGATTATTTTCAAACCAGACTTATCCCGCTGCTCCTGTTCTTTTTCTTGAGTCTGCCTCCCAACTGATCATTTTTATTTTTACTTTTAATCACATCCCTGCAGTTCGCTGCAATCACATCAGAATTGGGATTAGAACCCTTCAGTGTCCAAAGAGCAGAAGAGAAAGCCAAAACTCCCCGCTGAGTTTTGATCTCTACCAGTAAAAGCCACATAGATTATGTTTTCTTTCTGTCTAGACGACACAATATTATCCTCTGTATGTTGTGTACCTATAAGCCACAGCAAGGCAAGCTGGGACAAAAAAAGTAGCCTTATTAGATTTGTCATACAAAACAAAATGGAGAGAACAGCTTCAGCTTGTGTTTCATAATCAGATGCGGAAATCAGCAAGCGGGACAAAGCTGGAAACATCATATAGTTTGTTATGTAAATGTGTGCTGCCTTTTTAATTCTCAGTAGACTGTACAGACTCCATCATTATTCCTGAAGCAACGCTTCTGCTTCTGTTGAGTTAATCAATGTCTGAGGCCAACCGGGGTCATCGCCTTTAATTCTGATTTATATTGTGATCAGTTATCTGTTGCTGAGTCTAACCATTGCCGATCTGAAGAGCAGTACCTCCAGCCATGATGTAAGAGGTTTACCAGTGTGTTTTAGCAGTGTGACTCATAGAGCAAAAGTGTAGAGATGAAGAGCCAGGAATAAGTATGTTGTATTGTGCAACAGGGAGAAGGCTGGATGGTCTAACAATAACAAGAGAGCTCCGCGTAGATCTCGGTTCTGTATCCACCAGACCAGACCCCATACATCATCTCTTCCATCTCCCTCTTTCTCTGTTTCTCACTCTGTCTATCACTCCATCTGTCTCCTGGGTTGTTCACACAGGAAAGAAGGTTGAACCCGCCTCCTGGCTTGCAGACAGGAAATGACCATATATAGGCTTCTGTCTCCACAGTGGAGCTCTCATAAGCTGCTGTTCTCCTCTCGGTGAACAGTTTCCATAGCAACAGTATTTTGTTTCCCTCTGTGGCAGGGAGAAGGGAGTTCAAAGTGAGACAGCGAGCAAAGGGCAGAGCAGGATGTGTGATCAGGGCACAACAGAGGTAGATGCACGAGTTGGTAGGAGGGAGGCGGGGGGGACAAAAGGAGAATGAGGATGTTTTTTAGATAAGTCACTTGAGAGCCGTCGGCTTTACGGGTTTTTAAGTGGGATTTCTTGTTCCGGGACGAGTGCCCAACCAAACACAACATTACATAAACCAGACTCGGTCTGACTCACAACTACACTCGGCTAGGTGGTTTCAGGTCACACGAGCAGAGGTAAGTAAAAACACGGACAGCTACTCAGACAGGAATATGGGACAGATCAGGTCTGGATATCATTTGCACGTTGCGGTGGTACCCCTTCATCTTGCCACCATGATGATAAGCACTACATATTGTACACAATAGAAGGATTTTTTGGTGATTTTTTTCTATTACAGGCGCATATTTTGCATTCCTTAAAGATAATAATTAGGTTTGTGCTTCTAAGGCAAAATTGAGACATGACTAATTAAAGTGGCACCTTCATACATTTTTACCACAGGATTTAAAAACAACATACCTAAAACAAAAACGCCATCAGTGGGGTAATCATGTGAACCTTGCCAGGCATCTTTTTATTTACAAACAATTTTCATGTCTTAACTTCCCTAAAGAGATTAAACTGAATAACATGGGAATCATCCTGCGTGTGGATTTAAGCAAAGACTAAAAACATGTTAGTTCCTTCAGCTGAAAAGTAAGTTGAATTAAAAAACATTCTTATACATGGACGACCACTGGCCACCCTTTGAGTTCAGCATCTCAGGACCGTTTCATGTGCAGACTGGTTCTGCATGACGTGTGTAGCGCATACTTTTACAGTGGAGACTTGTCAATAATTTAAACTGATCGCGCGAAACGAGAATGACGTCTTTTGGCGAGGCTGCACATTTCTGCTGCACCAGTAACAACCAAAACCAAAGACCTCAAGACAAACTGTGAGATAGGAGAGAAGAATCAAAAAGATGGTAGGCAAAAGGACCATAAGGGAAACTAAAAATGTCTATAAAGAGGACCAAATCAGTTATTAGAATAGTTTATATTCATCAATTTGGAGGAGAGAAGATCAGAAAGATAGTGAAGAGTGAAGAAAAAGATATGAGAAGGATACATTCTCATTTATACTCCAGACTAGATCCCTTTTCCCCATCCCTCCTGCTTCCATGACAACCAGACAGAAGGTTACAAGGTGGAGGACGTAATGAGTTTATGTCTTTACATAGATGCGGAGGCCTCATTTCAGCCACTCGCTTTTACCTTAATGACCTCCTACTTACTAAGCAGAGGAATCTTCCTTTATTAGTTTCTCCACAACTTTCTTCCTGTTTTACTGAAGGTTTGTAGGATTTACATTAGAGATGATTTAGAAAGAAGAGAAGTTAATTTTCCTTTCACCTGGATGTTAAAGATTATTTAGATTATTGTCATCTAGTAAAGTAAATGCACAAAGCAGGATAGAACATTACAATCAATGGCTATGAAAACACAAAGACAACATTGAGCGTATACAGTAGTTTTGGCTTGGACTGTATTTCTGTTAAATGTAAAGAGAATCGCAAGCTGGTTCAATCCAGAGATTTAAATAATTTTAATGTCCTGCTCTCTGCTTACCTTTTCCATCTTTACAGGGCTCCCAGGGTTCATCCAGCTCCTTGTCTTCCGCTCAGATTCCCAGCCCAGGGGAAGATGCTGATGGACTTACCACTGAAGGTGAGGGAAATTTATATTGAAGACATGTTCCATGTTTCTCTACACACTGTGAAGGCTTTGTACTGCAAATACCGTGCACGTTAGGTGATCTTTGATGCTTCTTTCTGTCCTATCTCTTAGTTCCTTTAATTTGCACATCCTGTTCTTAACAGGTTTCCTTAATCTTTTCGGCTCATTTGGTGCCCTCACCACAAAATTATAAAGCAGTTTTAAACTTTGTGAAGGCTGCTTTATTTTAAGCTGAAAACAGCAAGATGTCAAACTCTTTCTGAGATCAATATCTTTCAAAGTAGATCTCTATAGCATCATCTGACATTTTCATCTTTGATTTTGTTTATTCAGACAGCCTAGAGAACCATTTTAAATGTTCTAAATCGATTCATGAATTATATTAAAGTCAGCATTCAGTACAAATATTTGCATTTTGATTTCCACATTTAATTGGCCAGATTGATTATTACTTGCAGAGAACTCTGCAGAGCCTTAGTGTGACTATAGGATGCAACTAAAACTCATTTGGCTTTGAAGATTGCCTGTTTGTTTAAAATAAATACACATATTTTTTATATTATCTGTACATATTTTCTTCATATGCATGCAATCCCGCCCCTTAAAAAACGTGCACAAAAAAGTGAACTGACTGGATGTGAATGTTTGGCCCTTTGGGTCGCTCAGCTGCTCTAAACTTTGTGCATCACATCTGCAGCTGAAGTCCTTGTGGATGAGGTTCCAGCTGTCCCGTCCTACATATCCGACCGCTACAAGGTGGGCCGAATGTTAGGTGATGGGAACTTTGCGGTCGTCCGGGAGTGTGTGGAGCTCTCAACAGGACGCGAATATGCTCTCAAGATTATCAACAAGGGCAAATGCAGAGGCAAGGTAAATATCTAGACTGCTAAAACAGGCAGTGATAAACTGACTTACTCTACAGCTGAAGGTTTAAGACATAACTCAAATCTTTCACTTTCGAAAGAAAATTTTTTGTGGAACGCTTGTAATTTTTTAATGCTTTATGAATGTATTCCTCTTATTAAATGCTTGACTTGCCTGTGCTTATTGACTGATTTATTTTCTAGGAGCACATGATCCAGAATGAGGTAGCCATCCTCCGCAGGGTCAAACATCCAAATATTGTCTTGCTGATCGAGGAGGTGGACACGTACAGCGAACTTTACCTTGTCATGGAACTAGTGAAGGTGAGTTTCTATTCTGAAATGTAGTGTTTTTGTGCATGTCATAAGGTATATTTCCCCAAACTGACACGCTGGATGAGTTCCTTCTTGAACATATGATGAAGTTTGTTATCTTGAACCAAGAGGAGCAGAGAAGCAGAAATGGTGACAGAGACAGAAGCGTAGCAATTAACCGGTGCAGCAAATGACGAAGTCTCACAGTATGGGATCGAAAGAAACAGTCTGCGGCCCCAGGCTCCTCGCGTGTTCGCATTCCTCATTCTCTGTCTTGCTCTCTGAGTCAAGAAATGTTTGTGCATAATTCAGGAGCTAGGAATGCGATCCATCTGTTCGTGCTGTAGCGTGGAGTACTACAGAATATAGATGAGAGGCAATCTGTGGGAGAAATGTGCGTACGTGCAAGCGTGTCCAAAGTAGGAGGATCGAGAGCAGGCTATGGGTGAATGAGGTGGAAACAGTTACTGTCAGGGTGACGGGGACTGAGAGAGGGGGAGAAACAAATGGGATGAAGTTTAGCCAAGAGTGTGGTACACATATTTTAGAGTTCTTCTGGCGTTTCCTATTTTGACTCATGTGCTTTCATTATTTGAGCCAGAACTTAACTAATGAAGTGCTTGGTCAGTAATTTGTGCCAGCTCGTTTGTCATCATGAGCAAGTACGACAGAGAAGCTAATTGCCTTGTTTGTATTCTATCATCTATTTTATTCCATTTCTAGTTAGCATCTTCATCTAAAGTTTGCCTCTCTTAAGTCCCTGACAATCATGTTAACCCAGAACTTTGACCTGACCATCATAAAACATATGTATTTAAAAAATACTGTAATTTTGTCTCATCTGAATTTTCTGGAGCTTTATGGGGTTTTGTCCATGTGATAGCAAACTAGACAGAAGCAGTCGCTTGCTTTTAGGAAAGCAGAGGTTTTCAGCTCAGGAGCCTTGACATGAACAAAATATAAATGAGGTAATCAGTTGTTTTGAAGTTACTTTATGACTTCGGACAGTATCACAGACTTTGCTGTTGGAAGAACCGTTGTTGGTCATACAGTGTTCTGTTTGTAGGGTGTGAATGTTAACATCTAATCTAAAGTGGTTTGCGTTATTTTGCCACTTAGAAACAAGTTATATAGAATCATTTTCTTCTAAAAGTCAGCTTTTTTAGGTTATTTGGATTTTCTTTACACTATTTCAGGGCTTGACTGGAAAGCTGATTATTTTGTAGATGTTTAATTAAGAAACCTAAAAGTTTCACAAACATTAAAGCGCAGCTGTTCTCATGACAACAAACTCAGATTAGTTTAGGATCCCAGCTGTGAGCCGAGCCCCATTTTCCAACCGTATATAAACATTCCTTCTTAAAGCATAAGATTTTAAAGCCGTCGCATAAAGATGTGTGTGCATCTAAAATATAGGAGGAGTAATGCAGTGGTTAAAGGCTGAGCTTTGGCATTTGACAGCTTTTCTATTTAAACAACTGCCGCTGAGTTTGAACCCTGACAGTGTGTCTGACTCAGTGCTGAAAGAGAGAAATATGCAGCCCTATTTTAAGCTGCTGCTCCACTTTGTCCACTCGGGAAGAGAGACTCGGGGAGATTGCGAGAAAAGCCAGAGGAAGGAGAAATTTTAAACCAGTAGAAAATGTGATGAACCGAGAGAGAACGAGAGAAGCCCGTGAGAATAGAGAGCGAAATAACTGAAATAATTACAATAATATGGAAATAATAAAGAAGGGGAGGAGGAGATGTTTTAATAAAGCCGAGGACAGAGAAAACAGATTATCCCCTCAGCTCCTGAGCCGACAGAAAAATTGCTGCCAAATTAACTTTTTTTTTTTTGCCAAAAAACTCTTCAGCAGGAACGATCGACTACTGTAAAAAGTTGTCATGTTATGTTTGGTCTGAAAGCAACGAACAACCTTCTGCATCATTCTTGCTCACAACACTGACAGCCTACATATTCATCATGATTTATCCACAGGGGGGAGATCTGTTCGACGCCATCACCTCTGCCAACAGATACACAGAACGAGATGCCAGCGGCATGCTCTACAATCTGGCCAATGCCATCAAATACCTCCACAGCCTCAACATTGTGCACAGAGACATCAAACCAGAAAACCTTCTGGTGAGTTCAGGGACTTTCTGCAAACATTCATATAACATGCTGCACTCCAATAACCCTCCCCCTTTTTTAATTTCCTACTGCCTTTGTGAATGAACAGTAAAGTAATTTTACTCACTATGGACTCTCGCAGAGAGAGATGACTCATCCTTGCTGCCCTCACACCTCCTGCTCACTCCCTCATTTGTACCTTCTTCCTTCTGTCAGAATCCTTATTGTCATCCTCTTGATTCACTCATGTAACAGTAGTATGTATTTTCTTTTAACAGCTGTTAAAAACAGCTGCTCATATACTGTTTAAATTATTTAAATATATTTCTTTTTGGTTAAGGTGTATGAGCATGCAGATGGCAGTAAAAGCCTGAAACTGGGAGACTTTGGTCTGGCGACTGTAGTTGATGGACCCCTCTACACTGTCTGTGGGACCCCAACATATGTAGCACCTGAAATCATTGCGGAAACAGGGTAAGAACACAAGCTACATGAACAGAAGTCATGTTGATAAATCACTACTTAAGGTGTCGCCTGTGTCATTATTCAGTGTTGTAGCTGCCATACTCTATAAGCCATGTTTTAATGGAACTGAGATAAGTTTGATAGGAAAAAAAAGTCTTCTATATCATATATGCAATTTTTCAAAAATTTGTCTTCCTTTGCTTTGAGCTGATTGTGTTTGTTTTTGTGTAGATATGGCCTTAAGGTGGACATCTGGGCAGCTGGAGTCATTACCTACATCCTACTGTGCGGTTTCCCACCATTTCGAGGGTAAGTTGGAAGCAAAACCTTCTCCACTAACAGATTATTCTGCTACCAACTATTTTCTCTGAAACTTCCCTCTGTTCACTGAAATGCAATATAACATTTCAATACGCTTCCAATAGTGTGAAATCATATAAAGAGTAATTATATTAGGAATGATACATTTCATCCAAAATGCTGATATTTCGGTGGTGTGGGGAAATGGCATTCATTTAGATGCAATCCAGTATTATTGCCACTAGATGTTGTGAAGTTATGCATGAGCCCCCCCTTCTGGTTAACAATAGTATTACAACTGCACCTCTTTGAACTCTTTATCATTTATATTTTCTAATTATTATTACTATAAATTCACTCTTTGATTTGAATATATTTTCAGGAGCAGCGAAGATCAAGAGGCGCTTTTTGATCAGATCCTAATGGGACAGCTAGAATTTCCACTACCATACTGGGATAACGTGTCAGAAACAGCGAAGGTGAAAATCCTCCCGATATAAACATGTGTGCTATCATTAGATCAAACTCCTTTACATAAAAAAGCATACTAAACTCACCATCGCATGCAGGAGCTGATCCGATCTATGCTGGAGGTGGAGGTGGATCAGAGATACACTGCTCTCCAAGTGCTGGAGCACCCTTGGGTCACCGTACGTACATTGTCTTCACACTTGCAAAGCACCTCACTTCTTTTCGTTTGCAGCGTTTTCAGACTCTGACTTCCTCTCTCAATGCAGGATGAAGGTTTATGTGAGAATGAGCACCAGCTGTCAGTAGCAGGGAAGATAAAGAAACACTTCAACACAAGTCCGAGGGTCAATGACACAACCGCAGGGGTGTCCATCATTTCTGTAAGTTTCCTATAAACCACTTGGTGTTGCGGCTACTGCGAGATGTCAAAATTGCGTTCACGAGTTCTCTCCTTTGCTTTTTTAATATTCGCGCCGCTTTTTGAGACAGTTTTCTCAGTGAAGTTATGTTCCCATGTGAACTGGTGTCTGGATTGATTGTGCTGGTTTCTTCTTTGTGTTCAGCTGGATGACAGCTTTTCTATGCAGAGATCTGGGTCGTTGGATTTCTACCAGCACCCGGCCATGTACTGGATAAGGTATGCTAGGTTTCCATGGAGACACAAAAAGGTTGCAAAGCAGTGAGAAATCAAAACAAGCTAAAATTGTGTCTCTGGAAATAATACCCCCCACCCATCCTGCCTTGCCTCAGTGCTGCCGTGCTGGTTGTCTGCCGCTGCTTCTCCACCATTTTGACAGCATTTTTTTCATTTTTTCCCCTTTTCATATCGTCCTTGTCGTAAGCGCAGATTTATAACTGCTTTACCTGCATCACTGTTGTCTGTCTCCTGCCAGGGATCCACAGCCCCACATGTGTTGCTGACTATATTTGTCATGGCATTTTTGTGTATGTTAACCCACCTCCTACAATAGCTTCAGCTTTAATAACAAAATGGTGTCAGATATAATGATTTTTTTCATTATTTCTTTGTGAATGCTGCCTTTCCAAAGAAATAACTGCACATCTGCTTGTCTCTTGGAACTTGTGGGGTTTATTTATTTGTGTTCCTTGATGTAAAGCTCCCCACCTGGCTGTCCCTCTGTCACAGCAGGAGTTGCTATTGCTGTGTACTTGTCCTGCTTGTGTTTTGTGACTTTGTCTCCTTACCTATCGAGGACCTTGAGTTCCACAGTTATAAATGACACAAGCGACAAGAGGAATTAATAAGAAGTTTGAACAAAATAATAAGAAGTATCCATTTTATAAACCAGTTACTTCTCTCTTGCTTTCTCTTATTCCAAGCAACACTATATAGAATATAGAATATAGAATTGCAAAATACCAAAAGCATTTTTGGCAGATTTTGCAGCAAGTAAAAGACTAAAAGAAATGAACAATCAGGATAAAATAACTTCATTAACCTTGTTGTCTTGTTTCATTCATTCCTCTTGTGGCTGACAGTTACACAGGGATTACCAACTCAATAAGCATGTGCTTCTTCTTCTACGGTCTGACCACTATGTTCTCCTGTGTTTTTTTTCTACCAGGCCACCCCTCTTGATAAGGAGGGGCAGGTTCTCAGACGAGGACGCCACCCGGATGTGAAGCTGCCCCCTTTGCAGACGATCCAGACTGTGATGACAGAACGAACAACAAACCTACACCGGGCAGAGCCTCCCTGGCCTTCCCATGGTTCCTCCCTCCCTGACCCCCAATACTAGCTCTCACCCCTCCCCGGACCCAGTACCCCATCAAACTCCGATGACATCTCCATTAGTTCAGTCAGCACCATCTGCTCCCCTAGCTCACCCTTCTGGAGAAGAGATGAAGGGGAGGAAGATGATAAGGAGATGTTTGAAAGGAGAATCCTCTTCTAACTCCTCCCGCTGTATGGAGGAGGGGGAAGAGGAGACGTCTACATTCTGGATGTGGAAAACTGGTGCGAAAAGAAAAAAACTGGAGGACAGATTGATAAAGGGGTGGATGAGAAAAAAAAAACTGGGAGAAAGACAAAATAGGCAACCGGAACACGTGGAGTGAGGAGGAAGACTTTAATTTCTTTTTAACGTTCTCTCATCTGAGCACATGTTGCAGAGCTCAAGGAGCGAGAAAGGGTGACAGGACTGTTCACCTTTCAGTGATGATCCGGGCCAAACATGATGAAAAAGCTCTACATGGAATATGAGAATATGGATCAAATGTTCATGTTTTATTGAACCTAATTTATTGATTATTTATTCACTACATTTTTTATATGTATCTCCCATTTTCATAAAGGACACAGTTTTGTTGATTGTTTGGTGGATTAAAAATAATGGGAACATTGTGTAGACATAGAAGTAAAGGATTGTGAAGTAGACGATGGTAGACTCGAACACTCGAAAATGTTCCAATCAGCGCTACAGGAAGTAGAAATAAAGCGTTCTGGCAACATTTATGGGAAAAGCAGAAGTCAAGGAGAGCACTTTTGCTGTGAATCTGAGCTCCAAACAGAAGTTGCCTTCCCAATGGATTTCAGTATTACAGTTTACATTTTACACAAACTGCTATTAAGACAATAATGGTGCATTTTCTCGCAACTTGTTACCTTATTAACTGCTAGTTCACAACATCGTAATACACAAACGTCAGCAGCTTCAGGGTACTTGTAGCAAACTTGACATCTCTTCCTCATTACACACACTAACACAATCGCTCATTAATCTCAATTTTTAACCAACACTGATGATGTGAAAGCAGTAAAATAGTATGATTGCTGCAGGCCAAGAGTCCCTTTTACACACTACATATTTGGATGTTTTTCATGAAAATGACAAGTAATGAGGGCTACCTATTTGCACAATGGTACTGCACTCTGGGTGCAGTTGACAGGAAGGAGACAACGACAGAATGGATGTCAGAAAACCAGCAGCACTTGTGCAAAACAGTAAAGTGAAAAAGATGTTGGAGGATTTATTTAAGCTCTGTACAACCTCATTCATGGCTTCATTTACTCAGATGAAAGCATGACAGACATACAGTAGCCTATTCTTATAAAAACAAAACAGTTCAGTGATAAAGTATTGTTTATATGTTATGTAAATAACAATTTTATTTATTTTGATAGTTCACAATACAGTATATTTCTTTACTAGTAGTTTGTCTTTAAAAATTGTAAAGACTAAAGAGAAAAAAAAGAGTCTATAAAACAGAAAAAGAATCTTGCATAAAAATGAGTATGAAAAAAAACAGCTGATCCAGAGATCATCATCATGTTTGAATGGAAACAAGATGTTTAGCTAAAGAGGACCATTTTGAGCTGATGATGTTCCACCTGGGTGAGTCCATGCAGACCAACCTAAAGTAAAAAAGGAGATCATCATCATCTCTTTTTCATGCTTGACACTGGGAATAATGTCTCTTCTTGTGCAAACTCTGCCAGTACAATATCATTTCCACTGGTAACTGGTGACTGGTGTGAGGCCAGACGAGTGAGAGATATGCAGAGCAGCTCCTTTTTTCTTTTCAGATCTCACTCCATTTGTTGCACTCGTCTAAGTTTCTGTATTTGTTCTCATCTTTGCACATAAAGTAATGTGCTGCAGATCAGTTTTCACTTGTTGTGCTGTTGAAATCCAAACTCTCCAGCACATGTGGTTTACCAAAGTGCTCTCACAGCTGCACCCATGCATTACAACCTGTTCCAAATACTGATACCTGTACCTCTGTCTAACAATGGTCTATTGATAACAATAGTAATAATTAAAACATGTTTCAAAGTCAAATTGTGGCTCTTGTTTTTTCTAAGAGTTGTATAGTTTTTTTTTCCTGTTAAATAAGCACCCTCGTCGCACAATGCCCCTTATTTGCTATTTTTAACAGTTATCTAGTGTGTAGTACTTAACCTGAGGGGGTACTTGATGTGCTTTTATGAATCCAGTAAAGAATACAGGATTCACAATTCACAGATGAAACTGCAAAGTCACATTTGGATCTAACAGTATAAAAATCCAGAAAGAAAAATGCTGGAAGCTTATAAGAATACAAGGGAACCTATGTTTCATGTTTTCAAATTGCCAGCTTTCTAATATTTTTGCCAAATTGCAACAAAGGTTTACCAAGAAGGTATGTACGCCCCAACAAGTCACGAGACACTGGTTACTTCCTAGAAACTACAGATAAAGAAGTAGAAGAGAAAGAATAGAGAAACACAAAAAAACAATAACAACTAACTGTAAAAAAATCAAGCAGAAATAGGTACAGAAAAAAAAGGCCAAACTTAGCACACAAAGACTAAAAGGCGGGCAATTAATATGATATAAATGTTTTTAAATACAATATGACAAAATAGGACATAAAAAAAACAGAAGTTACAAAATGGCAGAGGTGTAAGAATTATCCAAATTAATCACGAAAACTATAAGCTTCCACAAATGAGGTATTTTTGTGGTTTCTTTTCTCTTTTCATTCTTGTTATCCTGTGCAGGATGAGTAACAGACCTGAACATATCTGTAGAGGCAGGTGTTTCAAAATCCCACCAAGGGGAACGCGGTGAAGAAAACATATGATCGGTAAAAACTAGATAAGTAGCAACACACTGAAGGTTTAACCGTTAGGAAAACACGAAATGCTAATTTAAGCAATATCTATAATTTTTTCAGCGAGTATGTGAAATAAAGCTACATTCAGGATCATATGCAGTTCTTTTTTGTACCCATAGGGGTCGCCTAACACTTCGAACCAATCAGCGAAGAAGAATGTTGTTCAAGTATAATGTTGGCGTCACTAGAGGGATAAAAAAATCATGATATTTAAATAATAGTTTAGTACTAATATGTTGATTTTCATGAGGTGAAGTATCATTTAGTTGCGCGTAAAATGTAAGTATAGCGTTATATATTAGTTATATAAACTGCAAAGCTAATAGGACAGGTAGTTAGCTTGCTAGCTGCAGCTAAGCTATTGTCTGTACCGCCGTCATGAGCGAAGAGGACACACCATCAGCCGCAATTAAAGACAAAGACTCCACTCTGTTGCTTACTAAGGATGGACAAAGGTATTATGTGAACAAAAGTGGAGTTGTTGACAGTAGAAACGTAATAACGCCGCTTGAGCCAGAGAACAACGCCTCCTCCTACGACATGGACGATCCGGACGAGGAGAGCGACGTTCTGGACGCTTCGGATCCCAGAGACAGCGCCGCCAGTCCAGAGGAGCTCAACGACGAAGATACCTCAGAGGTGGACAACGCCCCCAAGCAGTGCACTTATGACGGGTGTACAGAGACGACAACACAGGTGGCCAAGCAGAGGAAACCGTGGATGTGCAAAAAACACCGCAACAAGATGTACAAAGACAAATACAAGAAGAAGAAGAGTGATCAGGCCATGTCCAGCGGAAAGCTCGATGTAAGAAAAATCAAATTAAACCCATCTGATGTTAGAAACTCATTTGCAGCAGGTTTACAGGTTGCATTGCAAGTTACACGTCGCTGGTGTTTCTTTAACCAGACTTAGCTGAGCAGATGTTAATCCTGACTGTGGATGTGTTTGGGTTGAACAGGAGAACTCCGAGGAGAGACCCGTGTCTGTGAACAAGCAGCGGCTGGGTCCCATGGGAGACCGTCCAGCCAGACCCTCCCTGATAGAGCAGGTGCTCAACCAGAAGCGACTGGTAAGCCAAAGCTGGTTGGACTCATTTTGCCATACTGCTGAAACAGACGACAAACTGAGGTCTTTAGAGGATTTACTGGCATCTAATGGGCGCCAACAATATTCCTTTTTATAGTTAGACATAATTTGTATTTGAAATGTTCTTCTTTTAATTATCCAGGTTATTCTATGTTGATCCACGGAATTAATTTGATAAATTGAATGTCTGTGTCCTCTAGTCATTGCTCAGGAGTCCAGAGGTGATCAGCTTTCTGCAGCAGCAGCAGCAGCTCCTGGCCACACACAGCCGCAGCCAATCACATCAGCAGTTTCAGGGCTGTTGACACCTGCTGTCGGTGTCCGAGAGTATTTGTAATGTTTTATGTGGACCGACTGAGGGGAGCAAAAGTCACACTTAATGCATAAATGCATAATGGATGAAAGTATGTATAGCTGAGAAGCTACAAATAAATTGCCCACCAGGATAAATATACTTTTCTGATTCTGATAAATGCGTAGTAACCATGCATAATAAAAATACTCCTCCAGTTACTGAGCCATGTTTAAGAAGGAGCAATACAGAGATATAGGTACTATAACACGATGAGACTGGTGGACTTTTTACTAAAACTTTTAGTACAAACCAGTTTTTTTCACCACTGTTTTACATTTTAGTTGCAGTTGCTCTTCTGTCATCTTTATTTCTATGTCCGTAATAATGAAAGCCTTGAATTTTTTTTAGCAGAGATGGGGGATATTATCTGAGGGAGGAACTCAACATAAAACATCAGTGGTCACGTACAACATTAAAAAGTTTTTGTGTTTCTGTTTGTGGTGAGGATGTGGGATGGGTTAGGTGCGGAGCTCGAGCAATGTCCAAGCATGATCCAGTTGAAAAACCATTATAAACACGTGGTTTTTGCACGATACAGGGAATAAGGGCTTTAAAATCTGATTTTCAAACCAATGTATTTATTTATTTATTTAGTTTACTTGTAGTTTTTTGTTGTTATTTTTGGAAATATCCTTTTGTAAATATCTGTTTATGGAGACTGGTAGGTGTAAATAAGCTTATAAGCTTCTACCTACTCCATTTCAAACATGTTCAGTTTATTGTTATTTTGTGGGTTTTTTGTGTTTCTTTTTTTCTGTTCAAAATAAAAACAAATCAATCAATTGTAATTGATTAGACATTGAAGTCTACTAATCATTTTTATGTCGCTACTCTAATGATTACTTTGAACCTTAACCATGTGTTTTAATGTTCTCTCTCTAAATGTTGTGATATGTGACTATTGCCTTTTGAGTAATGTGTTGCTTCAAGGACTTGCTTTTATTAAGTGTGTTTATCTTCTGCCGTAGTGAAAACCATAAATTAGGAATCAACATAAATGAGGGAATACAATGTGTCAAAATATACAAAATGATAGTAAAGTGCAATAAGGTTGGAAAGTCAGTGTACAATGTCTCTTTTGTCATGATTTTCCTCTGCTGAGTAAAGATTAAACATGAGTAAAACTGAAATGTCCCAGATTGTGTTTCTACTGTGTTGTTCGCTTTATTCTTTCATATAAGAAAAAAGCTGAAAATTTAGAATGTAATCTTAGAAAAAAAAACAAAGAAAAACTTTTTTTAATGGAACAATTAAAAAGCAACCAGCACATTTAGTTAAATGTTGGTCAACACATGGAAATACAGCACATACAACTTTAATACCACTTACAAAGTATTTCTTCGTACCTGGATATATCCCATTTCTGGATTTGTTCCATGTTTCCCAGTGGAAATGAAGATTGGGATCAAAACTAAGGACTGGTTTTAAGGCAAAAGAAATACTTAAATATTTCCTTTTTTCAGTGGAGTGTCTTGAATTGACAAAGCTTGTTTATACGAGATGCTGATAGGAGCCCAAAGACAGACAACTAAGCAGAACATACAGAATTTACGACTACCTGTGTAAATAAAACAAACACACACTAAACAGTGTGTGTCAGGGTTCATGTTATGACACAGAGGAGATGGGGTTGTGTGGGGAGCCCATCTGTGTGAGGACCTTGTCCAGCCACTGAAGGGGACCATGTAGATGCACTTCAATCCAGCAGGGGGTGCTGGTCACATCCTGTCGGTGATATTCGGCCCCCCAGCCCTGAGGAATGAACACAGTCATAAATCTCAGCTTTTGCGATGGTAGTTTGGGTCCTAACTGAACATGTGCTATCCCACCTAGTGTGTGGCAGGATGTGACATGCCTGGCGGTACTTTAGGATCCTAACAACAGCAGATTCGTTTACACTGACAAACAAGCTATTCTCACTGAGTCTTCGCTTTGCTCGTGGGTTCAATAAGCGGTTTAACAGAAAACTTGGTACCTTGACAAAGCTTAAGCGGATGGTGCACATCTTAGTGAGCTCATAGACCACCTCGAAGCCGTGGTTGACAGATTGAGCGAGAAGCTGAGCAAACAGCTGGTTGTTGAAGATTTTCAGGCTGCAGCCGCTGGGGATCTTACACACGGTGGTGGTGTGGAAGCCGTGCTGGAAATTACAGTTGCGGCTCTGGACGAATATGCTGCTGTCACTCAGACACTCTGCATACACCTCCCCGCCCACATAGTACAAGTGTAATCCTGTGAAATAAGAGACAAAAATTAATAGATTATTTAATAAAATCAAACAATTAACCATTTGAATTATTAGAAGAATATTCTGGCACTTTTACTGTGGAGCAAATAAATTGTTATTAAACCATGTCAGATGTACAGTGAGCCAAAACACTGCCAAAAAGAAGAAAAAAAAGAATATAAAATTCCAAAATATAAGAAAATATTTTATAAAACACCATTCAAACCATAAAAGTAATCCTTAACAGTTCTGCAGCTAAACAGAAAACACATCTTCTATATGTAAAAACTACATTTTGCTTTTATCAAAGGCTATTTTCTGAATTGTGTTTAGAAAATGTTGTCTTGCATCCAAACACCAGCAAAATCTCATCCAAAAGAGAAGGTTCGGTCACAAGCTGTGCAGCTCACCTTTGCCTATGTGTCTGCGTGTGTGCTCGATGGTGGAGTTGCGGTTGACGTTGGACAGCAGGCCGAGGCAGAAGCGGTTCTTGTTGTTGGACGGATCTGTGAAGCCGTCCACCAAGACGCTACGAGCTGAGGCGTGAAAAGTCTCCCCGACCCGGTTGTTGAGCTCATAGTAAGCTATGGAACACCAGTATTCAGGCTCCTCATAGCACACGGGCCTTAAATCTAAAAGATAGTTCATTTAAAAATGTTTGTTATGTATAAAATGTGTTATATGTTGTTTTTAAATGTCTTCAAATTTAATGCAATATAAGATTAATATACCTCTGTGTGGAGCAGAAAATGTGAGTTTAGTGGTTTCTGTGGAATTGCTTGGCTTTACATCCTCTTGGGAGTTTGTTTCCATCATGCTGTACGGAGGTGGAGGAGTGTCAGCTGGAAAAAAACAAATAAAATAAGCAAAAGATGTGACTGATCTGAGTCTGAACCTGCTGCATCGTAAAAGTAAAACACGCTGGCATGATGTGTGCAAGGATTACCTGTGATGTGATACGGACTTCCAGGTTCTGCTGAGCTGTTGGGGGAGTTGGGGTAACTCTGTGAGGTGGGGGACTGGGCGAGGGATGAAGGAGGGGAGGAGGAGAAAGAGGAGCAGGGCACTGGAGGGAAAGAGTCTGGGTATGTGGCGTTCTGGGGCATCAGTGGCTCGTGCAGAGATGTGTTCCTGAACTTCGCCAGTAAACTGTGTTGGGGGTTGAACTCGCTGTGGCGGGGAACCAGAACTGGTGGCAGCACTTGAGAGACAAAAGAGATTTGTTTTAAAAAGGGAAGAAAAGGTGGCAGTTAAGACAAAGAGAGATAATTAATATATTAATAACTCAATAATGAGCATATTTTTATGATGAATTCAGAAACTGTTCTCCACCCATCCATCTACCTGGAGTCTCTACCCGCCTGTAATGATAAGGGTTGACGCATATGTCCTTCTGCTTGGATCCAAAGGGGAATTCGCAGCACTCAAGCGCTTTGAGCTCGTGGTGGGACTGCAGGTCAGGCCAGCGCCACACCCTGCAGTAGATAACGTGAGGCAGACCCTTTCTGTGGGACACCTGCAGCCTCCCATCCAGTGAACGAGGAATTGTCACGCACTTACCTGAAGAAGTGAACAAAAAAAAACATGATCCTCGACATTTACTCCAGCGTTTCCTTATCTTATGTGTTAAAACCTTGGTTGTTTGTACTTTTAACCTTTAGAAATGTATATTCTTTTTCTATTAATCTTGAATTGCCCTATGACCAACACTTCAACTAATACCTTCAATATCTCTTGCATGATTTTAAACTGATGCATAAGAGCTATAGAACAAGCTCAGATGCTTACTTATACTAAATGCTAACTTTCACTTCGTCTGTGATTGTGTCTGGAAAAAGTTATTCCCATCTATTACTTTAGGATTAATTAATATATATATATATATATATATATATATATATATATATATCTATATATATATATATAGATATATATATGGATATATAGATAGATAGATAGATATATAGATAGATATATAGA
>JBAMHX010000017.1:11459626-11487760 GCA_037177515.1 Pseudomugil tenellus | reverse complement strand
GATCTAGAGAGAGAGAGAGAGAGAGAGAGAGAGAGAGAGAGAGATGTATTAGATGTATTTATTTTTATACATGTATGCACCCTTTCTGTCTTTGGATAGGCTGGTTAACCTTAGGTCTATTGGCATTTGGAAAGAGCTTCTACAGCTGGTCACACATCACCCTGCCCTTCATGATTGATATATTTAGTGTTTCCAATCATATTCAGTGAAGGTACACAGGGAAATGTCTCGTGTCAGGGACAAGCTAGGGAAATAGTCATTTTAAATTTGACATTTTATTCAGGTTTGTTTTCTTACCTGCAAGTGAGAATCACTATTGAGCAGGATAGTTATTTCACAATCCCCATCTGATCATCCTCTGGAGTCTGAACCACGTTTTAAATTTGGTAACAAAGACATTCGTGTCATGTGGTGCTTATTCTCAAAATTGTAAAGCATAATTTAAAATCATTGATATAAATCACATCTAAGAGAGATATGATCACATAAAAACTTTTAAGTGACAATAATAATAGTTTAATAACCACATTAATGGGGATGGTGGCACTTTTACATTCTCTGTTGCTATGTTTTGCTCCTCTTTAATGTTATGTGTGGATTTATTTATTTTTATTTTTTCGAAAACCTGGCTGGGGGTCTCAGCTTTAAATGTGGTGCTCATTCTCAGCTTTCTTCTCAGGATAATCTTTAATCGATCCTCAAGCAATTCACAGGTCCAATATTCTTCTTCTCGTTCTGACTGGCATTTGTAGGACCTTGTTGAGCAATGAGAGGAGATGGATGATGAAGAGGAGAAGCCTGGGCAGGGAAAACTGGAGGAGGAAGATGATGAGGAGGGGGAAGCGGTGTTAGACATAGGGAAAGGATTTTTAGAAGAACTCAGCTGGTTAGGGTTCAGTAATAAAACAGCTGTCCATGTATAATGTTTGTTAGTCTGAAAACAGAAACAAACAAAAATATTTCTACTTCTGCTCTATGAAAATTACAAAGTGAAAGTTATCACCGGAAGCCTTTTATCAAAGTTTTGTATAAAAAGCTTGTAAATGTGTTATTAGAACTTTACTACATAATGCATCACTGAAAAAGAGACTACAATGAACCAAGTACAGCAAACATTTAACATCAGCGAGAGCTAATCATCGACATTGTTTATGATAAAAAATAAATAAATAAAAAAAGGAAAGTCCAGCCTAGATTTAGTTGACTCATTCAACTGCATTTGCAAAACAAAAAGTTAACTAATCAAGGAAAATAATGTTTACATTATGTCTTTTAAAAAAGCTGGATTCTGTTTTTCAGACCGTCTGATAACTGGTCCTTAGAAATACCCATTTTTATAAGCTTTACTGAACAGTTTCGTGCAGATGCTTGAGCAATTTATTTTGCCGAAATATTAGTTTTGCTCAGCTGCACGTGATGAACTTAAATACTGATATGTATTCAAACCTTCACACTTGGATGGGCTTCATAAGTTATTAGGTCTGTTGTATTAAACACAGGATCATTCTAACAGACAAATTTTAGTGTATAACAGGAAGGCTCTCGTAGTAGAAAAGAGCTTTTACTGAAATTTCTATTCAACAAATATTTTACTGTAAGCAAGAAATAGCTGTAATTCACATTTAGCTCAGTGTTTTCAAGAGAATTGCTGCACCTTTTGTGATTGCGAAATTGAAACTATTGACCACATGTTTTACGGTTGTGTATTCGTAAGTATTTTCTGGGAAGACTTTATTTTCTGGTGCTCATCCAAGTTTGCATCTCCGTCTCAGCTAAACATAAATGAGATCTTATTTGGTACAATCCTTACTGATAAAATGCAAGATCTAGCTTTCAATGTTTTACTATTGTTGGGGAAATTTTTTATCCATAAAAGCAAATATATGAAGATTAGACCCAATTTTAATGTCTTTCACAAAGAACTGTGTTTATATTTTTGATCCCTTAAATTTATGAAAAAAAAAATTGGCATAAGATTATATGACTTTGTAACAGATTATAAACTCAACCAAAACCCCTAATATTTGTGCAGTATCTATTATGTATTGTTATTGTTAATTTATTGTTTATCGTGTTTATCCTTTTTTAAATTTTATTTATTTTAATTTTTTAAAATTTATTTTACTTTCTGGTGTATAATCTGTCTGTGTACATGTCTTGCATTGTAATACTTTTTAATTGCTGTGTTCTTTTAATCTGAATTGTCAATAAAGTTCTGGGGAAAAAAAAACTTAAAAAAACAAAAAAAAACAAACATTTAGCTCAGTGTGCTTCCTCCTACCGGCCACCGTACCACTAACCACGTGGTTAACCAAAACATCATGGCGGCTGGTTTTAAGTAAGCTCGTTTAAATTACAGCTTTTCATCGAAAGTGTGTTTTTAATTTAGTTTATTTTCATCTTTCAAATTTATGTCTTAGCAGTAGTGCGAGATTATTTCTGAATATTGACTGTTTTTGACAAACATACCTCACGTGATACGTTTAGGTTGGCGTTGTAACGTAGCAGTCTTGTAATGAAGTGAATTATCTTTAAATGTTACTGGATAATCGACAAACAGAAATGTATTTGATGAATGATATAGCTTCAGTGTGTTTGTAACATTACTCTTTTCTTATTTTAAGGACCGCTGAGCCTCTGGAGTATCACAGGAGTTTTCTGGTTTGTAAATTAAACATTTATTTTCCATCTCCATTCTACCTTTATTCACTATATGACATATCTGTTCTTTGACATATTTAAAATTGCAGTGACATTTAATTTGCAAACATTTCTTTCTTAGAAAGAAAATTGCCGACCTGATGGACGAGAGCTGTTTGATTTCAGAACCACAACGCTGAACATAGGTACGTCTGTGTTCTTATCATTCACACATTATATATATATTATATATATGTGTGTGTGTGTGTTTGACACAAGTTAGTCTGCTCCTTTTCCCCCTTTTTCTCTTCATCCAGGGTCCATATCTACAGCAGATGGCTCAGCCCTGGTAAAGATGGGAAACACCACAGTCATCTGTGGCATCAAAGCGGTAAATGTTAACACAACTTCAACACATTGTTTCATTGAAACTAAGTAGAAAGTTGTATTTCTGAAACGTCCCATCGAATGTGGTGAATTGAGATGGAAGAGCAGAAAATCTTTTCTCAAATGAGAAAAACCTAGATACCCAGCCATGCATGTCATATAATCATTCTTACATGCAGCGTAGTAACATTTATTTTTTCTATAATAAGATAAATAATTCTGTATCCATGCATTTCAAAACTCTTTTGAAACACTGATTTCCACACTTTCTCCAGGAGCTGGCAAACCCAACAGTAGAGACACCAGGTAAAGGTTATATTGGTAAGTGTCTCCAGTGTTGATTTAAGACACATAAAACCTTGTTTCTTCTAATACATGCCAACAATATTCATCATAACTTAATAAGCTTATAACTGCTAAATGTGGTTATCGTAGCAGCGCTCCTTCTTATATTGTGTCCTCTCCTGAATGCATTACTAATACGTTCATAGCTACATCACCGCAAGAGTGAGATTAAATAAATAAGCAAACACTAATGGCCTTACTTGCTCTGTTCTTGCTAGTACCAAACGTGGACCTGCCTCCTTTGTGTTCCTCCAAGTTTCGGCCGGGTCCACCAGGAGAACAGGCCCAGGCTGCCAGTCAGTTCATCGCTGATGTTTTGGAAAGGTGTGGCAAACGTTTTACACGTCTCTTAGTTTCAGTGTGGTGTTCACCGTTAATGTTCCCCCTTTTTCTTTTTACCGAGTGTCTTTACATTTAATTGCAGCTCTGAGGTGATAAAAACAGAGGACTTGTGCATTGAAAGAGGAAAGGTAAAGTAAGGATTATGCAGACACACTGCTGCTGCATGGAACGTGTGTAAAATGTTGAACTTTTAGCAACATTTTCCTTGTTGCAGCTCTGCTGGGTGCTCTACTGCGACATTATATGTCTTGATTACGATGGAAACATTCTGGATGCTTGTGTCATTGCACTGCTGGCTGCCTTGAAGAACAGTAAGTGTTCTTTAATTTCCTATAGCAGTTTGCAATCTGTGCTCATTAAATACTCAGATACTTCTCCTTTCTCGAAGCTTTATGGCCCTGACTGCATGAGTTTTTATTTTGAAACTCTGTTTACCCCCCCTGACTTAACAGTTTCCACTCTCTCCCCAGCACAACTCCCTGAAGTCACAGTAAACAAAGAGACATGCATGCCAGCGGTGAATTTAGAGAAGAGACATGGGCTACATATTAACAAACATCCTGTCAGCGCTTCTTTTTGTGTCTTTGATGAGTAAGTTGAACTAGTTTAGATCAAATTTCCAATTGTGCGTTCACTTTGTGCATCCATACTGATGTCTTACTTTCAATGCAGTTCCATACTGATCTTAGACCCCACAGCGGAGGAGGAGAGTCTGTCGACTGCACAGCTCACGGTGGTGACCGATGAAGAGGAAAGACTCTGCTCTCTACACAAACCAGGTGAGGGAGTTTGTATTGATCTTTATCAGAAAATCTATTGGAATTGTCTTATTAAATGTGTTTTTTTATAATGACTGAATTTAGACTTAAGATTTAACAATGTGATTAGCAAAACTGGCTAATGTGATTAACCATCATTTAACAAAAGTAGCTAAGTAGGGTTTTAAAAAAAATTGTGCTGACAATATTTTCTTGTGGTTCAGGTGGGACATCACTTTCGGCAGAGAAACTGCAGGAGTGCATCAGCCGAGCAGCAGCGCGACAGAGAGAGATTCAGAAACTCATCAACAAAGTTTTACACAGCATGAAAATGGTGCAATAAAAACACACAAACGATTCTTTTTATCTAAAAGCTGTATTTTTCACTGTCAATATATATTCTTTTTTTTAATAACAATAAAACTGCTGACAAAGACTGTTTAAAAAATTATTTCTCAGTGTCCAGAAATGCCTCACACACACGCTCAGCTGATGTCTGGTAAGAATAAGCTCATGGCTCCTGAACTAATCGAAAGGAAATGCCTTTTAAAAATCTGTTATACAAAAGCCAGCACATCGTCTTGCATGTTGATCATGAGTCCTCATGAGTCCTGTGCTGGGACTGCTAACAGAGGAAAGACTTCCAACAGGCTGAGAGGTAGAGTGCTGCCCCTAGGCACTACTCCAAAATCAGATCTGCATGTCAGGTATAAGGAGGATTTGGTGTCACGTCGCTCGGCTGGGATCCGTGCTTAAAGGGCAGTTTCTACCGGGTTTAACTAAGCTGAGGCGGGAGGATCAGGCAGCCTCATCCGGAATCCTCTGAGAATGTGCATTTTCGATCCTCTCAGTCCACAGGGCCTCCACAGAGAAAAAAAATCCTCCTGAAGGGCATGTGTGTTATTGTGGAAGCCCACTACGTACTCTGGCTCATCATTAAGGTTCTTTAAGGTTAGAGCTTCCTGTTGGGAAAAAAAACACCCCATCCTCGACAGTGGACACGGCTTCTGTTTTCCAAAACCTCTGAAAACAGTTACATACAAATATGTCAGCTAGAAAAGACAAAAAAAACCCCCAAAAACAAGTCTTTTTTTTGTCTGTTATGTCCACGGTGAAGCAGACAAAGAGCACAGTATGGATCATTCATGTCCTTATGAAGACGGGGAAGTATTTCTGTCTGTCATGACTTTGGGAGGGGCTGCGGCGTGCTCCTCTTCCGCTTACTTCTTGGTTGGCTGGCGGTATGCTGTTGTGGTGCTCCCCCCTGAGGAGCTGCTGCTCCCATAGCCATTTGGTGCTGCAAGAATTGCAACTGTTCAATAAAATGAAAGGTGGAAAATATTTATCAGGAGATTTTCAGTATGGCACTACAAGCTATAAAATCCAAAATGGAGATTGACAGTTAATATAATGTTTATGTAATTGTCTCCTGTGTGGTTAAAGGCTAGCACCCTGAGAGAAAGAACCACGGTCAGCAGTTTGCTTTGTGTCACAGTGGCAAGGGTTAGAGAAGCTGAACTAAAGCTTGGTAAAACATACAGGAGGAGTTTTTTGAGAAAATGGGTTGCTGAGGGGAAAGGGAGAGGAAGTGTTGGGAAGTGAGGCAGGATACAGTCAAGCAGCACCAGTGTCGTCTAAAAGGCATAAATTATTGGCTATGATCCCAGCAAAAACAAAAACATGCAGCTTAGCAACTGTGCCTTCTGCTTAGAGAGCAAGTCAGCAACTTCAACTGAGCAAAGAAAGAAAAAAGAACACTCCTTTAAAAACTTTGCTTCATGCTCAGAGTGGACGTCTGTCATCTCTGTCATAATACAATCAGCAACCTTTCAACAGAAACAGATCTTGTTTTAAGTTCTGAGTAACAACATGCTTGGCTGTCCGTTTGGCACGCTGTTAGTTTGCTGCCATTGGCAGTGCTGCAAAGCTCTGGTGTGTGGGTTGCTGACAATACTGGGGCTTTTGTAGTTCATCAAACAACATATCAACCAACCAAATATACAACAAAGGATGAGATGGAATTTAAACAGGAAAGAAAATGTGTTGAAGAACGTCTTAGATAATAATCAGACCTAATGGTAGTTTCAATTTCATCTATACATTAACTGGTAAAAATATCAGGTGCTTCTCAAGCTCAAGGACATTTCATGAGTAGGACACAAAGTTCATCTTGGGATAGAAAAGAGTACTTTGTGTGAATAAGAAAAAGTATATACATATCACAGAGCAGTCTAAATGAGTGGCCAAACATCCTGGCCATCAATGTCAATTAAGACAAGAGCGAGCTGAAAAATGAACATGCTATCATAGCTAGTAGGTGCTACTATTGTAAACGGCCAATCATAATTTTTTTAAACAATTTGTTTCCTTAGATGGACCACATTAAAATGTTAATTTTTCTTTATGTTGCCAGGAAACAGGGAGAAAACAAGCATACATTTTAAATAATTTTAATCTATTCTGAACTAAAATCAATCAAATTTTTATCTGTGATGGACAGAAGCATTCTTGAAATTTCACAAAACAAATAACTAACTTCCTTAATGGACTCTGGGGAATATTTTACCCAATATTGTGTGTGTGTGTGCATAATGTCTTCTATGCAAAGTATGTAAACTCATTAGTGTGAAGCTGGATAGTTGTAGGTTAAGCCAGTTTGTAAATTTTGCGCTAAATTTTGGGTACGTGCAAATGTATGTACAAATGACAAAAAAAATGCACATTAATACTTTACACACAAACTGGTTTACCTTTAACCTCACGTGTTAAAAATTGATCTGTGCATACAAATCCTTAAATACATGTGCAGAAATGTGAGAACCATGAAGAAAGACCAAAAGAGTGAGGTACTCTGCTATAGACAATGTCTTTCCCACATGGAAATAACCAGAGAAGAAACCAGAAAAAAATCTGACTATGCTTGAAGCTGCAAGGCATGAAGAGAGTCTAAAAACCCGCTGAGTGCTTGTCAACTGATATGAACATAATATCAGTCTTATGTGTGCAAACCAGGCAATTTGTGCACATGTATTTATACAGTTTGCAAATCATGTATTACACACACACACGATAATGAGTTGATGTTCTCTTTTACACAACACCTCAGTGAGATTTGACAACAAACCATCCAGGAAACAGCAGATGTAAAGGATGGTTCCTTGACTTTGAGAAGCACCAATAGTCTCAGTTAATGCTTATATTTATATCATATACAAACTAGGATTTAACATTGTTGGAGTTATAAACTATAGTATTTAAAGTGATCTGAAAAGAGATTTGCAAATATTTTAAAAATGTTTTCACCAATTCAGTTTCAGGTTCAAACAACTGTCTACTAAACAGACATGAGGAGTTGGCTGGTGACTCAGCAAATTGAAATTATATGAAATGAAATGAGAAATACGTAATCAATCCCTGAAAGAAAAGTATGATGTCGAGTAGTTTTGTTGAATCAACCCATTTGGGTTTTACAAACTTATTTAAGTGTATATTGATGTTAATGTTGCTGTATTACTTGGATCTGTGGCTGGTGCTGCTGCTGAAGCCTTGGAGAAGGCAGGGGGGGCCCAGACCCGTCCAGCCCACAGCCCAACTGGGACAGCACTAAGGGGAGGGTAGGAGGGAGAAAAGGGAGCCCCAGAGGGAAGGATGTGATGGCAAGAGGAAGAGAAGGAGAACAAGGTATGTAGTAAAGTATGAGGAAAGAATATGCACATATATGCAAGAGGGGAACATTTATGAGGATGAAGGGGGTTGTCAGGGTGTTATAACCACAAACACACACACACACACACACACACACACATAGAAACACAACACACACACATAAACACAAATGTAACAAAAGAGTGAAGAAAAGGGCAGAACATTGTTGAAAGGCAAATCGTAAGCATGGATAGTGAGCCAACAGCATGAATTGGATCAGGAGAACCGTTATGGGTGCACAGGGTTGAGAAGAACAAGAGGAATATAGCAAAGGAAGAAAAGGTATAAGGGTAGGGGCAAATTAAATAAATAAAAATCAGGGAAAAGGAAAAAAAAAGAGAGAATGTAGCAGAGAAGAAGGGGAAATTGAGTCTCTCCTGGCAGTTGTTATATGCTCCACTGAGAGCAACATTGACTAACGTCATCAATGTGTGGTTACAGACTTAGTACTATTCATGAACAGTAATCACAATAATTAACAATTAGTAACTCTTATGTTATTAGTGCTAACCAGTGGAATGGCCTCACTTGTATGGAGAACAGGTTAAGTGAGTAAATGGAGACAAATGTTTAGAGAAATATATGTCTAATGTGTATTTCTGTGTGTTGTAGCTCATACCTGCTGCTTGTGGAGACATGAAGCCTCCAACTCCCAGGTTGATGACAGCTGTTTGCTGGTTTCCTAAATTTTGATCTGATCCTTGGTCACTCTAAAGTTAAAGTCAAAAAGTATCATAAGGCAACGACATAATAACAAAATTGCTTTGAAATATGTAAAGTGCTGGAAGCTGCTTTAAACAATAACATGTCTCCAGAAACGGCTCTTAGTATATCTAACTTTAAGCAAGTAAAGACTTCTAATGACATACATGTTATAAATATGATGCAAATGTTACATGGAGGAGAAAAAAAGGCATAAACAAGATTCTTGCTCCAAAACACCAGTACTGTTATGTCATCTGGTGTTTATGATGAGCTTTTTCTTGTATTTGGGTTAACACAGATATACAGGGAAGCATATTACAACAAACTGGATCAATGTCCACTGCCACACAGCTAACGTTGCTCAGAAACAAGACAAAAACCTGAAGGAGTTGACTTACTGCCAACTTCCCAGATCCCAATCCAGCTGATTATCTACAGAATAACCTGGAGCAAGCTGCAACCTGTGAGACTCAGAGGGTCTGCTGCTATTGTTCCATAGCCAGATATCACATGCAATCCCAATGAGGAGCATCACAGCACCAGGCAGGTGGGCTTAATAATGTGATTTTGTGTCTCATGCATAAATATTGCACCAAATAGCTTGTTTTAAACCTATTTAGAAAATTCCTGAACAAAATAACATACTTGATACAAAGTAATCCCTTTTAGTCACTTTCAGAACCACTGAAAGAAAGCAAAAGTATATTTCCCAATAAAACCTGAACCAAGTCAGGACCTTTTCTCTGGTTCTTCTTATTTTGAGCTATAAAGGATATTTCTGAACAACCACCTTTGAGCAGAAGGCGAACAAGCATCAGCTAATAGCTGTGACAATAGAAAAAATAAAGTATTCAACTTCAAGCCGCAGCCAAAAAAACACACCTGTGGATTCCCCTTCCTGAAAAGTGAACCTTTACAACAGAACAGCTTCCAATAAAACTATGTGGAGATGATAATCATAACTACTGAGAAACGATATGTCCCATCACTTTTCTCAATCTGTCTCATTTTTGTTCTTAATTGAGCAGCATTTATTGGACAGATAAAGCTCTGTTTCCTACATCCTACTAGAAAATAAACCAAAATACATCCTACAGTCCCACAATTCAGGTAAACCTTTCCTAATAAGCATCTTATATATCAATCAGCATAACTTTTTAATCATTATTATAAACATGAACCCTGTGAACATTATTTATTTAAAGTATATGCTACAGATTCCATCTAATACATTTTGCACATCTCCATCTTGGCTGAATACTGAATATGAATATTTTGACTGTGTAGTCTTCATTATCTGTACGTGCATGCATGGCAACATCTCACCGTCTCCCCTTGCTGTTGAGGACTGGACGTGGCAGACTGACTCTGCTGAGGCGAGAACTGGGGCAGCTGCTGCTGCTGCTGCAGAGGGTTAAAGATGAGAGGGCCAGTGGGGATCTGGAGATGAACAACATGGACACACCAACAAACAAAAAGTGGGGAAGGAAACGACAAGGGAGATGAGGATGAAGGGAGACAAAGGAGTGCAGGCAAAGGGAAAGAAATGATGTACATGTAATCGAAAAGGGGAGAAGGAAGGAAATGGAAGAGTTAACTAGGCACTGAGCATAGAGCTATCAGGTAATGAAGGAATCTAAAATGAATGGAACAAACAATGGTCTTCAGACAAGCTGTGTCTGCATTTAGATTGTTCCATTTATTTGTTCTGCTGCTATTCTTCCTGTTAAAAACCATTAAAAGGACTCTCAGCAGTTCCCGAAGTAAAAAAAATGGCAATAATGTCATAATGTAAGTTAAATTCCAGTCAGGCATTTTGAACAAATTATGCATGTCATTGTGGCACCACATTGCAAGTGCAATATTTACAGTTATCCAGTCAAACTGGCACGAAGGCATACCTGTAGAAGATTCAGTGGTCGCAACCCAGCACTGCTGTTCAGACCAAACGGACTTCCTGTAATAAAAATCTGTGTTAAATAAACCAAAAAAAAGACAAAAGAGGAAAAAAACTTTCCTGTTTATTACTTATCTACAGACATTTTATTAGATAGAATTCAAATGTTTGTGTACTTTTGTACTTGCTTTGTGATCTAAGAGGATTTCTGCAACAACCTAAACGCACGACTCATGACACATACTTGGCCTTGAAAGACACGTTGACCTCTCTTTCAGATGCTTTTACAGGGTCAGATTTCACATCTTGCTACTTGTGTTACAGAAAAAAAACCTATCAATTTCTGATGCAGCTAATAAATATGACGTGCATTATTATTATTCTTCATACTATGCAGAAAGGATGCGTTTCTGATGGGTTACAAACTGCTGATGAACAGAGCTTTAGTGGTCCAAAAGGAAGTCAGTTCACATTCCTGATGCTTGAATTCACTTTTGTTAAAGAAAGTTTCTGCAGTTTGGATAGAGAATAAAATTCCACTGTTTTCCTGTAAAATGTTTGTCTGCATGTCATATTGAAATTTATTGCTAATATTCAGTTACATCAATATTCAGAGTACAGTGATAATGAGATCTCTTACCGGCCTGAGTGGCGGACTGCATGGTTGACATTAACCCTCCAGGTGGTATGATTCCACTCAGATTAAGCCCTGGACCCAGCATGGGATTGGAGCCACTCATCAAAGTCTGTGGACTGCTACATAAACAATACAAAGCCATCATGAGAATACAATGACTAGCAAGGGACGGTGTAACATCAGGTTTTTATTTTCCTACCAGACAGAGCCGACCACATTGATGAAATTAAGCCCAGCTGGGTTGGCCATGACCTGGGATGAGGTGGTTCCTGTGCTGATGGATGTACCCATGGTGGGCAGGGGGATAGTCATGACGGGAAGGGACTGGCTTAGCGCAAGCTGCTGCTGGGCAAAAGGTGTAAGAAGGGCTGGCTGGGACTGGCTCTGAACCATGGTAGGGTCTGAAGGTGTGGGCGTCACTGAGAGGGGCGCAGAAAGGGAATCAGTGGGATGTGGGGTCGAGCATGGCGTGTTTGTTGGCGTTGGTGTAGATGGCTTTGGGGTTCCAGATCCTAAAGAGGGGAAAGAAATAAAACATTTGCAGGAAAGTCACTTCAATGATTATTGCAAAGAAATGCAGTTTCTCTTGGGAGAGAATTCTTTTATTTATTGGCTGCTCAGGTGGAGAGAAGAACAATATTATTTATCTGCTGTTAGCTATGCTATATATATAACCAGTATCTATCTACCAGTTACTAGCTGTATTGCTACCAGTCATAGCAGGTGTTTGACTGTCGGATGACACTGTCTCAACGTTATTGTCAAGACTTTTTGATACAGCCCTTACGTTGTTCAAGTAGCAGTTCTAAAAGCTGTAGCGCTAGAATGCATCGATCGTTTTTATGATACACAATTTTAACGTTAGATGGGAGCAATTCTTAAACAATTTCCCTTTAAGAGGTTGAGCCCACCCGGTCATAATTCTTGGCCCCCCAGCTTGGAAAACACTGGATTAATCTGGATTAATGTGTGATGAAAAACAGTGTGTTTGAAGCTTTTATTGGATAAAAAAAAGAAGACACTACGTCCTTTTCTGACTTTAAAACTCTGCATTCCAGACTTGTTTGATGTGATATCTATTCTGAGCATTTCTGAATCTGTCGCGGCCCAGTAGAGTACCAAGGCTAAATAAAACTGCATTATACAACTTTTTCTTCCAGGACGATGTGTGACGTAACAGTCATGCACCGTGTCATACGATAGCACCACTTTTTGAACATGCACTGTGGCTAATTTAGGAAAGAAAAAAAAAGAGGATGGGATGAATCAAAAAAGAGAAAGAAACAGAGTATGTGTCTCTTACTGGCTGGACAAGGCTCACAGTACATGTAGGATGCAAGATGGATGCTGAACTAGACGTCAATAGAGGACGTATCACTATCTTTAAGACCTGAACTCGTATTAAGGTATTTTATCAAAAACATATGGAAAAACTATGTCAGACTTGCTATACTCACTCTGTGTAGATCCCATTGGAGAAAGGGAAGCAGGTGACAACAGGCCCACCTGTCCCAACTCCATGGAGTGCTTCCTGTTCAGAGACTGGCTTTTGGCGGGAGGTGGCGGCGTAGGACACTTGAGTAAACCACTGATGGTTTGTGAGCTATATGGATTACCTAAAAACAAGATATTTCCAGCACTTCTTCAGTAAACATCTCCACAGCTCAAAGTATGTCAATTTCATTAAGTGAAATTCAAGAATATCTTACAGTCATAAGGAAGTTTATTTTTATTGCATCACCATCAAAAATGTTACTAAATTTTATTGGCATAAATACATATTGAACAAAATTTACATAAAAAACTAATAGAACAATTAAAATAGCAAAGACATGAAACAGGAATAAAACCTGAGGGGTGCCAGACGGAGATAGAGCATAGCTATATTACAGTAGGATAGATTTCAATTGGAGCAGAGTGACTTATAAAAACCTCTATTAAATCTACCTGAGGAGCTGCTGCCTGATCCTGAAGGCAGTTTAATGGGAGGGGGTCTATGTTTCACCCCTTTTCCCAACACAGATGTCTGGACCAGTGGAGAAATACCATCACCCTGTCAATGACACAAAGGCAAACCACAAGACGACAATAAATACATCAGATAATCTAAAACAACTCCCCAGAAACAGTTTATTTAGAAAAAGATAATCTCAACTTTTTTCTACTGAAAGAGGTACTTACTTCATCTTTGCTGGGGGAGGGAGGCCCTTGTCCCACGTTGCCTGAGTTATGAGACATCTTGACCTGACATTTAACATCTCTCTCATACACCCCTTTGTACTGAGTAAGGAACCTATGAAACAGACAAAAAAAAGTGCAAAAGAACGTTGTGCGTCCCATGGTCACCTCACAAAAAGGTTGCATTAGACAGGATGATTGTCTGAGCAAGAAGTCCAAATTAATAGTCACCTTTCTGCATCTATCTTTGACCCTATTAGAAACCTGCAAAAGAGACAAAACTGATGAAGATCAGAAAATTCAGAGGCATCTTGTGTTCTATCTGGAATACTTCATTTGTTCTGAGTGCCCTTACGGAGGATGTATAAGCTTTAGATCTGTGCTGTCCTCCTCTGATTTTGGTTCTTTAGTGCAGTAGATCTTTCCATAAACAAGTGGGTCTCCCATTGACTGGAAGATGGACACCTTGGTTTTCTGAGCTTGACCTCCTACTTCACACTCAAACGTATAGTCATCTATTACTTCCTGTTAGAAAAGGGAAAAAAAAAAAAAAAAAATGTTAACCGGTTAACGCCATCACCTGACCACCCAACTGGTGAGGTTGAATTTATTAGAGTGAAGAAACACGATAAAATGGTGAAGTTACAAGTATAAACATCCAATAAAATCGGTTTCTTTCAGTAACTTTCTAGTAAAGTAAATAGGCTGTAAATAAGTAGAAAAAGCTCCTGCATGGAGAAACAGTTTGGTTGATATGATTTGTTGACATTTTAGTGTATTTCTTCTTCAAAATACTAGAAGCCAGTGTTGATTTGAAAGTGTTTTACATTTACTACAAAATGCTGTTTGCTTACACTTTAATCTCCATGATTTTGTAATTTTTTTTCTACATTGACACAAAAAAGAGGCTTTTTGGTTATATTATATTAAATATAGCCCCTAAAAAGTCCATTTAGACTCAGTTTCTTATGCGTTGTTGCACATTTCAAGGAAACCCTCCCTGCTTATATCTGAGCAAACATCCATCCTTAATCTGTCCCCTCAGGGAGTATGAATGTTGCTGCCAAACTTACTTCAGCAGGCCAGACAGTGGTGGGCTGAGTGTCTTCCAACTGCAATGATTTCTCAACCACAGCATACTTTTCCACCTAAAATAAAAATGAAAAAATACAATATCAAACAAAGTTTGATACAATCTAAACCTTACATAAGTTAAACGTTGAAGTTTAACTGAAGTACTTACATCAATCTCCTTTGGTGCAGTTAGTTGGCAGTTACTCTGCTTCCACATGTCAACGCACTGCAAGTGTTCAGGGATAAAAATGGCAGCAGCAAACAGATAACAAAGGCATGAAAATACCCTCAAAACAATAATAAAACAAAAAACAAACATATAATAGTGATGCACAAAACATTTCCTAATGTTATTTTAGAGTCTATTTAATGTCTCAGTAAACATTTTAAATATTGGAGAATAAAAAAACACGAACAGAATGAGGTGCATTTGTGCACACAATCAAAATAGTCTAATACTTGATTCAGATGGTGGATAAATGAACACAACAAAATTTGGTAAGTTTCAAAGAGTTCATTGAGCTACTTTTCCCACACGCAACCAGCTAACGAAATTAGAGAAGAATAAAAGGGTCAGGAAGAAGACAATGAAGATACTGGCAAATAAAAAGTATCTGGAATAAAAGCAAAAACGTAAAACAAAACTGAAGCAGTTGCAAACAAAAGAAAAAAATCATGGTTTTTATTCTTCCACTTGTTCTGGTGTTTATGGACAGTAGTAAACTACTTTAACAGCAAATTACAACTGCCAACTTGTGTCAAAGTGGACTCTGTCAACACCACCCTCTAGTGGATAAACTGACAACAATTATGTCAAAGCAAAAGACACATGGAAGAATAAGAACGGCTACATATGACAACATTTAAAAAGTACGTCTCCATCTCTATATGTAAGAGAGCCTAAAAGGGCGTTTAGTCTTTCTGAACAAGTAACTAAAAAAATATTGCCAATAGATCTTTCTAAGTGCAACACAATGAAAATATTGGTCACTTAAAATGTCTTTAATGAGTAGAAAAGCATAACTTAACCCACAACTGCTAAGTAAAAACCAAAGATCCCTTCAGATCTACAAAATCCTTGTGAAATTGTTTAGATAATGGCTACTTACATTTCCAGCTTTTGAGATCTTCAGGTCTATACCAGGTGCAGGTTTCTTCTCTTTCCTCCTCTGTAGGTAGTCATAAAGTCGTAGTTGTGGTGGTATGGGCAGATTGGACAGCTCCTGCTGCCTATTTAGTGCAGCTCGAGAGTGCCTCTTGAAACACCTGCAATGCCACAAAACAATGTGTTTGTTATCAGTGGTTGCCTCATCCATCTACTTTTTCCCTTTTGTGAGCCATAGAGCTATAATTTATTTGTTTTCGGTAGAGGGGAGCGTGTCTGTCTGAGCTAACACTGTGCAAAGCCAACATTGTGTGTCTGGTACCGTTTCATAGAGTGGGTGTTCATTTTCTGTTTGTTGTAGAGTAGTCGGTTGGCTGTGCAAGTAACAGAAATGGAGGGATCCAGGCACAGAGGTTCAGCTGTGGCCAAAAGCAACTGACTCTCCAACTGTAATTTGTCATCCTAAAGCAGGGAAGAGAAGACAGAAAAGCCCCAATCTCACCCTTATGAAGAAGGATCGGACATAAAAGCAACAATGAACTACATATTAGATATAACATAATTAAAATGATACTTTACCTGTGTCCACTTGTGATGGTCACTGGTCATGGCATGGACATCACATATCAGAGTCTGCACATACAAAAACATGTATGTTGATGGTCAACATTGACTAGATTCTTATTAAATTCCTCTAGAATGCTAATATTACCTGCATGGTTGGCCGCAGAAGGATGTGTCTGCTCTGATAGATGGGAATCTTGGTGTTATTAGTTTGTCTATAGTCTCTAACCTCTACTATTACACAGCCACTTTGGAAGATGTTAACCTGTACACAACAAACATATCAGAAATAATTAAACAAGTGGTTACAAATAATGAAGATTACTTCGTAAAAACAAAATAAGAAAGCAATTTTAAAAGGTATCAAGAGCTGAAGCCTGTTAAAGTCCTGCTCTTCTTATATGTTGCTAAGCAACTTGTGTGCTTCACAAATATGGCACCTCACGCTTGTCTTAGAAAGTAAAAACTCACTCTGTATACACACCTGTGATTTCTCCAATAAATCCACCAGAATAGGAGGTAACTCTTCAGCATCCAGGTACTCCAATAGCTCTCGTTCCTCATATGGCAGCCGGATGGTTTCAGAATCTAGAGAGCAACACAAACATACTCATAAACATACTCAACACAAACTCATTGATAAGGCAACATTGTTGTAATGAGCTAGGGAAGAAAAAACAATATAAAATCTGAGCTTGTTTAGTCATACCAGATCCATTCTTGCCCCTGAGCATTAAAGAATATCCTTCATTCCCAGGGTACAGATTGACCACCAGACATGATACAGACTCCTGAGATACCAGCTTCTCCAGTAAATTCACATTTCTCCTTAGATTCTTCAGAAAGCGAGGGCAAAGAAAAGCACAAAGGAGTTAATTCCCAATTTAAACAACAAATTTCTTTACTAGTATATATATATATGTTTGATAATGGTCATGTGTATTTGTGCAATAAGTTTCAAAACAAAAAAATATTTGATTATTTGGGAAGATCATAAACATGTCATAGCATGCTTATAACAACTTAAATTTATTGGTTAATAGGGGGAAACATCCAAAGACAAACCTTTAACTCTGGTTCTTTCTCACATTCCTCAATGTATAGCTCATAGAGCTTTTGATACAAACTCTTCCGTCCACCAGATGAAATTCTTCTTTTGACTGGTCGCTGTCGAGCACTTTCAACAATGTACTACGCAAGAAAAATAACCACCATATTAACAGATAACTGGAGAGAAAAGGCTGGCTTACATATTCAGTGAGGGATTCATCGTTGCTCTACTCAGGCAGTTTATACATTATTAACATTTGACTTATAACACACAAAGTCTCATAAACCTCAGAAAACATCTTACCTCGGCTCGATCCAATGCATATTCCAAAACTTGTTGCTTTTAGGGAAACAGCAAAACAAAAACAAGTCAACAAATATCAAAAGAAAGGCAGAGAAAACAAATCGTGCAAGGTCTCTGAATAATATTTGTTCCATCTAATGATAACCCTAACTATGCAAATGAACATGAAATGAATTATTTGATAGATAGAACTTACCATTGTTGTCCACCGCCAGCTGCAAGGCGAATGACAGTATACGATGCTGTCCTTTCTGCCTCACACTGTCACCTTGCTAGAGTGAACATTCACACCCTGTACAGTAAAGCAGAAGATGCATTGCAAGCAGCAAGGCAAAACAAACTCACATGTTACGCAAATTTAAGAGAGATGCAGCGAGTGTGGCTGGCATGTTGTTTGGAGGCTGTTGATATCAAATGGTATGTCTGGCAACCAGATGCCAAACACAAACAGCTATGATGCTTGACGAACGAAAGTGTTTAAGTTGTTCAATCTTAACTTATACTTCAGATCTGTATGCCAATTCAATATATCCAACTTAGCCTTTTGTTAATAAGTGGGTACATATAAGGTGAGTAAAATTGCTATGAGCAAAGTCCAGAGAGTGGCTGAATAGCAACAAGCTCGCTGATGCCTGACCGTTGGGCTAACAGAGCTAACGTTAGCATGCTAGTCCGTTCCGAGTGGGAAAGCAGTAAGTTATTAGCTACGCTAACGGTCTTACGTTGTCTGGGAAACAACCGGATACAGTGATGTCAGTCTCAACGATTAGGATCGACTTGCCTTCGGGATTGCATAGCGGTCGACAATATCTCCAATGCAAGAAAATAAAATGAAATTGAAATATCAGTGTCTTCATTGAAAAAAAGTCGGAGCAGCAGCCATTTTCTTCCAGTGTGACAACAACAGCTAAACTTCCGGTGGGCGGAGTCACACTGTGCGCGTACCATGCAACTGATGCTTTATGTTTAATTTGAGCAACATACACTAACGAATGTAACCTTTTAACCGTTTCACAAGTTTCAGTGTCCGTTCATTTATAATTTGTTGTGTAGCACTTATTTTCTATCTAATACTTTTTATAATTTATTTAAGTATCAGGTTATAATCTTAACATTTTATTTTCACTGCTTAAGTTTTCTCCACTAGTGTTTCCTAATGCTTTTGCAATTTTTTACATTACCTTTGGGCTGTTGTCAGACCATGATCATGTAGATCACTGATGACAATCAGTAGCAAAACTGAACCTGTTGAATTCTTTTCCATTATTATTGTCCCATATCCCCTATTTTTTTTCTTTCATTACCTTAAAATGTTATCATTGTCACACTTCAGCAGGCGTAGTCTAATCAACAAGCAAATCTGTGGCATCTGCACAGATCTAAATCAGATTGAATGTGTTATTGGGATTAAAGGTTGGTTACTGCATTAGGCTGGTTTAAGTCATATTTATCTGATAAATTTGTCCCAAATATGCTCTGTGAAGTCTCCAGCTGATCAAAAATCCTGCAGTGAGATCATATTTCTCCAGGTTAACGTTTTTCTTTGGCTCCCTGCTAGAACTTAAATAAAAAATCTAATAGTTTAATATATTCCAAAAGGAGCATTTCACTCTGACTGCAGGTTTACTTTTGGTTCCCATAGTCTCTAAGCACAGAGAGATAAGCAGTTCTATTTCGTATAGGCTTCGCCCTTTAAGGCTATCGTTAGTGGGTTTATCCACGCGCGCATGCGCGCAGCACTGAAGACTTTCACTCCACGCTCGCCCACAGCATGGGGCAGCGCTGGGCTGCATAAAAAGGGGTGCAGCCAAGCGATCTGCTCCCCATTTTTCTTCAGCCTCGAAGACTACAACTCCTAGGAGCGATTCCTTTTTTAGAGCAATGAATTCCTTCGATGGAGTCCGTTCGTGCCTGGAATGCCAGACCAGGTACATCCTCCAAGGAGACCTACACGCGAAGTGTGAAGGCTGCCTTGGCCCCCACCATGCCGGGCTGGCTCTGACACCTCAAGCCACCTGCCTGTTCTGTGAGATAGCAGCAGCGAGTGGAATTCTTCATCGCCTGTGCCTAGGACGACTTTGCAGCTGAACAGATGCCGCTGGAGAGGACTCTCGACCTTTTCGAAGCTGAACAGGAGTCGGATGACTCCCTACCGCCAGAACCTGCTAGCACCGTCCAGTTTTCCCGGACGGGAGACTCGGACTAGCAGGCCCAGAGGATGCCGCGGGAGTACACCCGGGACCACCTCCCCTTCCTGTCTCGACGAGCACGAACCTTCCCGCCATTGGCACTCTAGTTAAAGTCCTGCCGGACAGAATCAGGATTGTGGCAGCCTTCAAAGGGCTCAGCGTCCCATCTGCGCAGGGTGCGCTGCCACCAGACGACATGGCGGATAGGTTCACCGGCGAAGGCACCTGTCACTGGGACTCTCTCTGCTGGATGTAGGCTTCTCTGAGCCAGATGTCCTACCCCAAAGTAGAGCTCAGGCCGGCCGAGTAGAAAAGAAACACTCCGCCCGAGCGCGGCTGCCACCGCCTAAACGGTGGAGGAGTCTGACTAGCGTTGGGCTTTGTGCTCCCCCACACCGGGACCTCCCGTGCTCCTCAGTACCAGTCAGCCAGCCCTTTTGAGGCAAGCCCCCATTGGGTCGCCTCGGTCGAGCATCCGGGACCAGCGACGGCGGCAGGGGCTCTGTCTTGGCTCATGTCCATGGCGGTGATGACTCCACCATCACAAGCGCTGCCGCTGTCACTACGCTACTCGAGCTGGCAGCGTCTGTGCAGAATGAGCAGGTGGATGAGCGGGATCATCAGGAGAAGTTACGCGCTTCAGTTTGCGTGCTCCCCCCACCCGCCTTTCAGCGGGATCGTGGATACGATCCTCTCCTCACACCAGCAGCTGCTGACTCTTGCGTCAGAGCTGCAGGAGCTCCTAAAGAAAGGAGTTATCTCCAAGGTCCCTCGGGGACAGGAAAACACAGGGTTTTACTCCCGCTATTTCCTTGTCACCCAAAAAAACGGGAGAGATGAGACCCATCCTTGATCTCTCTTCGTTCAATCTGTGCATTGTGACCAGGACCTTTCACATGCTCACAGTCAAGCAGGTGTTGTAATGCGTCCTCAGGGACGACTGGTTCACATCAGTCGACCTGAAGGACGCCTATTTCCATATTCCAGTCATAAATGAGCACAGGAAGTTCCTGTGCTTTTCCTTTATGGGATACCCAGCTGTTGAGCGTAGCCAGGGAGCTGTTGCTGTGGGCCCACACTTACCTGTCATCCATCAGGGCAGTCTACATTCCCTGCGTCCTGAACAGAGGAGCAGACCTCATGTCCAGGGGGCGGCCCAAGCAGGGCGACTGGACCCTTCACCCCAGCCTGATGTCTCAGATCTGTGACAGATTTGGGTGGGCAGAGGTGGATCTCTTTGCTTCCCGCGAGAACGTGCAGTGCGGTCTGTGGTTCTCCCTGATCAGCCGGGACGACCCGTTGCTGAGAGTGGACGGGTTCGCACACTGCCCCTGGCCACGGGCTCTCCTGTACGCCTTTTCCCCGTCCCTCTGATCCCTCTCCTATTGGAAGGGATATCAGAGGAACAGCTGACTGTGATCGTGGCTGGCTACGTGGCGCACACAGCCACTCTCCGCCGCTCTCAGCTCCTGTTTGTTCACTACAGAGAGGCCTCATTAGGCTCTCCTCTATCCACTCAGCGTCTTTCACACTGGCAATGCAACACTATTCAACAGGCTTACATTTCCCCTGGATCGTCAGTGGACGACATCTGTAGCGCGGCGTCAATCGGCGTCCGATTCTACCTGCGGGATGTAACGCACTTCTCCCTCGGCCACTCGGTTCTGAGGGCCGTGGTTGAATAAGACCCGTTCTCTGGGCCCCCTTTATTCTGCGGGCACACAGAGAACCCCTGCGATCATGGTGTAAGGTCACGCTCCTTTCACGCATATCGCAGCAATAAAAAAACTTTATTAATGTGTCTATGCTTTTGGTTCTGTACGGACCCAGTGAGGCCTAGACTACATCCAGCTTCGCCTTTAAACCCACTAGCGATAGCCTTAAAGGGCGAAGCCTATACGACATAGAACGTTGGTTACATGTTGTAACCCAAGATTCTATGAGTATAGGCGCAGCCCTTTAAGTTTTATGGCCTCACTGGCTTCCCATCGGCAGAAGAAAAAGGCTTTTGGGGAGCAGATCGCTGGGCTGCAACCCCTTTTATGCAGCCCAGCGCGGCCCCACGCTGTGGATGGGCATGGAGTAAAAGCTTTCAGTGCTATGCGCATGCGCGCGGGGATAAACCCACTAGCGATAGCCTTAAAGGGTTGCGCCTATACTCATAGAATATTGGGTTACAATATGTAACCAACGAGTTTTTCGCTACCAAATTCATTCTATGATTAAACCAGCTCCCTGTTTGGGTTAGAGAGGCATCTTTACTCTTTATCTTTATGGTTAGACTTAAAATCCTCCTTTTTGATATGTCTTAGAGTTGGTTACCCATCCCTTAGCCATGCTTCTATGGTGTAGATGAACATTCCATGATGGACTGAGTAATTCCCTCCCGTTTTATCTCTGCCGTTTATTTTCTATGTATAAATTTATGACAGTATTGGCATCATTAGCTTCAGTTCATATTCTTCTATCTCAGCAGGTCTCCTTGCCTTAGCATTGTGGTGCCTGTTGGTCTCTTTTCCTGTCCTCTCTACCATTCCAGTCAAAATGAAATTTTCCCTTTCCTCTGTTGCCCACTGCATTATGGCTTCCCAGTATAGGAGATTAAATCAAAATGATGATGTAAAAATAAATAAGTAAATAAATAAATTAATAAATAACCATTTTAAATTTCCTTCTGGGATAAAAAAAACCCAAAAACATTAATTTAATTTTTCATTCGATGCAATCCACTGTTTTCTTTAGCTAGGCTATTATATTTTATGAATTGGCTAAATAACTAAATAAATAAACTGAATAACTAAATAAATAAATTATTTGATTACAATTCATTGGATCAAATTGATTTGTCTGTAAAATGCCCTGAGATGACGCTGTTATAAACTGGAGCTACAAATAATACTGCTGAATTTAACTGAATATATTATAAAAACTACTTTGATATTTTTATAGAAGTAAACAATTTTTAAAAAGTATGATTTAACAAGTGTAATATGGATGCTGATCTGCTTTTCCTTTAGCTTAATGTGCTTGTCTGAAACGGAGACTTTTACCTCATACCAGGGATGGACTTTTCAGTAAACATATTGCCATCAGAGTATGTGTTAGGATCCGTGGGAAAGGGTGTGTTTGGCTCCCTCTGCCTGCACATGGTGGGCATACTTTCATTTGGCTGAAGACTTCCAGTGCTGGCAGCTCATCTGGTTGATTGTCACACCCGAGGCTCATCATTCAATCACCTCTCCTCCATCTCCTGCGACATATAAGCTCCTGCTCATTTGTCTACTGTTGCCGGATTGTGCCAGTTACTTACCGGGTAGCTTAATTTCTAGTATTGATAGTCTCTGTGTTGAGAAGTATCTCTGTTAACCCTGGAGGTGTAACCAGACCAGTTGTTGAACCCTGGAGCCTGCCTGCCTGTCCTCCTATCCACCTGCTGGCTTGGAACTCTTCATCTCACATCTTGGAACAAATAAAGCTGTCATTTATATTTCCAGGAGTTGGAGTTAAGTGTTTGCTTGGAATCCCTCTTAGACTCTGCCTACATTAATCCTAACAGTATGAGCCATAAAATAAAAACATGAAGATGATATTTATTACAGGAACTAAATTAAATAAACCATTTAATAAATAAACCAATCTTTACCACACAGCTTGTTTGTAATAGTTGAATAAACAAACAAAAGCATAATTACATACTGTTCTTATTCTTTATTTTAATTGGACCTAATATGTTGATCATTTATCTTAAACATAAAAGCAATTTGGTTGAAATTCCATAACTGCACAGTAGAGGGAAGAGCAGGATAGCAGATTAAGTAGGCTGGACAGAACTGCAAAGGATTCATGTTTACGTAATGGGCATAGAATATTTATAGGACCTAAGTTACAGCCTATAAAATGTCCTCTGAATGTGTGTACAGTAACAGAAAATTATGCTTTTAGGTTTACTGGTTAAGAGAAATTTTCTATGCATTCAAATGCTGCTTCATGACCTTTTGAAGCACTCATTAAATGGAGTGCATGCATAAATGTATTACAATTTCTTAAGCATTGTAAATGCTAAATGAATTGCTTTCATATAGTCTTCTATATCAACACCAAAACAGTTGATATTCCACTTTATAATAGTGGATAAAGTTACTTTATAAGGGTAGCTGAGCTCAGGGTGGAGCTTACCTCAGGTGCAAACAGTTCGACCTACATACACATATATTCTATGCACATACATGACCGAGCTTGCTTTTTAGTCATACGTATTTCAAACAAATCCTTTCAGGGCATCACTCCGGGATGTTTTTGTTATACTTTTTGTCAAATATTTTTCTCTTGACTCAAAGTCAGAAGAACATTTGTCATGTGAATAACTTACTAGAAATGAGACATTAAAAACAATCAAACCAAAAGGTGTCTCGATATTTATTTGTTGTCATGAGTGGAAAAAGGAAAAAAGCAAAGTCTGTTTTACATTGTGTAATAAAAACCATATCTCCAACTTTCCACTCTGACTCTTCTCCATCCAGAAGATTACAAAACACCACCCACGCCATGGTGTTGGACATATATATGACCTGACAACAAGTCATTATTCACATCCCTATTAGTGTAGTTTCTTGGGCTTTGCAAAGGATTATAATGTTACACTAAACATCTCAAGAGTAAGACAAGGAAAATGCAATTGGGAATGTAAAATTACTCATAAAAGAATACTCACAAACTCTTATGTTGTATTGTTGCAACATGAAGAAAATAGAAAAGTAAACACTTTTGGATTTTCATCAGAATATTGAAGGTCAAAACCTGAAGAGCTAAATCAATTACATATATGTGGGATTAATTTTTTAAAAATCTGTAGTTTGTGACAAATAAACATAACAGGAAATTTCATCTTCAATTGGCTTTGTGCACAGCTCCACCACTTCCCGAACTTAGAACAACTCATTTGTTTACTGTCTTTCATTATTGGATGAACGGATTAATCCAGGTATGTCTGAACAAATTGAAACAAATTGGCATTGGCCAGACACACCTGGATTAATCAGTTTATCCAGTAACGAAATACATGAAACAAATGAGTGGTCCTAAGTTCAAGAAATTGTAGAGCTGTGCATAAAGCCAATTATTGTCTGGTTTGAATTATATCATTCAAGCTTCGTGGCTGTGATAGTCACATGATTTTGTCTACAAATGTCAATGTGAAATAAGTCTAGTCAATGTGACAACCACATCAGTAGATACTGTAAGTCTGAATTGTTATGCAACACTTTGCTATGATTTTATGGGCAGTAACATTCTTTTCAGTCTTCTTCAGCTGGTGCTGTTGACTTCTAAAGACTCTTAAAGTAAATATAGTAAATTTTGTGTCAAACATTCTTGAACAATTACTTTGACTGCTTATGAACATGTGCAAATAAAATTTGAAAGACACTTTTGATTTTAGCATTAGCATCAAAGCTGCCAGATTAAAGATGGTAGGAAATGTTTTCCAGGCCTTTATTTATTTATTTTTTGCTATATTTCTCTTTCACTCCCCAATTGCGGACAATTAATTAAGTACTTCAACACAATAATAACTAGAAAAGCACTCTGAGAGCGCAGACCTCTAGCAAGCATTACCAGTCCCCCTTACAATGATTCCCACTAAAAGAACAGTCCTATATTGATTTTATCTACTCTATTAGATTCGCTGACCATAAAAACATAGCCTCAGGCTTTGGAATGAAGTTGTTGTCATTTTTATTGGTTGAAAAGTTATCAGGTGTAAACCATTTTCCGCTAATGTAACTATTGAAGATACGTGAAATCTGTTGACTTCCGATTCATTATGAACTCAGCTACAATTTGGTGCCTATTAATTGTCTTTAGATCCATTCATATCTATTACACGTCCAATGCCTTGGCAGAGATAAGAAATCATGAAATGCCGACTGACTGTTGACTGTTGCTACGTGGAAGGATCAGTTCTGTGTAACCCCACAAGACTGTCTGATCCAATCAGAGAGTGAATATCGCCATCAAAATCTAATCATTTGTTGATCTCCCCATTATAAACATTCCCTTAAAATTTAATTAAAACTTTTTGAGTTATTTTATACACAAACAAACCAACCAACGAAATCAAAAACCAAATCTCCCTGGCAGAAGTAATAATAATAATAATAATAAAAAATGTAGTCATCTGTGGAACAAACAAGACTGAAAAAAAACCCCAAAACCATCCCATAAGCTTAACTGACCTGTTTTAAAAAATGGATGGTGACATGTCTACCGAACCAATCTGCTATTTGTCCCTTCCCTCTTAATCCCTCTGTTCGTGCACCTCTTTCTGCACAAATTTCACACTTTTAGAGGCTTGCAGACCTTGTAAAGGCAACAAATCAAGAGCCATTTTGTTAGCTAGCGAATACATCAAAGCACAGTGAATGCTCGGCAACATGCATTACACCACCGGCACTCAGTTTGGTCCTATGAGTGCCAAAATCATGTGTATCTTGGCTGCAACACAGCTAATTTATGATTCAGTGCCTGATAGGCTGTTAGATCCATTTAATTTAATTCCAGTCTGTTATAGCATAAATACACGAAAGATCTGCTGGATTGGGACTGAATTGAGTGCCACTGCATTACATGGTTACAATTGTTCATCTAGATTGTCATCTGGTCCTTTTTTTATCAATGTACCTGTCGGTGTATATCACTGAAAAGAATTAAAACATTAATTGCTGCAGATGCAACAGATGCATCTTCTCTGACTGTCTTTCCCTCTGCCTCTCTTACCTTAGTAGGCGTGGGATGTGCCAGCTGTGGGAGAGAAACCTATTTATTTCGTCATGTGAGAAGATGAGTACTGCAGCTGTGTGGGAGTTTGCAACATTTGCCTCGGTTCAAGTGCAGGAATCATTTTCAAAAGAAGATAAAATGGTTCCCTGGTGGATGTTACATTTCCAGGTATATAATGCAAAACATGGTAAATTAACATTGCCAGTTAGGCACACATCTCCAACAATGACTCATTATTTTTTCTCTAGACATGATACATTGCTCTTTAGATTCTGTTCCTGTTACCACCAGTTTATGATGCTTTCATGCATTACCTGCCTGCTGGGAAATTATCATCTAATCATATCTCATCCTGACTCTCCAGCAAAAAGGTTACTGTTCAAAAACGTTTTATAGAGAGCACACACACAATGTTATGAATGTGGTAAAAACACATGTTTTAGGACGAATGTTTATCACTCGCTACTTTATGGGGTTCACTTGTGGTTCTTAGGGTATTATGGTTGTCCATCTGGACCCTGAAGACTATGAGCTTGTGACTCAGCTTTTGTTCCAAACAATGAGCTATTTGGTTGTGTTATAAGATTACAGTACTAAGGAAAAATCTCAAAACCACAGAGAAATGGTCAGTAGCAACAGTCAGAAAAATTTTGAAATATATTCTGTTTTATTTTTGCCTAAAACAAACAATTGGCAGTTCTGCAACAGATCCTCAGTTTACATCTTCTGTAAACGACTCATCCAGGTCTGGAAATATGTTTCATATTGAACTGAAATGTTGATAACTCAAAGGTCTGAATAAGCTGTGTGTTAGTAAGATTATTCATGTGCTAAATGGTGAATCTGAGGGAAGAAAGACGTATGTTTCCAAAAGTGCATCTGCAATCACTTAAATTATCCTTCAGTTCAGAACTCCTGTTACTGTGACAGACATTCAGAAACTGACCCAGATTTATTGTTCATTGTTCTCCTTCAGTAAGAGCAGCCCCTCACTCTGAACTGATTTAATCTATTATAGACTGAAGGCAGAGCAGAAGAATCAAAGACTATGTCTTTAGTTATTTACTCAAGTTATACTCTTCAAAAAGCCATAGAAACGACTACCAATTCTGGTAGTGAACTCTTACACTCTTAAATAGCTAGTGAACAGCTTTATTTTACTGCAATTATTTTATTGAAACACCCTATAGATTCATTGCACTTTCAGGACATTTTGCAGTTTTCCTTTGTTTTGTTTGTGCTGTTTTTCTGGAGAAGACAGTGGACACCATGCAATTTCTCTACTGAGTTTTGCTTTATGCATTGTGTCATTGTGCTCGCAAGCTCATCAATACACCAGTCATGTGAACAGTGGCTGATACAGCAAAGAAACATGAGATGACATTATTAGAAGATGAAAGGAAAAGAAAGAAAGAAAGAAAGAAAGAAAGAAAGAAAGAAAGAAAGAAAGAAAGAAAGAAAGAAAGAAAGAAAGAAA
>JBAMHX010000017.1:11436876-11453733 GCA_037177515.1 Pseudomugil tenellus | reverse complement strand
ATATTAATCTAACCCGCAGGGCACGCAGAGATTCCAACACCAGCGTTAGCTCACTGACACACACCAGCGCTCCACAAATTGTACACAAACGCTCACTATATAAAGTAACGCATACGGAAGCAGTTTACTACCTTTATTCAACAAGCATACACACACTCACAGTAATAATGAGTGGAATGCACAGATTCACCCACTTTAGTAATATGTCTAAAGTGGGTGTCACATCTCTGGTGTCAGATCATGAACACATTGAACACGTGGAATGTGCGGGGAGCTGGTACAGGGAAGAAGAGGTTGAACATTTTTAACCGGCTGCAGGAGCTAAAAGCCGACATAATCTTATTCCAAGAGATCCATTTATCAAATTCTACAATAGCTCTTCTCTCCACAGAACAGTTCCTACACATATATGCAGCTTGTTACAACTCTAGGCAGAAAGGAGTCGCTATTCTGATTAATAAAAGACATACTCTAAACTGAATATTGTTCTAGTTATCGCATTAACACAAAGGATCTGTGATGGCAGTGACTGGGATGAAACCATAAAATCCCCCAAATTCTTAATTTATGTGTTATTTAAGAACCACTTTGGCTGCTGGCACATTGAAAGTTCATGCACAAAACAACTCTCCTATGACCCACAGAAGGGTTGATAGGAGTTGGATACATTGTTAGATGGGTGGAAGCTGACGACGGCCTATGCCTGGTAGTCTGATCCTTGGCTGCAGAAGCTAACTTTAGGGATGTGGAACTATGTCTCTCTGACAGGGAAGAAGCCTTTGTGTGGTTTACATTACATATAGTTGGACTTGACGCACTGCTTGGGCTCTGGAACCAGTGTCTCTGTTTAGAACTGGAAACTCTCCAAGTTTTTGCACAGCTCCTTCTTCACCCTGACAGACCGATACAGAGATATTGTGCTGTTAAATATGATTACTGTTATTGCCCACAACACAATTGAAGTCCTCCATCAGAACTAGAGACTCCCTGGAAGGAGAACTCTCCAACACACTGTGCACACACTGAAATAATGTGTTCTTGAGTGATCCCAAAGGGATCAATAAAGTGTATTCAATTATTCAGTTCAAATTGGTTGATTCTCTGAAATGCTATCTGATGCATAGGCACAAACAAAATTCAGGACTTGTCCCTTTACCCGAAGGCAGAGTGAGGCTATACTCCCATTCACTGGGATAAACTCCAAAGTACAGACATTAAGTTGAGGGGCAATGACTATTACAAGGGATATGGCTTTCCAGCCCTTGAGTAGAGCACTTTGGTGAGATAGACCCAAGTACATTTATTCAAGTAATTTTAAAATTTATTTCTCCTGCTCTTACACAGTTTCACAGTAGTAGATTGATACACACGACTGCACACTGTATTGTAAACTGAACCTGTAAAAATCAACACTATGACTGATGATAAAGACAGTTAGACAACATGCAATAAATCTAAAATTGGTTCAGCCAAATGGTTATGCATTCACAAATCACTGAGATGACCAGCAATACTTTTCACACAGAGGCTGGGCTCCATGGGCAAAGGCTTGGCCACCAGGCACTTGCATCCATGTCCCACCCTCAGGTCTGGTTTCAAATGGGGCCCTGGTGACCTGGGGCATAGGAGACCTTCAACTAATGTAATTTTGCAGCATAAGGGTGACTAAGCCACATTTGGTAAGGTCCCTCTCTGAGAGATCTATTTGCCATGGGTGGCCCTATAAGGGGCATAAAGCCCTGACAGCATACCTACTAGGATCTTTAGAAAGTGCAAAAGATATCAAACAAATCGAAGAAAACAAGTAGTAAAATGATTTCCACTAATATTTAACTTTGAGTAACAGAATGTATCCAAACATATCTCATTTAAAATGTAATTTCTCAGGTGTAAAGTGCAAAAACTGAACATGGTCTAAAGCACTGAAAAACAATATACGGTTTGCCTTTGTGATTATAGAAAGTGCTCACAGATGCAATGAAACACAAAACAGATGTGAGCCGAATGTACCTCAAGGTGATCTTTGGATCAATTTGCAAGACAAAGACACAATAAAAGCTGCAAGTCTAAGCAAACTCATCATCTACTGACCTTGGGGGGCGTGAGGGGGAGGGCGTGAGTGGAGGGAATCAGCAAAGTTGTCAGAACTGGCAACAATGTTATTTCAGTCTTAGAAGACTTCTAAAAAACTTCAGATCCTAAAAAACTGATTGCTGATCTTACAGGTTTCAAGCTATGGAGGTGCAGCTCAACAGGTGTGCAAGGCACATGTCTGGATATGCAGACTCAGCAAGTTTTATATGAATTATTAGTCTGAGTTTATGTGTCAGCTATCAATGTGAAGTACTGCTGTGGAAATTGCTGCATTTATTTTCTTTGTCGCCTGTTCCTCATTGAATCTTGAGGCAAACCCTCGACTTTCTGCCAGCGCAGTGCTTCAGCGATATTAAGCTGGAAACAGACCTCAGCCAAATGTGCAAGAGTGACTCTGTGTGTGTTTTATAGAAGGCAACACTGTGTAAGAGAAGATGAGGTAAAGCAAGGCATAATTTCAGTCAGCATGGGCCTTGTGGGACAATACTACATAAGGTCCTGGCCAAGAGAAACACACAACAGGCCAGTGAGTGAACACATGTCCTCTATTTTCCAAAGCAGTGACAATTTTACTCCATGGCTTATCTGCCAAATTTCCTACAATTGTCAGAGAACAATAAGTGGACATACAATGAGCATGTAGAACAATTCACTAACGTTCAACGGTGGAAAGTGTTACCACCATTTAAATGATGATGAACATCATAAGTATCAATCTATCAGAATCCCGAAGAAAGATACACAAAACTCAAATGATCATTGGTAGCTGGATATATTACAGAACTACAGTTTTGGGCCAGCCATATCATTTAATGGATTAGTGAGATGTTTTGTAAGTCTATTTTAGCACAATTCCCACTGTAAAAAGGTTAAAGAAGCTAGCCAAAAGACATATAAATGGCTCCATAAACTTAGAGAAACTCACAATGATTTTGTCCGCTGTCTTATGAAATACATTTCTGTGTATGTTTGTGTAATTTGGCAAACATATTTATAATCCTTTGGTATGTCTGTCTGCATGTTGTAGAGTTAATACTTTTTTTTACATGCTCGTTGAATTCAAATTGTACATTTGTTTTGATTGTGGCATCATTTCAGCTTCTTGTGATTCTGCCATAAACAGGGTTTAATAGGAGTCCAAGCAGATCCAGAGCAAGACTGTTAATACCGAAAAACCAAGACACTAAATTGCATTTCACAATTTTTAATGTGATCCTAGTCTGTACCAAATACTAATGAACCTGTTCTTTGATTGTTCTCCAACTATCTACAACATATCATGTAGTTGATCTTCATAGGTTTTACTAAGTCTTAAACATTTAAACTCCCACATGTCAATGGTCTCATTCATCCAGCTTGAGTCTAGTCCTCATGGAGGCATAATCACTAGATTTAAATGCATTGCAATTATCGTGGATTATTCTGTTATTCCATATTATTCTTGCTGTTAAGATCAATTAACAAGTGATGCTGCTTTAATGCAATAAATGTTTCTTCAGCAAGTTATAAGAAATTAATCAAGTTGACAAACAGCTTTGTGCTTGGTAATTTAATTTTCATCACATGAAATAAAGTCAGACACATCATAGCATGTCAAACTCAGTTTGGACTTATTTTTGTCTTAGGGTGAGAATGCAATAAAGAGAACAGATGGATGACTGAAGTGACTCCATGGCTACCATGGCACACTATCTGTTTTTTTTAAGTAAAAACAGAAAAAAAACACATTCAATGTACAAGAAATGAAGGTGAACAAGAAATGAGATTACAGGCCTTTGGAGAATGATCATAATAGCATATGTAGATTTTTGTCACTTTTACTTTACTAAGTTATTTTACAGAAACCCGCTTGTTAAACTTTAAAAAGAGTGTTGTGTATATATCTTAATACAGTTCCTTAGGAAAACATGCATGAAGGCAGTACATAAAACACCAGTTTTAGTACAGTTTAAAATGTTTCTGCAACTCTGGAACTCCTACTCATGAATTCTATACCTTACTTAATTCTTTTTTCAACATTTCTGAGCCAGTTCAATGCACGATGTTAAATGAGGAAAAACTCCTGGTGGAAAAGGATATTTAAGTGCTTTCTTCCCCTCACACAGAAGTGGGTCAGGTCTTGTTGTGGGACAAATCTCCAGCAGCCCTAGGGAGCAGGAAGCTCATCCTGTTCTCTCAACCTAACTAAATCACTCTCAGGTCTGTGACATTATTGTATTGACCTTTTTCTTGTTGTAAGTGGTTCCTTTTATGCTTTACCCCAAATGTTGTTCACTTTTTTATTTAAGCCACAATGATAAGAGCAAGAATGTAGAGAGGCTTTAGCCACTCTGAAGTTAATTGCAGGACTACAAGATATGTGCATATTATAATAGCATTTAATCACTTTAATTGCACAAGATGATGTATAGTACAAGTAACGCTGCTTTAACCCTTTAAAGCCTGAAATAAGTATGATTACTCAGAAAACTCCAATTTTTAAATTCTGAAGTCTTTATATGACCATCCAAAAAATCTGGGAAAAATTGGCTTATTTTTCTTCATTTGTTTTAATAACAAAAAATAAACAATTTTCTACTTATATTTTTATCATTTATTACCATATGATGGGTCAAAATATTGTAACGTATATTCCTCTGCTTTCTGATTTTCACCTGGGGGCAGGAGATCAGTGTCATATCGTACTCTACTAGGTTTTAAATAAAATTTCTACCATAAAGTTATACAAAATGCTTTGAAAACCGTATGAATTTGGAATTAAAGGCCCCATATTATGCAAAATCAACTTTTATGAGTTTTTAACCTTCTACAAGTGTTAATTGTACCTTAAAACGATCCCTAAAGTAGTTGTATTTTTCATCCATGTGTTTTGTAGCTTTATCACTTTAAAAAGAAGGGTGCAGCTTAAGTACAGCAAATGACTGACATCACTGACGGCACAGTAGAGTCTCCCACACCCCTACCTGAAAACTTTAGCACAGAATCTCCTCCGGAAAGTGTGCATGTTGGTACTCCTGCGGTCTCGTCAATAGGCACGCAGACAAAATACGGTGCCTCTCTGGCTGCTCAGTGCAGGCGGGGCGAATGAGCGAGAGGAGCAGAGAGCAAGTGCAAGGAATGCAGTTTGAGCCTTTATCAGTTCGACGTTGGGAACTCACAACAAGAAATGAGTGGTATGGCAAAACTATAGTTTGGTGCATGTTGCACAATGCATAGTATTATAATTCATAGGATAGACTGAAAATATCAAAGTTATCCATATCAAGATATTGAACATTTAAGGGGTTAAACTGTTAAATGTAGGCCAAATTTTACAAAAATTCTGCATTTAGGATCATATTTTTGTGTTCACATTTATTCATTTTATATGTCAGCAGCTGTCTGTTTGTAAAAACAACAATCAAACTAATAAACAAGCAAACACTGCTGGACAATTTTATAGAATAAATGCTGTTGGAGTCTATAAAAGCAGTTATATTATAAAGTCATTTACACTGTAAAACTGTACTGTGTCAATATATAAACCAATAACAATATGTTTCTTTTCAATTGTCTGATATTTCAACATTTATGTCTTTAACATTTCTTGGATAACATTTGGTTTGCTGTTCTTCTTTATGGATGAAAAAAGTAGCAGCCAAAATTTTACTGTTGGATTTATATGTGTTTGGCCTTACTTTATGGTTACTTTCCAACCTCATTAATCACAAAGAAGAATATTGCCTTAGAGAAATGTGTTAAAATGATAGAAATACCCTTATGCATGCAGGACTTTGTTCCCATTGCTTGTCCAAACGTGCACCTCACTTGAATGTAAGACATCTATGTACATGTCTAACACAGTCAGTCAGTGACTCTCTGCTTCTCCATATGGGAAATGTGTCAGCTGGAAATTGGGAACTTTAACAGGTGTAAACAAATATTACTGACATTTTGAAAGTAGAGAATGGAAACTGATGAAATGTCCTGATTTATTATTGAATGTCAAATGTAAATAGCCAGGACATGATTAATCACCGGCAATAGTATCATCCAAGGTCCGCACTTGAATGACCTCTAGCTATGCTGTAGTTATCAGACATTTGTTCCTTTATCATACTATATATTTCCATAATTAAGACTTTTGAACCAATTTGAGCCATACCTCAAGCTAAAGATAAACAAACCAAAATCTTCCCACACTGGCTTCCTGGGGCAAAACCATAATAAACTACACACAAACTTGAGAAATTTCTGAACCAGTCCACTACAGTTTATCAGTTCTTACTGGAAGTTCAGTTTCCCATGCCGGGCTCTTGTCTGGTGGGGCAGCAAGGATTTTGGGCCGGGTACCGGCCTTTAAAAAAAAAAATGTTAATAATCATACAGATATTAGCTAAGCATATTTTTCTATCACTGCTAGAAAGTTAAGACTGTATATAAATAAAGAAATGAACAAGAATATTGTCATATCCTGGGTGATATCGGCAAACAAAATTCACTAAACATATGTATTGTAACGGACTGGCTAGTATGTGTTCTGTGTTAATCATAGTTCAATTAGATTGAGATAAGACTAGTTGGGTTGTTTTTAAAGAGGTGTCACTGCATGCCTCAGAGCTCTTGTGAGCAGTTTTTGAGTGAGGATTGGACAGCGGAAGCTGCTAGGTAGTTGATGGTGGCTTTTTTAGAATTGGCTATGGCCTCACAATAGCCTGTATAAGATAAAGAAATAAATACTTCAAGCACGGAGCATGTTTGCTTGTTTTTGTGTGGAAAACACTGGCTACAGTATTAGACAAGCTGAGACTTAATTCAGTATTATCGCACTAATATTAATAAAGGAGCAATTGTTTTTGCCTAATCACATCCCTGAATGCAGACAAACATTTTTCACAATTTCACAATCACATTTTGAGACTCAGTATACTTGTTTAGGTTCCCAAGAGGACGACCTGCATCGAATTTCACAGTTTTGGGATTAATGGTTTCCTCACCAGGTGGCGCTTTATGCACGAAAAATCTGATTTTTGCCCATATCTCTGGAACTATTTACAATTGGATTTTGAAACTCAGTATACCTATTTAGGACCCCAAGGGGGACGACTTTGTTAAATTTCACGATTTTTGGGATTTATGGTTTCCCCACCAGGTGGCACTTTATACACAGAATATCACATTTTTGGCTATATCTCTGGAACTATTTCTGTCATTGACCTCAAATCAAGTGCAAATAAAAGGTCATGACCTCAGGATGCATCCTGCCCTGATGTCATACTGGGCTGGTTCAAATTTTCAACACTAGGTGGAGCTTTGTGACTGAACGTGTGCAGCTTTATATTATTGTGTTGTGTCTATTCGAGGTTTGGTGAATAGGATTGGGGCATTCAGGGATATACCCCCAGACATTGCTTCCAACGGCATAGGCCTTGTTGCTGGAAAGAGTAATGTTTAATGTTGGAAACCTGGTAATGGCTATCGCAGCAAGTGTTTCAGGAAACCATAGTGTTACAATGAACAAGTCATTAAAAGAATACAGAAATTTTGCTCAGGCAAAAGCAGGGAGGGGTGAATAGTTTGGATTTCATCTTGGAGCAAAACTAACCACTGACATATGAAACGTTCGTCTGTGAAGCATAATAGAATAGAATTTTGGGCAATTAATTATTTGCCTGAGTACTTACCATACTGTTTATTGTCTCCAGACCTTTGGCTTTTACAATTAAACTCCATTAAATTCTAAATTCTAAATTCTGATCTAAAGTTAAGACCTTCCACCTCACTGAGTGGTTGGCATTTTCACCATTTTTATATTGTTGGTTGACAGCTTGCACATAAAAATAAAAGACACAATGTGAAATGAATTCAGTAATACACCCCATGAACTGTTTGATATCTTGTGGGGTGTAAAAATGAATTAGTGTTCATGATTACAACAGTGCAGATGGAACCATTCAGGTAATGAGATACAGGTCTGATTTGAGAGACACATCTTCCCAACATTCATGCAGACTCACCGTAACACAGACATGGATTGCAAAGGACTCAACTGCTTAGAAATGCTAGAAATGAACAGGTTCCATGCAGTCTATTTCAAATCTTTTACATGCTTGCCTGAACTTTGTGACACCCTTTAGCATTCCAACTTTTCTCTAACCTTCTGTTGTCAAACATAAATCTTCTCAGGTTTGTGTTTGAGAAGAAACTGGCCCAAACATGAAATTCAACCCAGAGGTGTCAGAGCTCCTGTTTAAGACAATGACAAACAGCCCATCACTCCTTTTTCCAAGTTCCACTTGTTTAACTTTAGTTGGTCTATGTGACAACTTAAGCAATCCTATTCATTTTAAATTATTTGTTAAATTTTTGCAGCACTCAATGACATTAGCTTCAAAACAGGTTTCGTAACACTAAGGGCAAAAGTTTGTCTAAGAAAGTAACATTTTAAGAAAGTTATAAAATATGTGCATATTTACACATAAAACAAAGAGTTTAGTGAAAATTGAGCACATACGTCTGTCTCACATCTTTGTTTGTAGCACTCCCTTCATCACACAGTTAAAACATGCTGCTGTAATAGGAAAAATCTGCTTACACTGTAAATAGGCCTTGATCCTGCTTTACTTCTGGTGTCACATGAACTCATTGACCAAGAACTTCACATTGGCAGCATTGAAGCCTTTCTGATGTTTGACATGTATGTATGAATTTCAGGTGCATGCATGTTTGCAAGAATCAGAGTGAAAGGACTGCCATCTTTTGTTACTTTTTATGTCAAAGCTGAAGATAGGGACATTCTAAGTTGTTATTGTAGCTGGTGGTAAGGCAATTGTTTGATATTTTGAATGCACTATTGGTGATAGAATCTGAACTATTTTCATGCCTATGGGGGGCTGTAATATCAGCAGCTGTTTAGTTTGGCATGACGACTGGACACAAAGGAAGCAACCAGTATATCCAAGTTAATGCCAACAGAAACAGATTTCTTATTCTACCACCTCTAATACAAGCTTAATGTCTTAAGTTTTCTTCGATCTAGATTCATTGACTTATTGCCACTTTTTTGTAGCCAGTGCTGTAATTGTACAGATAAAATAAATGTGCAAGTATATTCAGCTATCATTAATAAAACCAAGCGTTAGAGTTGCTTAAGCAGTTAAAATAAGTTTGAGCTCAACATATCTGTTTTGTGGTTTTTGCTTAACAAAATAATAAGGATGTATTATCCATCCAAACCAATAGATGGCCCCTCTCACAGTGGTAGAACTTTAACTCCAAGCACATGTCAAACCCAATCTGTCAAACCTTCACAACTCCAGTGATACAGCTTCAAATTTTCCTCTAGAAGAAGTTTGCATTAAACTTGTAAAAACAGAATTCTGCTTTCGTTCAGCACAAGCCTGTCAATGAACTACACAAATTACACTCATATAGAAATTTTTAGGTTTTTTACATTGGACATTATGCAAAAACTCATCTGGTCAATATCATGTCTTAAAATGAGGTAAGCTTTAGATGTCATGAACAAAAATGCATGCGCATTAACAACCTATTAACAAAATGAAGCCAAAATGTAGAAACAGTGTGTGCCAAACTATTTATGCCTCATGATTCAATAGTTTGCAGAACCCGCCATTAGCAGCACAAATGAGATGGTTTCTGTGTGATCAAATATTTAATATTTCTCTGCAGGAATATTGGAACATTCTCCTTTATAATGATGCTTGAAGATATTCGTTTAACTCCCATACTGAGCTTTCTCATGGCCATTGCAACACCTTGATTCCGTTTCATTTCCAGACATTCTGTGGTAGATTTGCTGCTTTGCTTGGAATTGTTGTTTGTTTGCCTAAATCAGTTTAGCAAAGCTTCAGTGGTCAGAGAGAGGCACTTACATGGGACTCATGGCCAATTTTGAAAGGCTCTAAGGACATGTAGGTGCCAAAGAATATGACCAGGAATCTCCACTTCGGTCTTGTTAATTGAAGTTTTTCCAGATATCTTTTGGTTTTTTCAGAAGAAACTTTACAAACGTGTGATTTAGAAAGGAGAGGCTTTCTCCTTGAAATACCTTAAAATAAATCATACTTGTTACATTTGCTTCCAATTGTAGTATTATCAACTTTCATTTACTGTGTTTAGTTGCATCTATGTGAGATGCAATCTTTGGACTGTTTCCCTCAATTAATCGTCATATGATGTTGGCCATATCTTTGTGAACATTCATTTCAGAGGTTCCATGTTTCCCAATTACATGTTCAGTAAAGTTTAGAAAAGTTGTTTATAAAGAGCTTCATTAGTTTTCAAGTTACATTACTCCATAACTGATACAAAATAACTCATTTAAATTTTTCGTCATGTAAATCTGAGAGTGCTTCAATGTATGTTTACATGAAGAAACACTACCTCATAGTAATTCATCCGGACTATGTAAAGTCCATATTTTGTTTAATTTACATCTCATTTGTCCCTTTCCTCACAGGTATGTACATGGAAAATCTTTCTACAATGAGACTGTGAGCATTGGACAACAACTTTCCTAAAAAGGTAAGTAAATCTGTAAAGTGTAAGCTAGGAATGTAACCTTAGACTCAGCTTCATGCTTTAGTTGTCCTCCAGATGCAAACTTGAGCTCCTGCTCCTGCTTAATCATTCAGTGGCTGAGTATGGATGATAAGCAGGCCAAGTCGAGGAAGTCTGATCAGGACCATTCTGTTCTGGTCTGGTACATGATTGGCCCCTTTCTCTTATGCAACATTTCACATATGTATCCAATTGGAGTCAATGATTTAAATGACAATAGGCTGCTGATACATTAGCATAGTCTGAGAATGGCATCAGCTGTAAGTATTTGCTTAAGAGCGTCCCAGATGACAAAATTGAGAGCTGCAGCTTTGTAGAGATCCGAACTGTGTTAAGTCTGTTCTCTGTTATTCAGTATAAGACTAATAGCACACTAGCTTAAATGCTATTTGTGCCCATTACATACTTCATCCATAAATATTCACCTCTCTTTCCTATTGTTCAGGTGTTGAATAGAAATAAATAAATGAAGCTGTATCTTTAATAGATAAGTTAGCTTTGCACTTGAACTTTTAAATCAGAATCAGCAAACCCATATAGCTGTACATATGGTTTGAATCTCCACTCATCACAAACATTCATATACATCTGGTCTTCTGTTTTCTGCATTACCATTGATGTTTGCCATGGGAATGCAACTCAAATAATCAGAAGGAATTTCTGACATAGGAGGCTAAATATACTGTAAAGCATGTTTCTGTGAATTAGTTTGGCCAATGTTAGGTGTAAGGTTTCTGAGTTATTGGATAAGTTGCACCATCTAGGAGTAAACCAATCTTGCGACAATTTAACAAAAAAGAAAACAGACAAAAAAAAGCTTTTCTTAACAGCAACTTAACATACAATCAATAACCATCTATCCATTATCTATCCCACTTATTCCATTGAGGGGTCGCTGGTAGCTGGAGCCTATCCCAGCAATCACTGGGCAAGAGGTCTAGTACACCTTGGATGGCAGTCCATCACAGGGCCACAACCAGTAACATTTAGTTAAAATTTGAATGATTTTCTTTCATTACAAGCACATCTGAAATTGTAAGCTGCGGGTTTACTGAATACAACTAAATAAAAATGAAAAAGTCACTAAAAATGATAATCATTCTCTTTCTGCCACCATTGTTTAAATACTTCCTTACACCCACCTTCATCAGAAAAGCATGGTTTTATATTCTGTCAGAGCTTATTTAAGCACTAGGCTGGAAATATTTATATCTTTCATTATTGCAGGGCTGAGGCATGCATTGCACTGGCCACTAGCCAGCTGGCTTCTAAACAGATGCAGAGAGTCAGTTACAATAATGTGTAGTCCTGACATACCGCTGCATATTGTTTCTCACAGCTCCAATTGATGCATGTTATCTGTGTTTCAGTATGCTGCTGCCACTTGTGGAAAGTGACCAGAAACATGTTGAACAATCTCAATTATGGGATGCTCTTAACAGGATGTCCTGCAGCTTTGTTCTTATGGTGGCTCAGAGGGGTCATAGCAATACTAAGCCACAACACTCCACAATTAAGCCGCAACACAACGAAATAAGCCACATCACTCCACAATTAGCCACAACAGAAGTTACGCTCTTTTTTCTTTAGACCATCACAAGAAAAGTGCTTCTAGAAGTGAACCACGTAAACATCACTGGAGCTATTTTCATTGCTACTGGATGAAAATGGGGAGATATTTGGAAAAAGACCAGGAAGTAAAACACAGATGGTAAAAATGTCAATTAATTTATCGTGTGTACTGTGGAATATAAAAAAAGTTATTGCATTATCGTGGTAGCAGTGTGGCTACCACAGACAGACTTCATTGTCATCTCAGCATATGATCGATGTAGTAAAATTTTGAGAAAAGACATAGTTTACTAAGTTTCTTGATGTAAATAACTACTAATGTTTACTTTTATAATTGATTGGGAAAGTGTTTGTATACAGCGATAATACAACTAAAGATTTTATTTTGAAAGCTTACGAGCAGCTAGGTGACACAGCCATGTGTTAACTGTGAAAAGCAGACTTCACGCTAATTATAAATTGTAAAACAAAGTTGTTTCCAGTCTTTAGTACGGTTAAGATTTGTTCATTGTATTTTGTTAAGTAAAGGTTATGAATTATCAAATCTGAGTGTAAATGTAAAGGAAACACTCTACACAAGTAACTTTAATAACAAAAGAACCAAGAGCCTATCTTAAAATTTGCTGAATTAAAAAAAGGTAAACTTTTGAAAGTTTTGATTTTTATTATCAGCTCTAAATGCAACAATGAAACACCCATTGTTTGAGCTTCAGAGAGCAAACGGCAGACTGTTCGTTCATTAAGATGCATGATACTTCGTGGTAGCACTTTATGTACCATTAGATCGTAGGTAAATTGTATAGGCTGCAGTGTGGTGTTGGGAATGTATTAGGTTACAAGACTATTGTAAATATATTGTGAATAAGGCCTACTGTCCACGAAACGTTAAAAAAAAAAAAGACGAAAAATATATCGCGTTAAAAGCTAAGAAACACTCACTGGCAGGAATCTACCCAAAATACCTTCAGCAACAAGCACGCTGTTTATTTTAAGTTTAACATGGTAAAATTCAGCACAATGAATAAACTGTGTCAGGGGATAGAAATTCTGTTGTACCTTGGCACAACACCGGGATGCAACACTGAGGCCATCTTGTCAATCGAAGAAGTTGCACTTGACGTCGTGAGACATTAATACAACAATTCTACAACAGCCTTTGTTTATCACTCATTGAAGTTATAATCCGTGTTTAATTCTCATGTAAAGATTTTTGAACATTAAGATTATTGTTTTTCCTAAAATTTAACAATAGTTTTCTAGTTTAAACACCAATTAGCTGCATTACAGATATATTAAAAGTGAAATGTATAATATTAGTGATATAGTGATGGTGCCTTTAATACATTAGAAGAATGAATTCAAAGTTATCATTTACAGCACTTTCTGCCATTCAGCTCATTTTCCAACTGACACGAGACAAAAAAAACTTCGAGATCTTTCACAACCGGAGCGTTTGGGAGATGAAATCCTGTGAACAATAATATAACACGGTTTTTTAAAGAATGTTAATGTGAAAGTAAGCTTAAACAGAACGCTAACATTTAACACAGGAGAGAAATGGCAGTTATACCGCCATGTTTATTTGTTGTAAAAGACAGGTTTGATTAAAAAACCATAAATAATTAAGTAAAGTAAATTAATCATTACATTTTTTGAGCAGTAATGGGTGGAAATTGATGTATTTGCTTTGCCTCCATTCAAATCGACTAACAGCGCTGTTTTTTTGAGGGCTACATGATCGACCGTGTCTCAGCAAGTTTGAAGAGGATCGTAACCTTTATATACACTATGTAGGTTATATAACATACAGTCGTAACCCTACATAGGAAGTGCAATCACTTTATCTGCGGCAACACCATTATGTTGAACAGCAAGCTAACGAGGGCAAGGTTCTGCTGTGCAAAACAATGTAAAATGTGAACAAAGATCCATTTTGTATATATTTTAATGAAGACTATCTAGCAGAACTCCTGTCTTTAGTTTTCATCTGTGGTTTCCTTCTGTTTTTGGTTTTGGCTCAATGTCCTCTTTATAATGAAATCAGTTGTTACTGACCCCTTCTGACTCAAGCTATTATTCTTGTAAGCTATTATTCCGTAAGTGATCTGTAACACTAGCTCAGAGGACAAATCCGTTTGCTTTTCAGAGGACTGCGCTACTGCTCTACTGGTAAAAACTTCAGAGTTGTATAAATTCTTACTGTCTTCTTTTGTATAACTTTTGAGATACTACTTATCCTAAGCAGTGCTCTATCTCCTAGCAAGCAAATCAAGCAAACCAAATACTGCAGATGTGAAGCTCAGAAGGTCTTTCAGTTGTTTGTCCATTTTCAGACACCGTAGTAAAAGTGGTGGCACAAACATGGCAGTTGTCATGTATGTGGACCTACAATAGGTGTAAATGAATCATTCTAAGAGAATGACAAGAAAAAATAAAGTGTTTATTTGTGAAAAATGTTTTTACTGATATGTTACATTTTCTATCACTGACCTTTAATTTTGTGACATGCTGCATTTTTGGGTTTGCACTTAAAAATGGACACGTCTGGAAGCTAAACTGGAGTTATTCCAGTTAAACAGTCAGAAAATCCATAGAAGTTGTCAATTTGCATTTGTTTCGAACTTTACTGCACTGGTCGGGATTTATTATTATTTCTTTATAATCATCCATCTATTTTCTTAACTGGTTCATCCAATTAATGGTTGCGGGTAACTGGAGCCTAATTAGCAGTCGGGCGAGAGGCAGGATACACCCTGGTGGGGGGAAGTCGGAGTACCCAGAGATAACTCATGCTAATGCCGTGTTGTGATCATAGGGGGGGCTCACTGAGTGTAACCAATACGGGTCTGCGATAGGATCTCCCTGTGGTGATTGCCCTGCCTAGTTTTATTGGTTTTATTGACATTTCCTATATATTAGTAGTTTTAACATATCATGTCTAATACACTGTTTTAAGCTTTACAGCAATCATTGTTCTCTTTTATAAATAAACTGTTTTAATGGGTAATTGATTGTGTGTCTCCTGCACTATGTGAACCCTCAACTGTGTATTGTGTTGACACAAGCAAAGGCTAAACCAGCCATGACATAGGAGCTATATATATATTGTGGGTTCTTAATACTGTGCCCGGTCACACTAACACGAGGAGAACATGCAAACTCCGCACAGAAAGGCCACTGCTCCACCCAAAGTTCAAAGCAGTGACCTTTTTGCTGTGTGTGTGTGGGGCAGGATGGAAATGGGAGCTGAGTAATATAAAAATGTTTCAAAAGCAGTAGATCGCAAGTCTTTCATGATAGGTGTTTTTAAAAATATTCCACTTCATATTTTGATAAATTCCCAGAAATCTCAGTGGATTATATATCATGAAAGCATGGTTCTCTCTACTTGTAGTTCCCAGTCTGAAACATTGTTTAAGTCTAATGAGATGATTGCTTGCTTAATGATGAGCTCTTTTCTTGCTTTAAACTTATTTAAAACAGAATATTTTCTAGACTTTGTTTTCACAGCTCCAGATCATCTCATTGGTTTTTGTGTTTGCTAGTGTTGATGGCTTTTGTCAGAGAGTAGCTGAATAAGATTGGTTGTAATCCAAAACACCTGGTAGTGCCCCAAAATGTTATTTTATCTTCTTATCTGCTACTCACAGAGATTTTCCTGTGCTCCATGGTGTCTTTTTGTTTTTGTAATCATTTGCTTTGTACAATCACAACACATGCATGCCATATATATGCCCGTGCATGTCTTTGTTGTACTTATCAGTATGCTGCATGCTTTTTCAAGAGCAGTTTTCATTCTTTCTTGTGATACTGCCAACTGGTTATAACAAATATGCTTGTGCAGGATCAGCAGTAATAGGAAAACATCTGTTTCATTAGCACTGTTGATACCATTTTTTCAGGCTGAGTTGGTGTAATTTCAACTGACCAGATAAGATAATCCTAAAACTTCCCCAGTCTGGTCTCTGTCATGGAAAAAGCTCAATGAGTCAGTCTCTGCCCAAAGAAAGCAGTTCACTTTGAAAACACTGATCGGTCCCATTTCTATGTCTGCTGATTGAATTTGTTTATACTAAACTTTAAAACAGTGTAAGATTTGTGACAGAGCGTGAGTTTATTCACATATAAGTGTGTTTAAACATGGTTTGATACAGCAGTGGACAACTTTTTGAAATACTCATGAATTGCTTTAATTCTGTTCCCTGGTTTCTGAAAAAGTAAACTTTGCTCAAAACTATAAAAAAGAATGGTTCTAAATGGAAGATACAAACATGAAGCTCACAGACTTAGTCAGAGTAAAAAATAAGGCTTGCAAGGTGTGGGAGAGATTGTTTGAACTTCCTGAAAAATAACTAAGGAATTCAAAGTACAGTTGATATCTTTTTGCACATAGCATGTGGTGTGTGAAGGAGTTTAAACTCACTTTTAAAATGCAAGACAGATATTTGGCTTCAAATCATGTTTGGAAGTGGAAATGATGTGTGACATGTGTGCAGATGGTGATACCATACCGAATACAGGATGGACATAATAGCCTTAGTTCTAAAACTTAGATATTCTATTCTATTCTATTCTATTCTATTCTATTCTATTCTATTCTATTCTATTCTATTCTATTCTATTCTATTC
>JBAMHX010000017.1:11393189-11407464 GCA_037177515.1 Pseudomugil tenellus | reverse complement strand
AAGCAGCATTTAGCTGTTATGCTGCAAACAAGTGGAACAAACTGCCAGTAGAGATAAAACTTTCATCAAATGTAGAAGCTTTTGACTCTTGCAGCTCTGAATAAAACTTACAGGGTAACTTTTTAATTATGTTATTTTTATTTATTTTTAATTTAATTTATGATTTTATTATAACTTTTGCTCTGTTTTTATTTTCTTTTTTTAAAATCTGTAATGATTTTGATGTTTTTATGTAAAGCACATTGAATTGTTTTGCACCTGAAAGATAGCCTACAAATAAACTTTCCTTGCCTTAAAATATGTGTTGCAAATGTGTGTTTGTTTTTTTTTGCAAAGGTGAAGACAAATACAGGTCATACTCATCCATTGCTCCAGACCTCGTGTCTTCCAGTTTCAAACATGCTTACGCAGGTTTTTAGACCTTACTCATCATGCACCTGTCCCATCCTTTTTGTACAGGCAGTGGCTTATGGAAGGAATTTGTTTTGAGTAGATATTAGAGGAGAATGATTCTGTATTACAATCTAACCAAACGCCCTAATCTTCACAATAACTACAAATAACTCTAACCAGAGCCCCTTAAACCAGACTACTGTTGGTGTTGATATGCAAAAGGTCCAGATCAGACAGAAATTCTCACACACACACATGCACACACAGAGGGACACCTGCAACAGACACACACACTTGTTTTCTCAATGCACATCTGGAAGGCTTGACATCGTTCCCTCCACAGACACACATATCACTTTTTTTCCTCTGCAGAGGAGCTAAAAGCCAGAAGCCAAATGGATCAGCTCATCTGCGCAAGTCTGCTCTATAGTTTGATGGTTGTGTTTCTGTGTGTTCAGTCATGGAAATCATTGTCAAACTTGAGCAATGTGAAATTCTCCCCGGGAAACCTCATGACTTGTTCTCAAGAATCCGCTGGATCGAATATCTGGCACGTTCATTGTTCAGATCATAATTTTAGTTTTCAGAGCTTTTGCATAAGATATTCTTGTTTTTATGTAGTTGCAAAGGCTAGAGAAAATACTTCTGCTCTTGAAAACTCTTCTTATTATTTCGACTAATATATACACACACACACTCATACACACATCCTGAAAGAATGTACTTTGAAATTAAAATCAATTAATCGTATACATAAATTGAGTGGATACTGTGAAAAGTATATATTATCAAAATAAAGCTAAAGTCACAATCTGCGGTTGCCACTGAAAATAGCAAAAATGTCCACTATGTTTTTTGTTCATAATCTCAGCTGTGAAATGACCAGAAGTATACCCACAGAAATGATGAGGAAAATGAAACATGGTCATGCTACAATTTCAGAGCCCTTTTGTGAAACATATGTTATGACTATATGTTTTGAAACTATTTTGATAATATAAATAATTGTACAACATAATTCTGTTTAAAATAATTTGTTTTCCTCTTGATTTGAAATATTTTGTGTTTGTAGAGACTAAAATATTTACTTTTATCACAAAAAATCTCTCAAATGAACTTATTTTTCAATAACATGTGAGTAGATTAAGCAAAGTACAAATGAGTTACATGTTGCATAGTAATGAAGATTAAATGAACATTAACATAATCCTGTGACTGTGTCCCTAATTAAGTGGTTCTAATAAATAAACAAAGGGATATTCAGTTAATTTAGTCAGTTAATTCAGTCAATTTTTAATAAAAGCAATAGGTTTTAGCTCTTGAACTAAGGGCAAAAGGATAAAACACGCTAGGCCTCAGACGGTAATGTTAAAAACCACAAAACAATTTGGAAATCTGGGTGTAGTCAGACCTGAATTTCAACATCTGCAACAAGTCATTTAAAAAGCCATCCTTCTATTCTCTCACGAGTAACTCAAAGAGTGGATGATAAATGTCAGTGAAAAGCTAATCTTAGCATTGATCTTCAGTCGATTCGAACATAATCACCAGTCTGCTAAAAAGATTATTCAGAATGCTGATCCAGAACACTGTTTGTTTCCTCATTTATAATTCGAAGGTAGCTCATAAGTCTGCCTCTGAGGCATTCACACTGGCCTCCTGTCTGTCCTGAGCTGAAGTTGAAATGGGACCATTTTTCTCTGAGTGGCTTTGGGGCAAACATGCATTTCAGACCTTGTGGTAAGTTATGAACCTTCCAGGTATCTCAGCTCATCCAGTACAGATAAGCTCCCAGAGTTAAATAGCATCTTAAGACAATCACTTTCAGTGCTCCTTTAATTTGTGTCACTGTGTCACAAAACAGAATACACTCACTGAACTGTGTCATATTTTGGAAATGACACCTGCAGTTGTAGAGTTTGCATATCTGTAATGATGCATTATGACACGCTAACTAGAAATGTCTCAGATTAGCTGAAGAGGCTTGTTCAGGGTTATTTGAAAAGCTTCTTTGTCAAAGCGCATCGATCATGTTGTGAATCCCTGTTGGCACTATGTGTTCGTCTATGAAGCGACTCCCCTTTGGGCTCCATAAATTTTAAATTCCTCGCTATGGTCGGCTGGTTTTAATTTAGGGTTGGAGGACCAACAACAGAACTGTCTGGCATTGTGATCTGAGGGGGAAAGAAGCACTGGGAAGTGATCAAGCCCAGTTTCAGAGCTGGAAAACTAGAATGCACATTCATTTAGCAAGTCAAATACACAGAGATGCTTGTTTCCACATATACATATTGTGCATATTTTGAAACGTTGTTCAATAAATACATATTTTGGAATCCGCTTTTAAAGTGGTCCAAGAGATTTTCTCTGTTTTAATATTACATACATATGTGCGTTAATGTTACAATAATAGTGCATTGTATAACTATTGCGCAATTCCTGAATTCTGGCATGCTTTCGAGTGCAGCATTCAAGAGCATACTCTCACTATGCTGGGAACACTTAAAAGTGATAAAAAAAAAAACACTAACAAGAATTTTTTTTCAAAGTATGTGAATGTGTTTAACAAATTAGGAACATGAAATTAAGATTGGACTAATGTTGGCTTCTTAAAGTCAATTACCTTTGCTTATATGGTTATATTCCTTGGGATGGATAATACTTAGACAGTGATGTTATTTGTAAAAGCTAAAATAGGAAGACTATTGTAACGATGGAGAGAGCCGGAGCCAAAAGGAAGTTAACAGCATTTATTAGGAGATAAGGACGGATGAACAAAAACCTGTAGGGAAGGTGGAGGGTTGCAGGGATGCAGAGCAGGAAGGCAGGCTGTGGGGTATCCGGAACAGGGAAGGCAGGAGCAGCAGGAATAACCATGTGTTTACCTTCATTCAATATCCGACAAAGGAATGACTGTGAGCTGAGGGAGATAAAGCTGTGACGGAATCAGGAACAGGTGCAGGTGATCAGGGGTAATGAGTCTGGTGGCAGGTGACAGTGATTGACCTGATAGAGTCCGGAGCAGGGCATGACAACTACGTTACGGGAATGCACTGGATAACCCAATATAGTTTTATTTATAAGATGAACTGAGGCAACCAAGTTACTCATGCTTTTATGTTCAAATTTCAAATAAAGACAATAAAATTATCAGGCTATATAATTCGTTTTTCACTTAATACAACAAAAGGAAATTTTTGAAACTATAATTCAGCGCAAATGTGAGCTTATGTGCACTCTCACTGAGTCCAGTTTTCTGGGTACCTTGGATTATGGGTAGTTTTAAGCTTTTGTATTGTTGTGGAAATAAAACTTTTGCAGACAAATTAACATATTTTACATATGATAAATTCACTAAATGGTAAAGTGACCACTTTTGTACACATATTTTACTAAATATTAGTAATGTTTTGTCTTCACTTTAATTTCTGTAGAAGATAATAAAGACTTGGTCCTCAGATATAGCTATAAGTCAATTAGAGCTACGGACCAACAAGAAGAGACCATTAATCTGTTGGAAAAACAACTATATTAAAACTGAATAGAAGTAAAAGTAGATGATTCAACTTCATCATGTTTTACAGTCTTAAAACATGATGACAAAACTTGGTTTTAAGCATCTATATGTCTCTACGCATTGCATTTAAAAGTAAGGAACCGTTTTATTGATTTATTAACAGCAGTAACAAAACACGGAGAAAGAACTTCATGTATCTTTTAATTGCCATGTGATAATTAATTTACAGAGGTACAGTACAGCATAATGGTAGCAAAACAAATTGGTGCATTCATTAAAATGCATCCTCGGCTTAGAAGGTTAGCACCATAAAAAGCATATAAAAGTCCTCCAAAGTTTAGTTTATTTAGAAAGTCACATAAAAAGAGCAAACTTAAAGAAACCTTTACAATATGTGTCACCTTTCACCCCATTTACCCCAGCAATATCACTTAGATGGAGGATGTTTTAATTCCATAGCAATAACACATCATGCCTAGCACACACAGCATGGTCCAGTAGAGAAATCACTAGATTGCTTTAGATCCCTCTCTATCAGTCATTTAAAACACCAACACTTGTCCAGAAGTGCTGGGCATGCATTCAGTCTTCATGCGTTTTCTCACTGGAGGCTTTACTCCTTTGGCTTGTGGTGATTCCTAACCCGCCTTGCTCTTCTTTGTATGCCAACTGTAAGAAATAAAGCAGAGTTTAATAGGGGAATTAGGACAGCGAATGAAAACAAGGACAAAACATCTCAAATGATGACAGACATGATTCTAGATGACCCTCAAATGAGTAGAATAAGCAAATGCAGTTTGCTTATTAGTTAAACTAATGTTCTTTGTGCTTTGACTTCTATTGGTTTGACAAAGTCCTGATCCAGTTGTCAGCTACTCATGTTCTTACTTGGTGCTTTCCTAGCAGCAGCGAGTCTACCTCCTCCTGTGAAATAAGGACAACGTTGTCAGTCATCTGGGTACACGTATGTCCTAAATCCATGTAACGTCTCCAGTTATACAAACTCACCTTGAATCATTTTAGTAATTTTCTCAGATTCCTCGTTGATCAGATCAGGGTTTCCACGGAAGGCGGTTATCTTAGATAAATCTGGGACTGAATTTAACGTACAAAAATGTAGAATTACAACAGAGCTAGAAACACATTCTCTCCCACTATGAGGTAGTCAGTTGTTTTGCGTGTAAGATACAGAATTATAAACATTGTTATTCCATATAGTTAAAAAAATAGACTCCCTACCCTCAATGACCTGAGGCGCGTTGATGGTGATGGTTCCGGTTCCGGTTCCACCTTCAGATAGGCAGCGGAGAAGAATGTTAAAAGTCACTCAACGACTTAGCAACTGCACTGACTGACACACACAGACAGACTAACAAGCACAAACACCTGCTACCAAATCTCCTCCGCCACCAACAACGCAAAGCCAAGCAAAAATGTGTAGCATCAAGGACAAGACAAACACACCAACATATGCACACAAATGAGCTAGTGTAAAGTAAAAGTGTAAAGAATAAGGATTTTTCAGCTCAGAAAAACAGAGCAAATTAATGGTCCGAGCTCATATGCCAAACTTCTCGACACCAGAAAACAGCTCACAATTGTCTTAAGCATACAGATAGCCCAATAGTCTGAATTGACCTTCATCCAAAATAGCACATAATAATTTACACACTGCAAACACGTCCCATCTAGATTAGATAGAGTATGCGAAACAATGACAATCCTCTCTGACATACAAGAACACACACAGTGGAATGAAATAGACTGATAAGTGGTGAGGTTAGACATGGTGTACCACAGGGATTAGAAAAGTCCCCAGAAACACTTTGATGCATCTTTATGTAGCTGTGTGTGCCTATCCAGACGACAGACGGCAGAAATCAGCCTCTCTTTTCTGTGGCATCCTTAATGAGTTGATGGAAAACATATGGATCCTGGAATGCTTTGAATGCAGGCGGGCTTGATTATGTCTTTATTTACTGTGTATTCCCAAACAAATCTTCCATGTCCATGATTGCAGCAATGCTTTAACACGATTTGTGATTCTTTAACACAGTGTTGAAACACATCTGCAGCGTTCGCTTGTTAGCACTGACAGTATTTAAATCATCTAAGTGGTAAAGGGACCTCTCTTTACCACATTACTAGCAACAACCACAAAAACTAGCCATCTAGTTTTTCATCTTTATATACTGATGTTGGAATAATTGCATTGCCATCTTTTAGATCACTCACCTATTTTTCATATCTAGCTATGTAACAGGAAAAAAATGGCAAACAATTCTTGTTACTGTGTACCCAATAGAAGGTATCAAGACTTTACAGTGCAGAAATATCACAATAACTTCTTTCAACATCTTTTTTTCATGAATGCTTAGAAATATTGTTCAGGAAACTGGATGAAATAGTGAAGAGTCTATTCAAAAATGTTTCTAAAGGCAGAAAGGGTGGTCACCACAAGATTTTTACATCAGATTATTATGCTCAGTAGTTAACAGGACCATGGATGCATTGGTTAATAGAGTTGAAAAGACTTCAAATCTGCAATATCACGCATTAAAAGAATTAGTTTAGTGAATATGTGTTGCAGAAACTTACCTGTAATCATCTTCATCTCTGCATCAACGTCTGCCCCTGGAGTAAAAGCCAGCACATCAGTGAACACACTGAAAGTTTCATCAGGTAAAATGATTTTGAACTCGATATAAATGATCTCAGTATTGTATGGTAGTGTTTGCAGCTCACCGCTAATCACTCGCGTAACTTTAGTTAAGGACGGCTTTCCCTTGATGACTCTTGTTACTGTGGAAACCACAGGCTCACCCTCAACAACCACCTTTCTTGTGACTGTTGGTCTTTTTTCAATGATCCTAGTTACCGTGGTGGTTGGCATCCCCTCAATAACCTTGGTGACAGATAACTTGTCAATGTCCAACATTTTCGACTCAGGAACTGAAAAAAAGGGATTGTGTATGAGTGTTCATGCAGACTATCATTGAGGAAAGTTATATTTGATTTTTTAAAAAAATCCCAAATTTAACTTTGTGAAATAAATATCATTTGACAAACCCAAACAATCAAAATGCATCTGGTTTTTATTTCTACATGATGATATTGAAGAATGAAGCAGATCTCCATTACCTTTTCAGTATATCATTATCCTTTTAACTTTATCCTAAACTTAACTAGAATAATATTTTTCTCAGCCAACCTCAAATCTTTATCAGACTTGCCAAACCAGCTCCGTAAGTGTCAAGATAATTTTGAACTCAAGTCTTTCTATCTTTGTCTGTGACTCCAGCTCTATGGGCAAGAACGTTAGCCAGTTGATACACCAAGATTAAACAGTGCCATTCTAACAGAGTGAGTGGAAACTAACTTTTACCAAAGTAAACCTCAGATGTCTTATTACGTATGAATGCAACGTGTAGTGCACTTCTAGATTCTGCTCTACATAAACCGTACCATGTTTTTGTTAAAAATGCAGTATTCATAGAGCATCATCTACCCAACTTCCTACATGGGTGGCAATATTTTCTATCCAGGATGTGAGTTTGCTAAAGTTTTTCTCAATATTAACAAAACACAAGTGTTTATGCAGCAGTGACCAAAGCCATACAATGCAGGATCAACCTCGCAAAAAACACATGTACCATCATTAGCTATTCGCTTTTACACATTTTACATTTATTGCAACAATTAATCACCACTTTAAGAACAACTAGTTGAACAAATAACAATAAAAACAACTATTATTATCTGTCACGGTGAAGCAGACTGTTTTCTGTAGACAGTGCATTCCTTCTTTTAGTTACTCGTGTTAAATGACAAACTGTGTATTCTAATAGCCATCAATTATTCAACAGTAATGTTCACCAGAAAGCATTATTTCACTTTTAGTCTTTCATTTTTAATCACTTTGATGGTTTTCTTTGACAATGTTTACAAAGGCCTTAAAGAGATGTAGCTGACAGATGGGTGTGTGTATGGGATGTCCTGTAATCTTTAGCCTGAGGTTTCTTCAAACATGGCCCAGACTAGTAATCAAAGCCATAATTGTGTCTGCTTCTTCAAATAAGATCATTAAGAAAGGCTGCTAGTTTATGCTTAAACTGTGTATATACACTTTCAATGTGTATATACAATTTAGTGTTGATGACCCAATAAGCACATTAATACAGTTCCTTGCTAAATAATCTAGCTAATAAGATTTAATCATTTTTATTAAGCCTATATTAATATGAGGCAGTCTTTAAATTGAGGATTAATGATCTAATGAAGTCAGTCCTACAATTTAATAATAATAAATAAAAGGGTTTGTGGATTTTAATTGGATTTAATTAAAATAATGTGAATGTGAAGCAGCAACCAAAAATTATTACCCCTTTTGTAGCTATCCTTTAACAATAAGGCTTTTTATCTCCTATGTGGATAATCACAAGTAGACATAACACTTCTCCTTTTTGCATTCTTTAGTTTGATGAAAGACAATGTTCCTGGAGAATGAGTGTATGTGTGTCAAAAAAAAAAAAAAAAAACATGGCACTGTATCAAATTCTAAAAAAACAAAAAATGAAAATCCCTGAAGACTTGGATCTCTAACTCTGGAGTTCACACAAAATGCTTCATTACCACTGAAAACTTCACTTCTCTCATTTTACTCAGTCCTAACTATTTCATTTGGAGAGGGAACACTGAATTCAGCCCAGCTCAAGAAAGCAACATCCAAGAATCCTCCATGGTTCTCTGACTCTGCTATGCTTTGAAAGCCTAATGACCTCACCCCTCAAAGAACTAATCAGATATCTCTTGTGCTTCGAGTAAACTTAGCAGAGAGGATATTGTCATATATACATAAAAAATAGAGCAGGGGTCCTGATGGGATGATGACACACATGTGGTTGCAGGATTGATCTTATTATGCAGGCAGTCATTAATAAAATCCCAGTTTAAAGTGATCCACTCGATGAACCGGGCTGATTTAAAACATTCAATCGTTATAGGTCTTACCTTCAATGAAATGAGTTGTGATGGTCTTCTCTGTGAAGACAAGAAGTTAAAATGGAGTGTTGCAGATGATATTATGTTCACACAGCACACAGTAATAATAACAGAGAGGAAACTTACTGATGAAGGTGAGTGGAATCTCAGTGTAAGAAAATCCACGAACATACTAAAAGACAGAAATCATAACAGCTTGAAATGCATTACACTAAAAAAACATAAAGAAATAAAACATGTTGGTTCTTCTAATATTTACAGAATTAAGCCTTTCCTTTTGCTACCTTTATCTGGATGTACTTAATCAGCTTCTTCAGCAGAGCCAGGAGGTCCTGACGGCCCACAGGAAGGTCTGTAAGCATATGCATCAAGTATATCAATGAGTAAAACAGCTTTTAGAACACAGTACATGAAAGTCCAGTAATGGATGTGGTTCTCACCAGCAGGATAGAGAACGTTCTTCACCACATGGATGACTCCATTCTTTGCCATAAGGTCGCTTTCTGGCACATCAACCGAGTTGACACTGATGGAGTTATTCACCTGAAATTTAAATGAAAATTAATTGTTGATAAACTACGATGAATCTAAAGTGCAACTTAGACAAGTTTAGCATAAAAACTTTAGTATTCAGGTCAAATTTACAAAGGAAGGCAATGTTTCCATCAGCATTTATAAGAGAAAACTTCCCTGGTCATCCCTGGTCAAGATGAAGAAGTTCATTAAATATTGGAATTCTGTTTATACTCTAAGCTACATTTCTCTGCTTAAACCTAATCTTTTATCTAACCCCAATCTAAACAGCCCACACTCCCTTTATGTTCATTCCTTTGTCTATCAAGGAAATCCTGCAGGCCTGACAGGAGACCTGGACCGATGATCTAACAGCCCAACAACAGAGTAAGTCAGAGAGCAGAAATGAGGAGGAACAAAGTAGACAAGAAGATAAATTTCATGTTGAAGGAACTGGGTGAAAGATAGACAGGAAGGGAGGATGAATACAAACAGGAGGCGTGATGGGAGTGACAGGAAATTAGGTTTTATAATTACTTTGATAAAAGTTTCAACTCAAGTCTCAAAGGTGTGCATGTCTGTAAAGATTGATTCAACAATGTCAATGCATGCATAAAGGAAACACCCGCTCTTTAGACGCATCCTTGAATAACTTTGGGGTCATGTTTATATATTGTTGTCTTAGCGTGGTTTTAGAAAATTGGAGTATTTTCCTGGAAAATCTTGAGTTAGAACATTTCCAAGCACTACTGCTATTTCCTGAGGTAATGCCTGCACAATGCTGCAAATTCACACAGTCATGCAATCATTAAATTTTTTCTCTCAAAGACAAATACACACAAACATATGTAGCACTGGCTTCTTACAGATTTAAGTTGCAGGCTGTTACCCTGCAGGGTTTTGAGCAGGTTGATAACTTTTCTCTCTAATCCTCCATTGATGAAGATACCGTCACTGAAGTGGTAGAGAAGAATGGTTCTCAAAGCATTTAAATCACCTGCCAATGAGAACACAAAACAGAAATGGTTTCATGCAGGCGACTGTTTTCCTCATGCCTGTTTCACACAGTCTCACAACAGAACGAGTTAATTTAACCAAAGAGAAATGTGTGTCTGGATTTTATTCGAGAACTCACTTTTCAGCAAAGCTAAGTCCTCTTTACTGAGCCCATCAAAGGCATCGTCAGTTGGTGCAAAAACTGTGTAGGAACCATTCTGCTTCAACAGATCCAACAGGTTCGCTGTCTCAATTAGTGTCAAGAAAATCCTGAATTCATTATAATAGGATTAAAGACAGGACATCAGCACCATCAGCAAGAATAACTTTAAAGTCTTTGGGTTCAATAATATGATAAGGTGGACAATATTCCTGTTTTTATCTAACAAAAATGCAGCATACATTTAAAGTAAAATCATGAAGTACAGGTCATATTAGATCACATAAAGCTGCTGCAAAAACGTTGGAAAATGCTTTAAGAAAATTTATAAAGAAACTCTTGCTAAATGTTTTCATCAGATTAGCAAGTACATAAGCAAAAACATGAAAAATAACGGAAAAGTAAGATGCCTTTCTTACTGAAATCGTCCATCAGCAACCAAATACTCATAGATTGTTTTGTCAGCTGGTTTGATGAGGGACCTGACGAGATGAAGAGCCCCATTGTTTCCCTCCTTACTGCCTTGTACCATACAAGCATTTTCTATGCACACGGCCTGTCAGAAGAGGAACATTCGGAAAGTAGCGTTACAGGTCTTAAGGCAAATTTGGAAATAGTTTATTTAATGGGAGTTTATTTAATGGGAGAATGCTCTCGCTTGATTTGATTTGCTTTGATCACAGTCAGTGAAGCCAAACAATAAGTTTCTATGAAAAAAATGCTCCCAGCTGATTGTATTATTTAAGCCACCCAAGTAAAAACAAATTTCACCTGACCTGAGTTAAAGTAATTAGGTGTTTTACATTTGTTTACAACTGAAAGTATAAAATTGTCAACAGTTGGTATGAAGCCCTGTAATCTATACCAGCTTTTCAGTGTGGAAACTGCTCCTTCCATAGTTTTTAACCTCCTTTATTCTACTTTTCTCACCTAATCTGACTCTCTGATAATAATACAGACACACACAGATCTTACAGTGCGGTAAATGAAGACTCGGAGGAATTTGCCAGCAAGTGTTTCGAGCAGCTGTCCATTGTAAAGCTCACTCAGTGTGACTTTCAGCTTCAAGATGTGGTTTTCCAAAATGTTTCTCAGGAGGCTCTGGTCAATTGACATGACCTCATCTGACCAGGACACAGAACGTTACAGATTTAAATACAAAAAAGCATATAGTTGAAAATTTGGTATTATATATAATAATTTTGATCTGTGGAAGTAAAACTACTTCATACAGCAGGAACTTAGCTCACCAGTGAAGGTGCTGTTGAAAGGAGCGAGGAGCGTGTATTCTGTCTTTGGACCGAGAGCAGCTGCTAAACCCAGTTCAGATACCATGTCGCCAAATAAGCTCTGAGACTGTCCCATCAGCTCCATCACTTCCATGGCTGATATGAATCATACAAGCACAAAACATCGATGATCACTGAGAAATCGTCCAGCCAAAATTAAAAAAGAAATTGAAAACATTTTTAATTTTTTTACCTGAATTAGGGATGAGCACCTGGTCGATGAAATGAATGACACCATTAGTGGCTACAATGTCCTTCCTCAGCACCATCTTGATGCCATTGACAGTCAGACTGTCGCCATCACAACCAATCTCGATGGTGCTGCCCTCGGCTGTCTCATACATCGACCCGGCCATGATTGCTTCGGCACACTGAACGCTGTTCAACAGGTGGTAATTCACCAAGGCTGGGGTCGGCGGGGGTGGGGGGTGGGGGTGAGGTGGTCAGAGAAAAATGTTAGAATACATAATGTTTTCCTTTTGTCCCTCGTAGCCTATGGTTATTTTTGGGCTTTTGGTATGATCTTAGCTACTTCTGCTAAAATTTCGACTTTGGATGGCAGTTTTATTTAAAACAGGCCAACAAAAATACCACGTTGGCCTCATGGAATAACTCCCAAAACCTATAAAAATGAATGTTGTGCTACAGGCTAAAATACTCCATGATCCATATTTTTCAAAATATCATCTTTCCCTTTAGTCTCAGAAAATTTATCAGAAGTTCAGTGTACTCTAACAGGAAACTGCACATTTATTAGACTGTCATTATACTTTTTCTATTAACTCAGCAAATAAACCGATGCTGTGTTTCCTTTGTAGGAATATGCAAAGTTCAGTTAGAAGACAGTTTCAGTTGTTTACTTTTAATTGATCAAATAGCCACATCATGTTAATATAAATTAATTCTAAACCATGAAAACAAGCTGCACTTAGTGACGTTTGTAAGTTTCCCTGTAGTCTGGATTTTTCTTAAAATACCATGGGATGGTACGATGTTCCATTTCTGCTTGTTTATAATAGACTGAACATAACATGTAAAACATGGCTGTGAAACCATGACATCTACAGCTCCATGTATGCATATCTCATTTGTCCTTTCCTCCCTAAAATGACTATCTGTAACACGAGTCTCCTAAGAATCCCAACAGGCAAAAATCCAAACTTGTATTTCTGCTGTTTGCATGAGCTTTAAAGGTACACTACCAGTCAAAAGTAGTGAACCAAACACTTGACTGATAGTGTAAAGTGGGTGTGGGTCAAATGTCCTCCTCCTAATCGTCCAAAACAAAATATGTAAAAGTAGTCCACTGTAAAATTAGCATGTAAGAACAGCATTAACTGGATTTGAAACACATTTTACTGTGTGTTGAGTGGACCATGACCTAAGCTTCCTGGTATTTCACATACAACTTTAATGTGAGAATGCTGACCAGCTGTGGAGGGTGTCTGTGTATCTGGGGAGGGGGTTCATCTGTCATGGTAGAATAACTGTGCTTCTGTGCATATTTTCATGGTTGCTGTATCTACTAGACACGCAAAGTGGCACCATGTTGCTATCTATTTCATTTAACTGCTTCATGCATTTCATGGTAACATGGGAGGACTGGGACCTATTCCAGCTAGCATCACTTGAGAGGCAGGGTGCACTCTTAATAATCCATTATGGAGCTAAATGTTTGGTTTATCATATTTGTGAAGGAGGGCATGCATATCATAGATAAGCTATTCACATAGCATAGCAGTGTATATTTTTAATTTAATTTATGATTTTATTGTGACTTTTGCTCATTTTTATCTTTTTTAAAAAATCTGCATTGCTTTTTATGGTTTTATGTAAAGCCCTTTGAATTGTCTTGTACGTGAAAGGTGCTGTACAAACAAACTTGCCTTGCCTATGCATTGTTACACCATAAGTAAACGCATTTTTAAAATGTGGATTTATTTAAGCGGTGCTCAGTTTTCCGTCAAAATACCAACAGCAGACAAAGGGCTGGTGGTAACAGAGAGATGTGAAGCAACCTCCTCCACTGGTCAAAACAAACATTATGTAAGAAAAACATCAATCTTTTTTGTGTATGTTTTTATGGAAAACCTTTAATTTTCACAGAAGAATAACTCTAGCTGGGGCAAAGGGCAATTAAAACAGATAGACTTAGGATTTAGTTGTTAAAACTAAAGTGAGTATAAATCATTAAAGGAACATTAATATTTTAATGGAAAAACATCCAGAGTTTCAGATGATGTAAAAACAAAAAGAAAAAGAAAAAACACAACAAAATAAAAGCATTAGGCTACAGCAAGAAATTCTGACTCACTAGGACAAAACATCTGTACGGAAGCCGAGAGCGGTCGTACTTTTCTCATACTTTTTTTTCAGTGGTTTTCTCGTGATAACGGGATAATTTAT
>JBAMHX010000017.1:11368174-11382908 GCA_037177515.1 Pseudomugil tenellus | reverse complement strand
TCTATCTATCTATCTATCTATCTATCTATCTATCTATCTATCTATCTATCTATCTATCTATCTATCTATCTATAAATTGGGGGTTCTCAGTGAGTTGAGATCTTTCTAGTCCAACACTGGGATCTGTCTCACAATAATTTAATTCTTAAAACAGATAAACTGGCTGCGCTGCTTCACATTTCCTTTTAGACTTCCATATTTCTCGTGTTTTAAGATCGTTTGAAACCTTTAAGTGAAAATAAATCCTAATTTTCAACCATTTCACTGTGCCAACCCGGTAATGCATCATCTTCATTAAAAGTTTCTAATCTGTGTAACAACAATTTATTGTAAAAATTAAGGCCTGAAAAGATAAAAAAAAAAAAAAAAGTAGGCAGAAGGAGCCGCGAGGAAGAAGCGCAATCCTAGATGCGACATCTCCCCCTAGTGGACAACAAATGCCAGTACATGACGGGGATTCTGAATTGTGAGTTTTATTGTTGATTCTTTTATTTTTTAATTGTGTTTATAGATGTGGCAGCTTTACTAGATTTGATATTTAAAGTTAATTTTACTTTCTTTGTAATTTTTTTTGCTTTATTACATAAACACATTTTTACAGCTTCATTATTTCTGCATTCTGCCACTAATCAATGGACCTCAACAACACAAATATATTATTTCTCTCAACTAAAGATTGTTTTTAGTAACACATTTAATTTCATGTTAGTCCAACTATCAAGGTAGACATAAACAATAGTTATATGAACATTTTCTGGCATATATCATTCATAGTTAAATGTTTAAGGAGTGTGTAGTTGAAGTCTGAGTCATGAAAGAGTTGCACTATTAGTGAAAGAGTGTTTAAAACAAGTTTCAGTGTGTACATATTCAAGTGTGTGTCTCTTCTATTCATGTGTTTCTGTATTTGTGACAGCCTACTTCAATGCAGTTGAAAGATCTATCATGAACCCAGGAGCATCTCAGTGTAGCCTTTTGATCACAAGCAAAGCACAGTTTCATCATGTGTTGAATATTTAATCCCTTGTTCACTCGCTATGTCACTTGTTCACTGATTTAAATTCAGGTCAGTGTGAGATGCAAGCGAGAAAATAATAAATTATAATGGAAAATTAGTGCAAAAGTGTTTATTTTGTAAGGGAATGCATGAGGCAATTAGATTTTCCATTTTGCTAAGTGTTTTTGGTATTAATGTTAGGTTTAACAAAGCGGTTGTTCTGTTAGACAACCTCCCATCAAGGAAAATTACGCCAATATAAGAAAATGCCAATATCTGCAGTTCCTTGAAGGTTGGTCATAAAATCATATCCGCCTACACACATAAATAATATATGTAAAAAAAAAAAACCCAAAAAAAACAACAAAATTAAGATTTTTGCGTAAAAATCTTTAATCATTGCTCACCTCTGACCTCTGAGCTGTACGGTACGAGACAAATGACATGTCTAACCATGATTCAAACTTTACCTTTTATTTTAATTTTCAGCTATAATGTAAATTCAGCAAACTGCAACACAAAAAATATAAGTTTTACTCCTGTCTTAAATGTGTAGACTACTGTGGTATTTTAATTTCCAGAGATCACGATGAGTTTGGTCTGGAAATGACAGTTTAAATGTGATGTAATAGCTGTTTGGACTGAAAAAAAAAGCTTTTCTGAAAGTTTAGTTTCGTAAACAAATTAATCAGTCCACTCATTATTTGATACCTATCAGTAAGTGACATGGACAGATACAGCCAAAACTTCATGCATCAGTGCTTTACTTCTCTGCTGATCTCTGCAACGTTCAAGGATGATTTGCTAGAAACTCTGGTCTGTCACTGGAAAAGTAAAGAATCGTCCAGTTTCCAATCAATCAAGACCAGCAATACACAACATCCATATTTTGTCAAGAGTTAAAGCTCTTTTGCTGAAACATGAAATACTACATTAGGATATCTTACCATTGCACTCTAACACACTGGGCAGAGCATAACAGAATCTGTCAAAATTCTGTCTTCTTTTTACATGTAGATAAGCGCACATAGGAAGGGACATTACAGAAGAAGAAAATTGCTTTCAACATACATAGAATGGCAGATGATCCTCCTACTTTGCTGGTAATGTGTTGGTATCAGAGCCATTTGTACTAGCTTGAATCCATATAAATGAGTTTGTAACCCCTGTCAGCAGGTCAGAATCAATGCATGCATTCATATTCAAATGAAGTTTCCGACCACATGTAAGATTCTGGGGCTGCAGCTTGTTTGTGAAACTGTGACCGTTAAAATCCTTTTTTATTCAAGGTGGGCACAAGTTTTCTGCATCAAAGCAAAACAGACCAAACAGCAAAATGGAAATGTTACTTTTTCACTTTTTGTGGATATCTGTGCATTAAAAAATGTTGGATAAAATAACCTGGCATACAGACAGTTTCATAAAAGAAATGTGATTATTCTCCATAATAATAATCAAATAATCCAAAATCACATACAACAAGATGATAAAAAGCCACATAAAGTTTAATATTTTTGTTTTATTATGGACTTTATAATGTCATAAATTCATTACATCCTAAAAACAATCTGACCAAATCAACAAGTTAATTCTCTGCAGGGATGCTAGAACATGAATAATGTGTATGTAGCTAGAAATGGTTCGACAGGCCGGGTTCATATTGTGTATCTCTCAAAATTCAGCCACACTATATATCACATAACACTTGAACTGTCAGAGTGAAATGTACAATCGGACTTGTCAGAATGACGAGGATCACAATTCAAGGCTTTTGCATAGAAAAACATTGAGATAATTGGTGCGTGATGATAAGTTGACAAATCATTGAAAGACTGAATGCCATTTTTAAAGTGTGTAAAGTGCAGAAACAGACAGTGTAAGGCAAAAAAGTTAGGTCAGAAACAACACACCTATTGCTCTAGTGAGATAAGAATGGTGTGAGCTCAAGTGGGATAGAGATAAATGGGAAAGAAAAAGAGGTAGAAAGATTGATGAAGGACATGGCAAACAGGATTATTTGAGTAGAAATGTATGTTAGATAAGGGAAAAGGAAGGTGTAACAAAATTATTGGTAGAAAGAAAAGAAATTCCAATCATCTGCAGGAAAGAGATAAGATGAAATCTTATCGTAAAAAGTTGATCTTTTCCATGCTTATACAGAACTTCATCACTTTTGCTGCATTTCCTCTGCTGATTTTGTTCATTTAAACCTTCTTGAGTCCCTGAGTCTCCAGTGATCAAAGCTGATCGAACTTAACTGGAAAAGTTAAGACTCTTTTAAATGTAGGAAAACATTTCTCTCTTTGAACTCTTGATTGTCAACCCCTCCGTTATCGGTCCGCTATTTGGCCATAGATCTGTTTATGTATGAGCACATTTTATGCATCTTGTCTGGCTGACCCTGACAAGCATCCATCACCTTCTGAATCAGTGCAGGGTGGATCTTTATCTCCCTCCTCCGTTTGTTTTTCTCTGCAGCTGCTGATGAACGTTTCCATGCTTTCCGGAGACTCTTCTGGTAGCTCTATCTCAGCATTTGCTCCAGCCACATGCGCTTTCTGCTGCTCCTCTGAATCTGAGTCCAAACACTCTCCTGCCTCTTCTGACAAAGAGTACATCTCCCTTGAGATTTTCTCTGCTCCAGACGGGACTTCTTTGCTGCTCCAGTGGTGTTTCTGGATTGAGCCAGTATCACTACTGTCTTTAGAATAGTTTCTCCACTGGCTAGACATTTCACTGCAACCCTCATCTGAGGTCAATGTTAAGAGTCCATTAGATAGACCACTAAAGGCCTCAGGGGGCCTGGTTGCAGATGAAGCGCTGCTTTGCTTTAAGATGGATGTGGTCATCTTGAATCGGTTGAGTTTGCTTTTCACCTGGCTGCTAGAGGGGCAAGTAGAAATCTTGAGTGAAGAATTAGGATAGGCGAGTGTGGATTCCACTGAGCTGCTGCTCGCAATTGCAACCTGCAGAGCAGGCTTTCCCGTCTTCATCATACCCATTACTTCGTAACGGAAACTGGAGATGTCTTGCTTCAGCTCCTAAGAAGACGAAATAAGATTCAGGCCTGGTAAAAAATAGCTAATGGATTTCATGTAATAATTTAGTATCTGTAGGAAAGTCTGATTCAGTTTGAGCTCAGTCAATAAAATGGGGGATGAAGAATACTGTAAACAGTAGTGATGCAACATTTTTCATATGGGAAGTATTTTTGATGCCACTTATCGCAATAATCAAAACACTCCTAGCAAACCATGAGAAAATAACTGAACAGGGTCAATCCAGGAACTTTGTACTTGTTTCCACTAATTTCCATCACACAAACAGTGCAACAAGCGGTTGTTGCTATATTTGATGTGAATATGACTCACTCACTGAAATAACTGATTAGTCCATACTGTATCAAATATAAAGAAAAAAACTTGTCAAATGATATTACATTTTTGATAGTTAAGATTTATTATCTCCTCTCAATTACATATCGAAAAGAAAAAAAGGAAAAAATATCAAATGTACCAATACTTTCTATCATTTGCTCAGTTGAAAAACAAAAGAAAAAATTAAAAAAGTCTAATTGCCATCAGACAACAGAGAGTGTAAAGATGTTACTGACTTCAGGATTATGTTTTGCTGATATTGGCTTGCTTCTCTGATTAATGACTGATTGCATGCAAGAATGCTCATATGTAATTGATCAATAGATGGGCTTGAGATATTTATCCGGACACACATCCCCAAACGCACACATCTACACACACGCACAATCTTTTTGGAACAAGATCAAAACGTTGTAGTTTGGTTGAGTACTAGGGAAACATTGGATACAGATGAGGGCTGCGAGAGTAAATCAATATGACAAAGATGTGGGTCAGAAACCAATAAGCTAAAAGATGCAATAATTTACCTCTTTGTGTACTGGGATTATTCTAAGTGGAATTGTCCCTATTGGCACTGTGTACGTAGCTTTGATCCACTGTTAATAGAAAAACAGACTATAAAAGTTTTAAGTTACTTATTTTTTATCTTCTCTGACCTAAACCTACCTTGAAGTTCTCTTCAGTCAGGCCTTCCTCTGTTTTGGCATCTCTGATCATAGCAGCCACATAACGTTTTACAAGGTTCCTTACAACCTCCTATAGAAGATAAGAGAAAAGCAAATATATATCTATATATATTTATATATACACTTCCATTCACATGAAAGTGTTGCTATCTCAAGTATTCAGATAAAAACAAGATGAAACATATGTACTGTGTGTGTAAAAGAAAACATTTTTAAAGCTATACAACAATACAATGATGACCCCCTCTGTGAATGTGGGAAAACAGGAAAGAATAATGATGTATGCCCCACTGAGTTTAGTTGTTAGAGCCATTGAATGAGATAGTGTAAAATCTTTGTTTACTCATTGGGACTGAAAGTGTTAAAAATGCAATTAGGGAGCAGATCCTTCATTGAATGCACACACACACAACCACAGAGAACTTCAATCCTTATTAGCTTGCTTAAGGAGAAATTACTTACCTGATATTGATGGTTTATCCTCAGATTCTCTGCTGCTCGCCTCTGCAGACAAGCAGATTAGTTCAGATTGAGTGAGTGATAGCAATGAGTGAAAAAAAAGCTCATAAGGTTACAGGTTTACTTAAAGACTGATGTTTCTGAAACACAGTGCGTGTGCATGTTTCCACTATTAGTGAAGGTTTTTAAAAACAGAAAAAATATGCCACTGATAGATAATGTCAAATAAAAATCAATTTAAAATATGAGAAAGACAGATTTATTTAGCGGATTGAATTTCCATATTAAAAATGAGTTGTTAGTTTATTCGTTTACCATTTATGGCACCTGACATTTGATTTAAATTAATAAAATGTATGATTTTAGCTCTACTACAGAACACTTATTTTGATAAATGCCATTTATTAAACTTATTAATCTCTGGATGTCACAGTAATATAGTGTCTTATCAACCTACAACATGATTATTCGACCTTTCTTTTTTATTTTTAATGTAATATTATACCCCCTAAAATTCTGACATTTTAATGTAAAATGTGTTTTTCTGGATAAAATACTTGTTTGTGGTGCCACTACTTTTACTGGACCGTTGTCGACTAGTTTTGTTGCAGTACTTTTTGCTACTGGCGTACAGTATGATTCATATAGTACATTATATTCGTCATTAGTCAGAAATTAGTGTTTATTTACTCTACAGTTATGCTTTGTAGCCTGCAATGGTAATAATAATTAAAATTGTATTATTCTTAGCTTTACAAAGGTGTGTAAAATGAGTAGGTACTTGGAAAGGAGACTAAGTCAAATACATCTGGTACTTATAACAATCACACCTGTACCACAATAACTTACTCCAAGAGTTCCAATAGTTTCATGGCGCTTGGATCGTGTCCTCTTACATACTTGTCTCTTTATCCAGCAAATAAGATACCAGAACGATTTGGGACTTGGAATAATATTGAAAGGAGCTGGTAGAGTGGCTCCTTCCTCAAAATAACTCATCCACAGCTTTGTCCTGGCAAACTTCCACTCAATGTCTGCATGATCCTAAAATCAGATTAGGTACATTTTAAGAGCACGGAGTTCTGCGTGTTGCATTATCTTTTTATGTATGCAGAATCACTCATAAGTCCTTACAGCAATGTGTTGATAGGAGTTGTTCATCATGGCTATGAGCATGTTAAGTAGCACCACCAGGGAAATGATATTGTATGTGCCAAACATGGTGGCACCAACGAACTCAGTGAACTGGTGGTCTGCATCCACATTGGTCACGTAGAGGCTGATCAGTCCAAAGATTGACCAGAACAGAGACTGTAAGGTCTCAAATAACCTGGGAGAAAAAGAAATGTGTTGTTACAGAAGTTATTTTTTGGCATACAACCATTACATGTCATTGCATTACATTCTTACTCATATTCCTAACAATATCAATTTCTCTTAAGCAAAGAGATTTCACATGTTCTGCAGTTCTTAACTGAAATATATGCAACCACATACAGGTTCCCATCATCAGTACTCAATTCCCAGTACTGACAAAAACAATCCCAATAACAATACCTACAATCAATTTATGCCTTCTTTTAGTATGAACTTTAAAATGTTTGAAATTACTCTAAAAAACAGAAATGTTCTCTTCTGACATTAAAGTATCAGTATTAAGACTCCATTTATAGAAGAATTATTTAGATCATAGTTTTCTTCATAATTACCAACCTTTATGCAATTTGCTGTTTTAAGGAAAATTATTTAAACAGAAACAATTTCTTGGAAAAATGTCAATCTGGATTAAGGATAAACCACTGTAAAGAGACGTCTCTTTTACTGACCGAGTTTCAGATATAATTTGGACTTTCAACTTTCAGTCCTGGTGCAGGATCTAAGCATAGAATTTGATACATGACATTAACAGATTTTATCATATAAGAAGATATGTATCTCAAGGATCCATAAAATTAAATTTGGGGTCCCTCAAGGATAAATCTTATGTCCAGGACTTATGCTATGCTATTCTATGCTATGCTGATGATACACACCTTTACATTGCTGTGTCTCCTAATCAAGTTGACATCTTTATGTATTTTCTTTAATATAAAGTCATGGATGGTAAAGAACTTCTTTGAACTGAATTAGAACAAAATTGATATTTTAAGATCGATCCTGAAGATGAGCAAGAAAGCTGTCTTTCTAAACCCTAGAACTTACAACCTTCTCAATGTCCTTGGGTGTCCTTTTTGACATTTTGACTAAACATTACCTGATACATTTCCCTCTCTTACCAACAAAACTGTTATTAGTCAAAGCACTTTGCGATACTGCTTTGCATCAGAAGTGCTTCATGGATAAAGTTTGACTTGATTTGATTACACATTTGCAATACACACGTAAGCAAGACAAACTCACGTGGAGAAAGCGTTATTCTGCTCAACACAGCGAATTCCCTTGCATTTTCCTTTCTCATCTGAAGCCTTTGTTTCATAGTAAAAGTACAGCTGGTTCAGTCCATTAGCAAAAGCAAGGAGAACCTGAGGGAGGAGGACATGTGCGGAGTTAAAACTGCTATACTTGTGCATTGTTAAGGTGTCCATCAGTTTGTAAGTTTGTAAGTTTACCAGACAATAAATGAAGAGGAACTTCAGGATATCTAGCAGCATTCGCCCGAGAGAAATCTGCAGTGGCCCCAAATGAGAGTTGGCAGTGAATAATGAGATGAGGCGCAGGGAACTGAATATATTGGCAATAGCAAAAACTGCCTCAGCTACTAGTGTAGGGTGCCACATTTCCCACTGGTTCCTGGGTTTACTGCCACTATACTGAATAGGAAGAAAAAATGAAGTCGCAATAAGAATACAGGGAGTTCATACTACAACTGTCCCTTCACAGTTTCCCCACAGAGACAACTCGTTACCTTTGTGTAGGCTACAATCTTGAGGGAGATAGTGGCCAGGTACAGAGAGTTCATGACAAAGTCCATCAGATTCCACCAGTCATGGACATAGTCTTGAAAACCACCATCCCACATTTGCTTGATCTCTGCCCAGATAAATCCTAGCACAAACATAAAGATAGTCAAATTATTGCTACTGAATGTTTGACTGGTGTGATTTGCAACAGCAGCTTATAATTAGAAGTGGTATTTCCGGCAATCTGCTATCTGCATAGACTGCATTTCCTTGGATAGACAGCATTAAATGTAGATAGGTAACAGGGAATTTTAGGCAGCTTTAGTATGGATAGAGAATCGTACTTGTTTTAATTTTAATTGAAAAACACTTTAAATAGCAAACATGGCTGGAAGATTACTATACAAGTTCATTTACCATTTAAAGGCACAGAGTCAAAAAAGGAAAAACTGATTAATTGTCAATGGACAGCAACAAAAGAGCTGCACTGGGACAAAATGCATCTCAGTAGAACATAGTTGCGTGTTATTTTGAATGTATTTAACCACAAATCCAGGTGAGAATCGCTGAAGTTATGTGGGACAACTCAGCATTAATCAAATGATAATCTCTTTAAACCAAGATTAGATTTGCCCTATTGCTTGATTTCTTGCTTGTATTTTTCTTATTTTCAGATGTAAGTCACTTTGGAGAAAAGCGTCTCTTAATGACTGTAAATATAATATCAAGACATTGTTGAGGCATCTCAGTTTGAATAATAGTGATGAAAAGACTGACAACTAAAGTAACCTTTTCTGAAGGCAAAGCCAAAATCAAAGGTACAAGTTAATTTGAAACATTCAGAAGATGAAAGTGGGCTTTAAGTCCAAAACTGAAGGAAACATCTAATCAGCAGCCTCAACATTTTGTTGCATGAGCTGCCCAGGAGATAATATAAAAAAATTACAGTTTGTAAAAATCTGATCTGTTCATTAAGCACTTTGATCCAACTCATCTTTAAAAAGTCTGAAAGGAATTTCTTTCCTTTTTGTGCTCATTAATTTCTTTTAGTCATAGGCAGAAATCACTGGATGCAGGATCTTCCATTTTATTTTCAAGATTTCATTTCAAACTATTTTATCTAGAAAGGTAAATTGTATATTAAAGCAGGCTCGCTAATTTTAATTGAAGGTTAATTTATCTTAAAATTGGGAAAACTTAAGATCCCCTTTGTCTCGTGACCGTTTGCCTTGTATACCACCAACAAGGTTAACATTCATGGCCAAGGACACATTCAGTTTCAACCATCCCTAAACATCATACTACTCACCCAGCACCCATGGGAGTATCATCCACTCCACAGTGGTTGGTGCAGGGCCTTGCCTGTCCTGCTCTGTGGTGACAATATGCTGGGAGGCGAGGAGCAGCAGGAACAGAAAGGTTAAGTAAGATGCTGTGTGGCAAATAAACTTGATGAAGGGTTTGCGGATGAACAGGCCATAGCGACTCTTTGGCGCAATGAGGTAACAGAGTGCAAACGCAGGGTAAAGCAGGCCGATGAAGACACAAGTGATGAATTTTCCTGCCCAATGGCGTCGCCTCCATCCAGGGAACTCATCATACCATCTGGATGCCAAAAGCTGCTGACAGTTTGGCTGGGCTACAAACTTAAACAGAAAGAAGAAAAGAGGAGACAATTATGCTCTCCGTACAGAAAAGTTATAATATAAGTAGCGCAGGAGAGGTTCTTTGTTAAAAGTTGTTTTATTCTGTGGTATAGCTGAGTTTGTAAGCTTACTGGGAGAGAGAACGTTCTCAGCCTAAGGGTGATTTTAGGTTTACCAGACCGTGACGTCGTAGTAACTCTGGCAGAATTAGCACCTGCAGTAATCTCCAACAGACAAAGAGGTGTGGTGTGTGGTGTCAAAAACGGAGGGATTTTCATTTACACACATTTATATGTTAGAATGAATCAGATATTGGCAGCCATGACGCTGAAAAAATTGCCATTTTAATAGAAAGCGCAGCCAGTTGTCAAGAAATTAGACGATTCCTTCCTGAGTTACCCAAATATGGTTTGAGCTTCCTTTGGAATCACAAAATGCATCATTCTTATTTTCTGTTGATTAGCATGTTTGATGTCTTGTGCTACTGTATGCTAAACAAACATTTTACAAGACTGTAGATAAAAAAGAGTACTGTATTTTAGTGGAGGCTTTCTCAGCCAAAATGAAGATCAGGAGTGTAGAAACTCTTAGGAAACGTTCTTATTAAAGTAAAATTAATTGCACAAATAAATAAACATTAGAAGCATGCATTACTATGCACATAGATTTATTCATGTGCATAAAATATTGGAAAATGGCATGTTGAGTCTTTACATCAGAGTCAAAGTGTTGATGGACACTGGTGGGGACCAATTCTGCGACTCTACAGCTTTGTTTCCATGGGAACCGCAGATCCCCGTTTCAGGGTTTGAAGCAGAATGGCTCATATTTCCATATTTCAACCACAGTAATGCCACAAAACACGAGAGGACATGAGAGGAAACCAAGGAGGGAGTGAAATCTATGGGAAAGAAAAATGAAAACTCTCTAATAAGATTCTCCAGTGACAATATTTTAGACTAATATAAAGTAAAAAAAATCTAGGATACCCCTGCTGATTTTCTTCCTACTTTGAACATGAACTTTATAATTAATAAATAATATTGATAATAAAAAAGATAAATCTAATCTCATGGGTGCCAGCTCTTGTAGTGAAGCACTGAAAAAGCTGCATTGAATAGAGCTGTTATGTTTATTAAAATGCGAATATGATTATGTTTTATCAAACCTGTTTGGACAGATGTTATGCTTTAGAATGGTGAATTAAAAACAAGGCAGTTCATTTGCAGCTTACAGATTTTAATTCCAAGTAATAAGTGACAGAGAAAAAGAGGTTATTGGGTTACTTGATGTCTTCATTAAATACTGACAGTGATGGTAATGAGTGTAGACATTTCCCAATTAACAAGCTAATTAGGAAATATTTTCTCTGTTATGCAAGAGAAACAATTAAGCAATAATTCTTCAAAAACTAATCAGAAGGAGATGATTTTAATTCCTTTTTCTGACTAGGGGAATCATTCTACAGTTACTTTCCATTGCTGCTGTAAACTTTTTCCTCTTTTCCGTCTCTCAGCTGAGAAAAAATGCAAAACTAGGCAACCATCAATGTGATTGCACCATCCTTGTGCCTGTCATAATCATTTAGAAAACTTGCTGCAGTAAAGTGCCAAATTTGCCTTGGGTGATTGTTTCACACAAATCAAGTCCAGTTGGAAGTGCTTCTCCATAAAACACCTCTAAACTGTCAAATGTCTATAAGTGCCAGAAGAGTGCTTATCTCTGTGAGTGTGCTAAGAATGCTTTCTAGCTCACTGAAGACATGTTCCCCTGCAGCTCCACCAGCATAAAAGGTCTGCTAAAAGTTTTTCCCTGCTTTCACAGCACGCCGACATCACACAACCTTTGGATGGATATGTTAATGCTAAGAGCAGAAATATGGATAAACATATAGCATATGTTACTAAGGAGTTATACAGGCTTCAGTTATTATTATAAGCTACAAGTTAATCAGAATCTGCCCACAAAGTCTATAATCATACTTCCACCTCTCCAAGATAAACATGTATTTCCACATTTCTACATACATACACCTACATAATAATGATCACACTGTGTGTCATTTTAATGAAGCTCATTCTCATCAATGCCACGCAGAGGTAACACAGCAATAAAGATTTCTATGAAAAGCTAACCTAAGAGGGACATCACTGCACAAGCATAAATAAATACTTTATTCATCTTCATGAGATCTCACAGAGTATGTGTCAGTAACATGAACTGGCTTTAGGCCCTGTGCCAAACTCATGAAGAAGCTGTTCAGTTGAATTTATTAGTCCCTTAGTGAGCCATTCCTTAGCCACTGGTTGCAACACAAGCTCAAAACAATATTAAAATGCTCAAAGATGAAAGCTAATTTAAAGATGTACATGGAAATTAGTTGTGTGATAGAAAATTATTACATTTTTTCTGCTAATCTCTATTTTAAACTGCAATAGCTTGCCAGTTTTTAAATATCATTCTTACAAGGAGAGTATGTTTGTGCAAGTTTTGCTCCACAACTAAAAAAGGCTGCCACATTGAGTCTCTTGGTCTCCTTGTTAATTCCAGATTCTTCATTATATAACAAACAGAGGAAACAGCTTTTTAGAGATGATTTTCTAGCTTTTCATACTCTTTTTCTCCCTTCTGAATGCTTTAGTTATTTTAATTTCACAGAGAAATTGGGTGATGGTTGCTGAAATAAAGTTTATTAACCAAATTCATGTTTTTTTTATCTGTAAGAGCAGCCTTTTCATATGATGCTTAAAACTATGATACCAACAGGTCTACAGTTGTTTGTAACATTAGAAGATTATAGGCATCATTATAATATAAATTGACTTGTGCACTAATGCTTATCATGAAAACTAAAACTTCTCCAAAGCAAATTTGTGAGAAGTCAAAATGACAACAGTGAAAAAATGATTTTGAAATTTCCTTATGTTTTACATTAAATAAACTAAGGCAAAAGTTTAATGTTACCAGTGTTTATAAAGTGACTTGTGGATACATCTATATGTGCATTAAAATGTTAAAAGAACTGAGTGACTGAGCTTAATGTTTATAGTGACTCGTCAAAACACATAGATTTTGCAATTTGATTATAACCTATTGAAAAGACATTTTGAAAATGCTAAAAAGCAAATTGCAGTTTTTATAAGATATCACAAGAGGGCAACCTGAAACTACTCCATGTAAAATTGATAGGTTTCTTTAGGCATCTCTGACTATTTCAAATATTAAAGAGACATCTTCTTTTAATTCACTCATTCTCTAGTGGGCTCTCTGTGCTTCACAAGTCTGTTTTACAAGTCTAAGTCAAGTCTTCCAGCTCAAGACAAATTCAAGTTGCAAGTCACTTTTAGTTGTATTAAGTTATTTACCCTGTAAGGCCTGCCATCAGGCCAACTTAGAAGACTTTGATATATAAGAAATCTGTACTCACCTTTATTTTTCAGCTTTCTCCAATAGCATTTGTCTTTGTTACTCTCCTCTGGACAATTTCATAATGTAATGATGAGTTTTAATAATCTATCGGACCACAGATACTTTTTCTAAACAGCTACAGTAGTTCATAGCCTTTTTTCTGAATACAGGGAGGAGCACCAGTATGTTACATTTAAAGGGATCATCAATTTTCCTGCACATAAGGGGATCAGAAAAAAGGTTAATAATTTTTGTTGTAATATCTGTGCTAGATAAGCACAGAAAACATTAATTTCAAACTTTAAAAATATTTTAAATTAATTTAGATACATCACTTGCAGGTAAAGGCCATGTTTTCAATGTGTCTGCTTCAAGTTTAACAGCATAATGACAAAACCAGTAGTTTATAGAGACTATTTTCAGAAAATTTTTCTGAGAATAATAATAAAAAAAGTTAGTGCACAAACTATAATCTGAAGAGGGTTAAACAGAGAGCTTTCCCTAATTTTCTAAGGAGTGAAACTCAAGCTTCTTACAGCTCAGTGCAAAGCTGACACATAATCTCTGCTAATTGAGAAAACAAAACAGAAAAACAACTCGAGTGTCATTCAGGCCAAGTGTCATTCCAATTATAAGTGCTTCAACATTTGTTGAATTGTTAAATTGTTAAATTATAGTCCAATTGTTGTCATCAAGAGACGCAAACCCATATTAAAAACATCAGTGAAGTCTTTAAATTGAAAGCTACAAATTTCCCAGGTTTAAATGGAGAACTGGTTTTTCTCCCTTTTTGTAATGTCTTGGTTAAATGAATAGATCTGTGGTTCCTTATGAAGCTCTCTTTTGAACATAATGATACATTTTGTATGTTTCATTCACTGATTCATGTCAGTAGGTATATCTATATGTATGCATGTTGTCATGCCCTGCTCCAGACTCTCAGCCTAATCACAATCACCTGCCACTAGACTCATTATCCCTGATCACCTTCACCTGTTCCTGATTCCCTCACTGCCTTATATCCCTCAGCACATCAGTCATTCCTTGGTTGGACATTGAGTACATACCCATGGTTGTTTATGCTACGCCTGCCTTCCTTATCGAACTGGATAACTCACAGGCTGCCTTCTTTTTGCTTGTCCCTGCAACCCTCCTGGACTTCTCAAACTTCCTTACAGGTTCATCCCACATTACCTTTAATAAATCCTGTTCACCTTCCTTCTGGCTCTGGCTCACCTTCGTTACACATGTTGAATGTGTA
>JBAMHX010000017.1:11288593-11301952 GCA_037177515.1 Pseudomugil tenellus | reverse complement strand
GATGGATGGATGGATGGATGGATGGATGGATGGATGGATGGATGGATGGATGGATGGATGGATGGATGGATGGATCATTCACCAGGACAATATAAGACAAAGGCCATGACTATATATTTATGCTTGTTGTGTACATGAACAAAAACATTTTACTTTTTCTCAAACAACTTCAATCATTTATTTATTTTTTATTACACAACACGTTGATAAAACGAAATTGAAGAATTTTGACATATTTTTATATCAATTTGCTCCTTTTTCAGATACACAATCAGTCTTTTGGAGACATTCATAGTTGTTAAATGTTTCCACAAGGTTTATCACAATTTACCAGCTTTGATGAGCTGGAAATTAATCATTTACCCCTTAAGATCTAATAAGTTCATATAGTTTTGAAAATGAACTTTTACACATGCCACAATGAATGTTCATGTTATTAAATTAAGAAAAATTTTAATCCTGAATGCTTTGTGTTTGCTTTGTGTTGTTTTAATCACTGTGTTTTTAAACAATTTGAATTCTTATTTAATTGTGTTTTATTGTAAGGGAACCTTGGGTTTTGTAAAGTGCCAAGAAATAAAATGTATTCTTATTCTTATTCTTTGTCTTATTCTTATTTGACATATTGGACTGTTATCAGAACCACAAACACGCACTGCTGCACTTTTTACCTTTTTTCATATCCTTTTCATATCTTTCTGCTGCTTAATATTTCTGCATTTTTTATATTGTCCCAACACTTCTCATTGTTGCAGCGACTTCAGATTATTCTCATCTGTATACTTTCAGATGTCACGCATCGTGCTTCCACCCTGGAGCTCCTCCAAGCAACATCTGATCAATCCTGAACGAAGCGTGTAATTAAAATGGATGCTTGCCTGATATTAGCTGTTGCCCTTCAATGTGCTTCTATCTTGACATCACTTTGACAGCCCGTTACTCACTTGCCACTTGAGCACCAGCCTGTCAGTTGGAATGATACGCTATTCACCAAAAATTGCCGGCTGATATGCACTGTGAACAAGAAGTAGTGGTCATGCTTAGAAATGCAATATTTATTTATTATTTATTGCAGTGAAATTTTCCACCATTGAGTAGAATACATTTATTCCTATGTGAAATCTTTGTACTTAATTGATAAATCAATGAAAATGAATTTTTCCCAGTTGGTTTCTTCTCTTTAAAACCACAGTGCATGCATGTGCCTATAAGTAAATTATTCTGCCATGCATCATTAGATTTAGGTAATTACATTTTGCCTGTTTGCATGCTTATGTGTAAGAGAGGCAGCATATTATAATGATATATAGTTGGCCACTCACATGCATCAGGGATTCATTTTGTTTGGGCTCGGTGCTCCAGAATAATGTCTTGTCTCCTGAAAAGCATCTGGGGAATACATCTACAAACTGAAGGTTAAATAAATCAATCAGTAACATTAATTGCGGCCCATCGTGTGCAAAGTGTGTCTGAATCATTCACTCGATACACACAACTTGTCTTATAACTATGCCTTTGCACAATGTTCCCTTGAGAAATATCTGAACACAGTTTGGAAAAGCTACTTTGGTACTTTGCTTATCATGCCCTCTGCATGTTAACACGGGCCAGGCAACTTATTCCCCAGCTCAAATTTAATTATAACTCAGTATGGAGGGGATTATGCAAAGTAAGTAAATATTAGAAGAGTGACGGGGGAGGTTAAATCCCAAGGTGGGTCTCTACTACATTTTTCATAGTTATTCATCTTATTTTAAGGGCCCATGTTACAGCGTTAGTGTTTTTGTAAGGATGAATATGTGCTAAAAGATGAGCAATAGCATCACACTATTTGAATTGAATGAAATAATATTGTCTATCTGTAGATGGTGTTTGGCTCATATGGTGTTATCTCCATTTCCTTTCTGGACCAACTCCAGTACTGAGCCATATGCATCCTCGTTGTATTTGTTGTGAAGCCATTAGATTTTGTTGTACAGAGGCAGCTCAAATTTTAAATGGTCCACACCAGTGTTTTTCAACCCAGGTCCTCAAGTATCACTGCCCTGCATGTCTTAGAGGCAAAACTGCTTTAACACATCTGATTCAAATCAATTAACTTTCTCATCAAGTTTTTTGCAGCCTATAAACGGCCATTTATTTTGTTCAGGTGTGCATCTGTTTGAAATTATTTGACTAGTTTTTTATTCAGGACTTTGCTGAATAAAACCATAAAGGTCTTTCAGCCTTGGACGAGGCTTGAGGCCCATTTAAAAAGCAAATGATCAAAAGTTTGCTATTTGCACAGAATGCTTAATATGCCTGTAATTTACATGAGGGTGAAAATTAAAACGAACCAACATCTAGCCAAAGTCAGGGACTTGTAATTACTGTGTGGACTGCAAACAGCTTAACATGAAAGAAAAACACACAGGAATCTGTCACAAGCTGCCTTGTTCTGCATTTAGGGTATTTTTGTAAAAAAGAAAGTGCAATGCAGCAACCTGCCCACCTATTTCTATGAAAAAAAGAAAAATTATACTTGCATAAAATTTTAATCCCCTCCCCCACCCAAAAATGTTCTGTGCTAAACTTTTCTTAATTTAATTTAGTTTTCCACAATGCATCTTACATAACATTATTGTCCCTACGTAATGTCATTTATTTGGCACAAAGAAGCACTCAGGTTTGCTTAAAATCCTTTTGTTACTCTCCTCTTTGTGAAAGCTTTTGGCTATACCCAACTCATGGCTGTGGGAGTGGGGTCTGCAGTTCCCAGTTCCTATCACACAAGACTCACATTACACTTTGAATAAGGCACTATTCCATCACAGAGACAAACAACCACAAACACTCAGACTAACTCCTCAGGCACCATTTCTGTTATATGTATCATACAATAGTGTCCTTCCTGACGACATTCATCTGACCTAAGTTATCTCTTTCAAGGTAGTACATATTGTTACTGGGTATGGAATTCACATTGGTTGTTCATTGTTTCTATGATGTAAACTCTGCAATCAAAAATAAATATATAAATAACATTAGCTTAGTGATATGCATACTTTTGGACATGTGCCCAAATCTATCTATAACACATTTACTGTTAGTTGTTGGTGTGACTGGTAAACTGCATCTTTATAAAAAAAAAAAAATCCATAATAACTGGACTGTATATAAAAGAATTAATTGCTTTAAAGGAGTAACAATTTTGTATTCAACTATTTCAGATTTAAACTGTTTCAATCACAATGAGAAAGTTCATGTGTAGAGATATAAATTCAGGTGAACCCTATGTGAGGAGGCTTACTGGTAGTTTCAGTACTAATGCCCCATGATTGAATAAAGTAGAAACATATCTTCAGAGATTCTTTTGTAAGCTGTCCTGAAATGGATTCCCAGACACCAATTTTCTCTTCACCTTGTATTAGTACATGTTTGGGCTTGATTAAATCTATTCAGAAAAAAATCACCATTAGACCATAGAATAAATAACCTACTGCTGTCATCTGCACACATCTGCCCACTGACACTGAGCAACAGCAGGATACTTAATATACAGCAAATAAACTATAAATAATTAGTTTAAAAATATGAATCCTCTCTTTGACATGAAACACGAGATGTGAGATTCAACAAACTAAAGCAATATAATCAGGTATAGTTTATCAGTCACTGATTGGTATTCTTTTGTTTCAGCTTTACTGTTTGATAAGACTAAACAAGCATTTAATCTGGTCATAACTGCCCAGCACAATATCAAAAATAGCAGGTGAGAGAAGGTTAGGGGTTAGTTATTACAGCATTGAGCACAAGGTGCCTCTCTGTCTGTAGCAGAAGGCTTTGCTTGCAGTTCAACTGTGGAATACAAAAAAAGCAATAAAAGTGAGACATATGAAGCTTTTCATGAGATCAGAAAATTAATAAAAATTCTGAGTTTTTAGATACATTTTAAACTCATGAGTGGTTTTACATCACATTTAGGTCAGTTGCACAGCTTTTATTATTGCTTTATAAAAATAATTTTGGGTGTTTTTGAAGGCAAAAAGGAATATCATCATTGTCATTTTTATTTATTTTTGTTAGGTTTACACAGTCAAATTTAAACATATCAACTACATACCATCAAAAAACAAAAACACAAAAGGAATAGGCTCATACCTTATCATCTTCCCTGAATAAACCAAATGTTTATCAACGATGCCCTGCAACATACTTCTTTAGATAAACACATTTTGTAGTCATCCACAATCATTTTGTTACACAATCATCAGGTAATCATTGATTATTTTCCTTTTAATTCTCTTTTTAAACAGAATCAGAAAACTAGACAATTTAAATTCATTGCTTAAAGCATCCCATAATTGAACCCCTAAAAATGAGACATATTTCTTTCCATGTTCGTCCTTACATTACAAATCTTAAACATAAATACTCCTTAAATTAAAATTTCGTTCTCTCAATGTAAAGAATGATTTAATATTGTTTGGAACTATTATTCAGAACTTGAAAAATCTTTTTTATCATATTTGAAAATATCCACAAATTTGAAGACATTACAACACAAATTTTTATTTGAATTCAAAATAAACCATTTTATTTATTATCTTAATAGCTTTTTTGAGAAGTTTTATAACTGGTTTTAGATTTGTTTTATATATATACTATAAATAAGAAGATTTGTGTTTTAAATAAAATTATATCATTCAAATACAGCTTGACAGTCTTAAATGAAATTTAAAATACTGCATCAGAGAGTGTCACTAATTAGTAAAGGCTAACATTTAGTCTCCATGTGGGTTTCACTTAAAATGACATTGTTTGCAAAACACCACAAAATAATTTTTTCCACGTTTATTAGTGTGTCCTTAGCTAACTTTAATAAACTGTAATCAATATGATTGCAATGATTTTGAAAATATTTCTGAATTATAAAATGTTGCAGCAATGTATCAAGGATCATTATCCAGCTTTGTTGTCTTGTCCAGATTGTCTCACTTGTTACAAGATGTCGAAATCCAAATCAATGTCTTCTAAACAATGATGTTAAAAAGGTTACAGCTGTAACAGTAAACTGTTTTTCAGCAGTAGCTGCTTGCTGAATGCTGAATTTAATCTACACAATTAATATTCACCATTGATAATAGTTTTGTTTTTGCATTATGAATCACCAAGATGTCACAATGTCCTTTTCCTAAAGATCTGAATCTGCACCGAGGTCAATATTCTATTGATCCAGTGACAGGTAATACAGACTGTTCAACAGTGACCTTTTGGATCACAGCAAGCAGCTACAAACATTGGCACATCTATAATGTATTTACTGTATACTTTACCTACATGTGCATATACTCACATGCATAAGCAGCAGCATTAGCATTAATTACAGTTATATTTCTGTAAGTAATTGCCATTGACATTTTCTTTCTCTGCCAATGGGACTTGCTTTTGGTATGCTAATAAGCATTACATAAGGCAGCAGATGCTGTGTTTTGAACTTTGAACAAATATCCCATCTTCCTCAAACAGGAAGACTGAGAATTGTCACAGCTCATGGTTAATACATCCTCTTTACAGACTGACACGCTGCATAAAAATGTGTTTTTACTCATGCAGTTCACTTCATGACAATGCAGAGTAAGATCAGTGAAGTAACTTCTATCTGAATTCATCACTAATTGTTTGCTTTCTTTCATCTTTTGCTCCCTGATTTTATGCTTTAAAGCATCATCATTTTAATTTTTGGAACTGTAACCTATTTCAAAGTAATTAAATTCATTTTCTCATGTCACTGAACATCCCTAAGTCTTATTGTCTATAGCCTCTTCTTTTGTAATTGCCCCAAACCAGAATAACAACATAGCAAAAGCTTTGTTTGCACATCCTGCTTAGGCTGATGGGAACAGTATGAAGTTTCATGTGACCAACCGCGATATTCAAGTTTTTCACACATTCTTCAAAATTGTGCTTCAGAAAAAGACTGAAAGACTGAAGTTAAACTCCTGCGTATGTTACTACATAATAACTTGTGCTTTGACACATTTTCTGTCTTTTAGTCAGAAATATTAAGACTTGGATAGTTAGAAATCAGTGTAAATAAAACATCTCATCATAAGCATGTTACACTAATTTCTGTAATCACTTATCATAGAGGTCAACAAAACACAAAACTGTCATTTGTGTTTCCTTTAAGTGATTTTATCGTGTTTTTATATGTGTGTTCTGTAAAATACACACATTGCCGTGTGTTTTAAAATGTGCTTTCTATATTGGCCACCTTGTTTAGGATAGTGCATGTTTCTTGCCTTCTGTGTGTGTTTGTGTCATCTTATAGGCCTCAGGACTCCCCCCCACTAAGGGTCAGCATCATGACTGTATATAAAAGTCAGCATGCATAAAATGTGTTGCATGCAATGACTGTATATATGATGGTTGCATGCCATCAAATCATAACTGGAGATTCTTAAAGTCAGAAGTTAAGAATAATTAAAGTTTCCTAATAATACTGACGCATTATTACCAAGTCTGAACAGAGGGACTGAAAACACTCACAATCCGACTGGCAATTTATAGGCACCGGTTTACAAGTGAATTAGTGAATAAATCTATTAATTAATAGATAAACGAATTATTAAATTACTCACTTTTTCATTAGAGACAAGAAAATCCGAAAAATGTTACTTTTATTCAACAAAAAGTCCATTAGCTGTAAGACTTTCAGTGCGCCTCCGATGTTTGTGCGCTTTACTGTTGTTATTTACGGTAGACGTTAGGCATTTGACAGATATGCCTGTTAGTTTTGGAGGTAGATGATGCTTTTTTTAAATGAAAAACACAAGAAATTTTCACTTTAAAATAACTGCGTTTAGATATAAGTCCTGAAATTAATTAAAACAGTAAATATACAGAAATATATATCAAATGTATATGGATGACGTGTATTTACGGGTCCTTCGAACTTCCGGGTGCAGATAAACATATTCCATACGGTGTTACCTCGCTCAAAACATGTGAGTTTTACAGCTCTCTCGTGGCATGTTTATTTGCTAGATAGTTCGTATCTAATTTTTGGAGTTTGTGTGTTAATATAGCATCTCTCCAACATATTTTTAGGGCCAAAGTAACGTTTAAAATCACACTGACGTCGGATCCCCGGCTGCCATACAAAGTGTAAGTATGCTGATACTGACAGCTCCGCAGTCAACGCCGCATCCTGCTACATTTAAGAAGTTTGAACTTACTTCATGTATATTTAATGTACATGTTTGATGTGTGGCTGTTTTGTAAACGCGAGATAAATCTTTTCAGCAACGTATAATGTGGTGATGGGGAGAACATAAGTGTCACTAAACACACCGGCTAACTGCACTTGTTACAGTCAACTTCCGCTTTATGTTCTGCAACCTTTATTAGTTGTGTAATTTACAGCCTGGTTTCAGCAGAAAGGCACTTTTTAAAACAAACTTCCACCATGACAGTCAGCACGACTTAAAAGCTGTATGATTCTGCGACTAGAAATAAATATTGACATCACAGTAAATTGATGTGATTTTGACATGTGTCATGTGACATTTTGACATGTGTCATGTGTCAGAGAGGCTTTAAAACATTAAGTTTTTAGATAGGATTTCATTTTCACTCAGTTTGGTTTCACTCTTTTGATCAAAAACAGACATTTTGGTCAAAATGATTGCTTTGAGTTAACATATCACGTTTGTGCATGTTGAATAATTCGCTATCAGTCTGTTGTCACTTGTAAATGTAAGACATTGCTTGCAGCTTGTTGGCTGTTTTTACCATATATTTGAGTAAAGAAATATTCTATATATATGTGTTTGATTGTCTCATTGAAGTAAGCTTGATGTACTTGAGATTAATAGTGCCTTGATTTTGTAACAATCCGTTTTTCTAAGCTTCAGTTTTAATTTGATTATTTAAGGACATGCTTTTCTATGATATTCTGTTGTTAAATGTGTCACAAAATGCAGTTTATCTCTCAAGTTTTTTTTCTGACTGATTTGTATGTGTAACAATTTTAACATAAATGTATCCAAATCCAATTCAATCAGCCATAATTTCTTATTAGATTTTCAATGAACCATTGTCATTTGTGATTAAATACAAACAGTTAATTCAAACTTTAATGATTTGACCAGAAGTTCTTTCACTATAAATGTCACACATGGACTTATTGCAGCTGTTTGCATGAACACAGAGACAATTCTCCCATTAATGTAGTATCACATTAACCATGTAAATGGATATAAATGAAACAAACAATGCATCTGCTTCATTCTTTTGTTTCTATAATGGACATTCACAGTCATAAAGTTACCGGCTGGTTATGGCCCCCCTTTGCTAGGGTATAATGCTGGTCTTTAAAATATCACAGGTTTAGTTTTAATTCAAAGTACTTCTTCGGGTTTTACTTTGTCTTTTCTGGATCTTGGCAGCTGCACTGCCTATGGCATGTGATTTTGGCCTCCGACTTTCTCTACTTTACCATATTTGGCCATTACATTTTTATCCTTAAGATGTTTTTTATTAGTCTTCTTTTGTATCTTACATCTTTCTGATATGTTGTGTATGTTGGCTGGTGTTTTGTTTGGCCCCTGGAAGGTCTCTGCTCCCACTGAGAACTGCAGCAAGATTTTAAAAAAGAAGCATCCAGCTGCAAGTACTGCATTGTGTGTAATTATACCCTAAAAGGTTTTATATTATCCTGTGAGTTTTCCTTTTCATCTCTTCTTTATTGAGGTCAGAATAAATTGAGAGCTCCAGAAAAGTACATATAAGGTTGTTGAGATGTAATCAACCCAAATTATTGAAAAAAAAACATTGTTCAGGTCTGTCAGAAATAAGGGGCTTGACCAAAACATTGGCTTTTGCCAGTGTTTATTCACTAAGTTTAGACTAACTAACAATGCCTATGCTGTCAGAAGCAATGGCTGGGGGTATATCCCTGAACGGCCCTTGTCCTCCTATTGCCCAATCTTCGAATAGACACAATAAAATAATACAAAACCTTACATGTTCAGACCCAAAGCTCCAGCTGGTGTTGAAACTCCATGTTTGGGGATATACCTGTATGGAAAAGTAAGAAATCAATCCTGTTAATTTTTTTTGTTGCAGATTAAGTGTCCCAGAAAGCACACCATTTACAGCAGTTTTGAAGTTTGCAGCTGAGGAGGTAAGCTCATCGTTGTATGTCTGAAAATACCAGCAAGATGTTAAACATAGAAAACTAAACGTTTTAAGTCTGAACTTCTGGATGCGTGTCTTGAAGTGTGGGTTACATTGAAATAGCCAACTTAATAAAAAAAATGGTTGCTCATTTTTCCGTTTGTCCCTGTAATTATTTCAGCTTTCAACAACAATACTACAGTAGCACGTGCTCATTATAAGTTCCTACTTTTGCCATTTAAAGGCAAAACTTAAGAAGGAAAGTTGGGGAAAGATAGAAGTGTGTCACAGGTGCAGCAGTCATTAACTCTACATAAGTATTGCTTAGTTTGGGTAATAGCCAGTGTTACCTGTTTAAGAAAAGCTCAGCAGTCTTAAGGTCAAACTTGGCAAGTGATGGTTTCCTGTGATAAAACTGGTGAGTTTGACATGGCACATATTCAGTATATCAGGTGAAGATGTAACCAAATTCATCAAGTGAGTTTTCCATGATGCTAATGGTCTCAAACAAACTCTTCTTCAGATGCAAACTTGTAGCTCGACAGCTATCAGAGATGTTACTTTTCTATTTTCTTTTTAAAATTAATTTATGAAGTTGTGCATTATGTGAAAAGTTTGATTTTTAACTGTCTGTTATCAGTGTCCCTTATAGACAACGGGAAGCTGTAATGATCAGTTCTAACAGGAAGTTGATGCAACTCTGGCATGTGGAAATATTACATAAGTTACACTGGTAACTATTTGGAAGGATTGTCAAGAAACTGGAAAGTAACACATATCAACTTATTGCTAAAAAGTAGTATCTGATTAGATATGTATTTGTAATAGTGTGACGGTGTCCCCATCGTTGCTGAGCTAACAGAGCGTCTATGACAGTCCTAAATTAATAACAAGGATAAGATGTGCATTCAAGCCGGTTTAGCGGTAAGCAAAGATCTACTTATGACAAAAACAATCACTTTATAAGGTATTTATTTTTCAAAGAGGAGAAATCTGCGTATTTCCTGTAGCTGCATTACTGCAGGAGATAAAACTGGGATAATGACTTGACCAAAACTTTAAATGTGCGACAGTCAAGAAGTGAAAATGAACACATAAACTATGCTAATGTACTATTATTTCAATGGCCTTAATTAACATAAAAATCAGTACAATGTAATTGGAAAGGATGTTCTGCTGTCCATTCAACTTAGTTATGTTAATTCCCAAACCAAGTAAAAATGAAAAGCCTATGTCGCTTTGAGAAATGGCAGCTGCCTGGAAATGACACTGATTTATTAACATACAACACATTCACATTTATTGTGTCTGGAAGTCAACATTGATAAATGTTTTAACTTCAACTTTATATTTTTCATTTGAAAAGTAAAATAATGGTTATGTCCTTAAGTTGACTGTTTATGACTAAATGATTTGACATGAAAATATGAACGGTTCCTGCATTTTTTGTTGGGTTTGTTTAAGCTAGAACCAGTGGTTCAAGTGGGACGATTTTCATTTAGTGGATTTTTTGGGGGGAGGGGGAAATCAATTTTAATATCATGGCAGGTTTTTTCAGCTGTGGTTAAACTTCTGAATAATAAAACATCCAACAGAAGTATTACTTTTTCACATTTTTATATGAAAGGGACTTGAAACTAGTCACATGTCATGACTTAAAATTACAATATTTTATTTTGACATAGTATAATAATGTTTAATAATGTTTTTGTGATTCCTCTGCAGTGACAGTCAGATACGCAAGAGTCACAGAACAGCTTCTATCTAGTTATTTAACAGTAAAAGCTATCACTTTGCCTCATCCAATCTCACAACAACACATGTCCATTTTCAGGAAGTTCTTACTCAAACTTGTGCCAGATTTCAGTGATTTGGTAAATATATTATTGTAGCACAAATAAATCTTGGTGTAAATGTTCCAGACTCTAGATCTTTTTGAGCTGCATTTTCTACCACTTTGACTTGTGTCTGATTGAGAAGCCATTTCTAAAGGTTACAAATGTTGTCACTTGTTGCACAATTTACACTCATTGTCAACAAAAGGTTTTTTTTTCCTTTTAAGCTCTTGATCCTTTTTTTCTTCCATTTTAAGTGTGTAAACACACAGAAGCGCTTTGACTGTCAGGATCTTTATGGAGACTGCAGCTACAAGCTGTGTTGTTGATGTGCTGCTTCTACAATGTGCTAGCAGGGTGTTAATTTAATTTAGTTATAAACCATAATGGGAATGGAGCATTATTTCACAGTGAAAGTCTTACTTTACACACAAAAGACACAGCTACACAAGAGGGGTGGGGATAGGATGGAGGGGAAGTGTTTGAGTCTATGGAAGTAACTATTTTGTTAAAGGTACTTGCTGTTATCTTTGATATATTTAAGAAATCCCAGAGTTGCTTTAGTGAGTGTTTTAAACTATGCTTTTACTGATTCTTGGTGGGGGGATTTTTCCTACACTTTATGATGGAGAATTTTGTTCAGTCCAAAAAAATTCTAACGTTTTTCATTCTTGACCTGAACTGTGTTGGGTGTGTATTGCCCGTGCTACCTGGCAGTAATGTGGCGAGCAGTACTTTACTAACCTTATCTCCCCTGTGACAGACTGCTCCCTCCACCTTTCCACTGCAAATCCCACCAGCACACATCTTCTCCTGCCAAACTCTGAAGTAGGACATGTATTGTAAGCGTGCTGAGTGTTTTTCTTCCAGAAATTCGAGCGTGGCCTTCTTTTCCTTGGGTCCTTGCCTAAGCGTTGGGATGAGTGTGTATGTACAGGCGTGAGGTTGTGTATTTAACAAGACAAAAACACACATAAAATTTTGAAAAAAAACACTACATAGTTCTTTTTGTGTGTGTTTTACCAACTTTGAATCAGGAGACGTGTCGCCAAACAAAATCAGACAATCTCAGTGCTCAGAAGTTCTTTTTTTATCTTTTTTTTTCTCATTGTTGCTGCTGAAGGTTGTGCAGATTTTGAGTGTGATTGTGTGAATCTGTTTCTTTTACAGTTCAAAGTGCCGTCAGCAACCAGTGCAATAATAACAAATGGTGAGTTTGGAGGGTGAAATGTTTCTTCTAATTATGTTTGTGTGCTTCTGTGCTTCCTCAGACAACTGCTTAGTGCAAAAATGACACGTTTACAAGCTTCACAATAACTTGTTATCTCACTCTTCTTCAGAAAGTCTCAGCCAAGGTTAAAGTTTTTGACAGATTATTGGAAAATTTCAAACTTTATTAGCGAGTCAGAGTGATTTAACAACATTCAAATTAAATGATTTGATTAAGTTACGGCAAAGTACACTGGAAATATCTGAATACGTGACTTTATCTATGCTCATGAATTTAAAATAATTTCTGATTTATTTAACGCTACATTTGCTTTTGGCATAATAATGTTAAATGAAGGTTTATTTGAAGTCAACCAGTGTTTTTTCTTTTAGAATTCCTTTTGACTTGTTGTGTTTTATCAGGTGCAAACAGGGAAAACTAAGGCATTATAATGACGTTATTAATAATTGTATATTTCATTTGTTGATGTTTCTGTCACAAAATCTATTAAAAACAATTTTGGTTTATTGACGATAATGTTTAAAATAGTGTGAAGTCTGTTAATGTTTGGTAATTTTTTATCACTATAGACAAGTCCAAAAATCTAAATTGATTTTTTTTTTTAATATTTCCGATCATTTTTGGATGTCCTGTAAGGATCAGAAACACATATTTGCACATGATGTTCATTCAGGAGTGAATTCATGTCCATCTGTTATTTTACCCTCTCCTTTTCATTTAAAAGCTTTAGCAAGTGAACAGAAATATTACATCAGGTTTCAGGTTGGACCTGCCAGACATTTATTTAAAGACATTTAATAAAATCATATCTTAAAGATGAAATAAGATTAGCTTTCTGAAATTTGGTTTCACCACAGTTTCAACCAGCGTTTCAGTTTATAATTCTACATTAATAATTTTGATTTGCTCAATGTTCATTTTGTTGCACGACACACCTAGCCTGTAAAAAGAAAATATGGATGATGTGGGTTTTCTTTCGTAGTCCATGCAGAACCCACTGCTGAAACTGCAGTTCCCATGTTTTACATCGTTTTCTTTTCTCTTTCACAATTGCTTTCTAGATGGAATAGGAATCAACCCTGCGCAGAATGCTGGTGAGTTGTTACAGTGGTGTGTATATATACACACACA
>JBAMHX010000017.1:11267672-11281839 GCA_037177515.1 Pseudomugil tenellus | reverse complement strand
CCCCCCCTCCCCCCCACCAACTTTTTTTGCCAATCATTAATAATTAGGTTTTTAGTTTCCTGCCATTATTTCATATCAACACAATCCATATATCTTCATAAATGGCATAAATATAATTAACTAAACACAGAGATACAACACAAAAGAAAAATAAGTAAAACACTAAATGCGCAGTGATAATCATACAAATTCTTATTTCTGTACCTCATAAACACACTTTTGTGCGTTTAGTTACCCTGGTGGATGTTTGGACATTTCCTCGCAGTCCTCTTCAAACTGTTCCATAACCAATTAAAATACAAAACCTGTTCTTTGTTGTGTGCAACTGGAGTCTTCTGAAAATAAATGTTCCCCTCATGGTATAACCCCTTTTTTTTCAATGAATAATTTTGGATGATCATTGGTAGAAGATTTTTTTTTTCCTTTTAATAAAAGTCATGCAGTTCTAATGTAATGTCTACATTTTGAGCCATGACTGTAAGAATTAGTTTTTCTGATCCCTGCCTAAGAATGAGCCATACTGCTTTCTTTTGCAGAGATAAGTGGATATATTCAAAACTCGTAAACATTGTATTAAAAAACAATGTGAGTATTTGTAAAGATTTTCTTTTAAACTTTCTTTTCCATTTAATCCCTTAAAGTTTTACTAGGAGATTTTAAAATAACAAATAAAACACTTTGTTACAAGAATGTCCAGGCCAAGACAACAGAAGCACAAGCTTGTAGAATTCATCTAAAACACTGCAGGGGTTGTTCATTTTCCATCTGCTTAGCTTAAACTTTGTGTTGTCATGGTGTGGGTTTGCAGGCAGGATACAAATGCAGGACCAGGCAGGAGGTAGGTGGATGAAGGTGTCAGATGGTTTACGAATCCACAATTAAAGTGGCACAGCTACACAAACAAACCACTTAAATGGAAAGAGAATTGAAACCAGATTGAAGGGAAAAACCTACAATTTAAACAAAAAAAAGAAAGCACAAGTGATGATGGTTAATTACGCTTTGAAGAAGAGATGTAAGTAAACCAGGAGCAGATGGAACATCAGCAAAAAATGACCATGTGTTTGCTGATTGGACCTGGGCTTAGTCTACAAAAAAAACAAGGATGGCGATTTAAGCAGGAGGAAATCTAACAAAATTTAAACCAAAACCCTCAGATTATGATGTGTTGCAGGTACCGAGGCTTACCTGTAAATATGTCTTTAACACAGTGTTGATGCCTCTAATGTCAAGTTATCAACCTGAAATCACCAAAATTAGCATTGCATGAGATGTCTCTGCCTCTGCAGTCTGTTTTAATCTTTCATGCTGAAAATGTTGGAAATCACTGGTTCTGTTTTCAGCTTTAGCCTCAATCCAGCAGGACATTTAGCAGATTTGTGATAATCAGACAAACTGCATCTGATGGCTACAACAATTACTGCATCTGAATTTATTGATGGATGCAGTTCACCTTCTTCGTTTATTTATTTAGTTAGTGAGTTAAAATACAATAAATAAAATATCACCTGGTGACCTTAAGCACTCGACTCAGAACTGGGTTCCTGGAATGCAACCCCACTCTTCACCACCAGAGAGTAGTAGTCTATTAAAAATTCCTTAATAATGTCACCTTGTCAAACAAAAACATGTTCAAACTCACAGAAATGGATGAGTTATTTGTATCATTTTTACATTATTTAACAGTTTGGTGATAGTGCTTGATAAGAATGAGAAATGGAAGATATTCTATAATGTTGTTACAGCTCTAGCTGGATGAAACTTGTGCAGTGAGAACATTTTCTTCTTAATTCTAATAAAACCCAAGTAGCTAGTTCTTTTCATCTTCATTTACTGTTCATTCTTTCAACTTTTTTTTCTCTCTTTTTGTTACCTTTTCATTGACAGAGATGACAGCCATTGCTGTGACATGACTGTGCTTGCAGAAGAGAAGGGTGAGGGTATTTTTGTCCATCGTTTGGCAGGTTTGTTACTTGCTAGACTCTTTACTTTTGTTAAATCACATGAAATAGAAAACAATCTGCAAGTTGCATGTTTAAAAGCCAACACAAGCAAATGGGTTTCACACACCAGCTGTGAACAGATTATTAGTTCCTATGCAGCTTAATAGCATATATTCTACATTTAACATTCACTATAGGAAGCACTGCACTTCTCAAAAGTATGGTACCTAGTAGTGTAGGAAGAAACAAATGCAAACCTGAGTAACAAAGTAGCAAAACATTGCATTTAGTCTGCCTTTTCTCACAGACATAACAAACTCGCAGATATAACAGGTATTTATCCAATTCTCTAAATGGTGATAATGTGCTGGTTCCTCTAAATAAACAACAAAAGTCTACAGAAACATTGTCATACCTGATGGAAGTGAAGGATGTGAGAAACAGGAACAAACGAGCAGTTTCACCAGACAGTAAACATTAACCAGAAAGGCGCTTTGTGTAAACTCACATGGTTATTGTGTAGATGATTACAGAGCAGTGGAGGCGCTAGCATGTCTGTTTGGAGTTCCTGGTGTGTGCTCAATGTCTGCATTTCCACAACTGTAATATGGGAACAAAGACAGACCAGATGTGAAGCTGTGTGTGCGCTTGTGTGACTGTGTAGGTGCAAATTGGTGGTGGGGTGGGGGGCTGAGGGGAGGGTGATTTCCCAAAGCATTTTTTAGTTGACCCAGACATAGAGTAATGTCAGGTTTCAGGAGGATAAAACCAGTGGTTTTGCATGTCATGTTGCTGCTTTTATGTGCTTGGCTTCTCAAGAAGCAGCAGGTTCTGTGTGGTTATGGAAATAGTGAGGACAGAACAGAGTGACAGGAAGCATCTTCCTGTCATCGATGCTCGTGTTGAAAGCTTAAGTGCTATATCTGTGCGCTGCATGCACATGAAAAGAAGTAGCCCTATATTTTACCTAGAGTAAGAATGAGTAAAAGTACACCAGTAACCCCGAGTCCCGCATGTAAATAATTAAACCCTCTAAACCTGTTAGAGAGGTTTTAGCAGGTGTCTGGATGCATCTGTTAAATGCTTTACACACTGCAAATTTGTTGAATTTAAAGACTTGCACAGCTAAATGTTTTAGCTTCTAATTTAAAATTCAAAATTTAAAAAAGAGAAAGCAATAAGCATGTGTGACATCCTCGGCTTTAGATGGAGGTGTGTGTTTATGTGTCAAGGCCCAAATTGCTCTGTTCAGTGCATTTGCAATTTAAAAACACTCTTTGTTGACTGTTTTCAGTTCTCTTAGTAATGTTTGAAAGCGTTTCCTTCTGGTCACTAAACAAAAATAACCTGTCTTTTCTCCAGCTATGAAACCATAAGCTTAAGTTGAGCTAAAACCAACCACTGAAACACATACATAGGATTCTGATTAAAATGCTTTAGCATGCTCCTGAGCCTCAAAACATCCTGCATTGAATATTATCTTGGCTTTGTGGTGTAGATGGCCCATACTCACCACAAAATGTCTTTTTAAATATACTATCCTCGACTGTCAAAAGAGATTTTGTCATTTGTGTCATACACATCTAGATTTTATGCTAATGTTAACAATTTGATGAGTGCCTTGCCTCCATACTCTCATTAGCTGACAGGTTTGAATCTTTTAGTGAGTCATGCAGACTCCAAACCTACAATCTCCATGTGGGGGCCTTATCACAGCAGAGCAGCTGCGGTGCAGCAGAAACCCCGCATACTGCACTGTGTGAATGTGCCATGAATATGAGGTTGAACTTTTCAAAGTTTTATTGTACCTGTTAGGTGATGGAGATGGACTGCGGGGATGAGCCAGGGTTTCAGTGCTAATTAGCCTCATGGGAAAAGAAACAAACGACAAGGTCATAAAAATGGGAATCGCATAAGCCGATGTTCCATCGTGCCGCATTATAATGACTCTTTTATCTTTCTCTATAAAAGTAATGTGGAGAGAAAACGTTGTGGTTGAAGTTCCAGATGAAAATGTGGAGTGGTCTCTAATTTTGTCAAGCTAACCATGATCTTTATGTCCTTACTTTGTTCTGTATCACACCCTCTCTCTCTGTCCCCGGGCTTTAGTATTCAGTAAAATCTGCTCAATGTATTCCCAGGGTGTTAATCTGGCATACATGTATCTGAGTAGTTTTCTTATGTGAAGGTACAAGATGAATGTATTTGTGCATAATGGTTGAATGACAGCTGGAAAAGCAAGGGTTGCCTTGTACTTTGAAATAACAAGGAACTAAAGCCTCTAATCACCTGGCATTTTAAATGTAGCTACTGGAGAATAGAGAACTAAAGTAGTCACAAGCAGTACTTGTAAAGCTCAAGGTTTGTGTAAGGATTTTAAAGAGTAAAGCCTGTCTGGTTTGTGAGTGGGGCTTGGGGGGGGGGGAGGGGGACTTTGGAAAAATTTGTTTGTAGAAACTTGTAATCAAAACTCCCTCATTTGGTTCCAGCAAATGTGCAAAATGACTTGAAATAGGCTCATTATAACAAATTGTTATTCTCCGTGCTGATGCTTGGTCTCTCTTGGGTGAGTGGATGTAAATTCTTAAGGATCATTGCATGTTCCTCAATTAACTGAGTGTTTGCAAAATTATCTGATTGACTTGCCTTTCATTAAAGGCAGCCATCCTTTTAATGAGGGTATAGTAAAGCCACTGCAAATTCATTTGTACAAGTGTTAAATATCTCTAAATTTGTTTTTAGAAAACTTAAAATGAAAGATGAAGCATTTTACAGAGCAGGAAGACAGAAATATGTGGGGTTTTTTTTTTTTTTTTTTTTTTTTTTTGCTTTACAGGAAATAAGTGTTGAAAAATGTCCCATCTTCCAGGGTAAATTTTCCTCAAGGACCACCAGGAACAAGATAGAGTTTCTTCTTTCTTAACTATCAAGAGAACTGCATGTGCATCCCACATCCCCACACTGCAGCTTGAGGCAATACTGAGGATTTTATTTATTCATTCATCAATGTTTTCATCCATTTCTGTATATTCATTTATTTGCATTTAGTCTAACTGGCACCTTACATTTACACAGAGGGGGTCATTGGAAGTGAAATGTTTATTGATTTTTTGGTTTCGTTTTTATTTTATTTTATTTTTGCCCAAGGGAAAGTCAACATTATCTGGAAGCCCACACTGAGTTTTAAAATGTGCCTCAAAATAAACAGCTAAATAAATAAATGGATGAATGCATATATGAATAAGAAATAAGCACCCTGGTTTTATTTCTGTAGGTAGTGCAGAAATAAAGGAAAGTAAATGAAAAAGAGCATTAAATGAGTTTAATAAGCCAGCAACAGACTGATTAATGATGATATCCCTTTAATTACAGAATAAAGCCCAACAAGCAGTGGGGGGGTGGGGGGGGGGGGTGACTACATGCAGCAGTTCCTTATGTTCAAACTGAGAAACTTGAGTTATATGAGCAATATCCTTGAGATATAAAGATGAATAAAACTATCATAGATGAAATATTAACCTGCTTGTACTTTATTATCTAATTTTCTGTCTCCACAGGTTTGTGTGTGATATAGATAATAGTCCTTGCAAATTTATCAGGATCTACAATCAGCAGCAGGATGTGGTTACGTTAACTGAAGAGCATTTGTTTAAATCTGAACGCTGAGCCCTTTCTTTCAGCACCTCTACTCCAATAAGTCTTAGAGAAAATTCCTACATATCTCAAGTGTCCCAAAATTTGGCTCGTTTAAAAGTGATTTTATTGCATGAAAACAGACAGAAAACATTAGATACTCAGCTGAACACCCTAAATCCAACTATGTCAGGGGCTACTCAAGTTTACAGACAAACTGGCAACTATTTCTGCAGTGGTTTAGAGGACTCCTGTCATAAGTTCTTAGATTTAACCAGTAGATGAAGAAAATAATCATATGATGAGTCTTGACTGAAAAGAACAATTTGTTGCACTGGGATGCAAAATAATTCAGCTTGCCAGCTTAAACTTTTAAATGTTTTGTTGAAGTTGTGTTAGTTATTACCAATTTGTCATGTTTGCTTTTTTAGACCTGTCTGGCATTTGCAATAAAATAACTGCCCTCTACACAAGTGTAGGCCACTGTGTGTTCTTCAATCTCTCTGGTACTTGTGCGCATGTGGAGCACGTGGTTGTGCGTTTTCCTTTTTTATATTGTTTATCAAAAGTACCCAGAGCTGGTGCCAGGTGTAATGTTTTTAAATTACAGTAATTTATGTCAGCATGGAAACATATTGAATGTTAAACATGTACAGTAATTGTTGACATTTGAGCTCAATTTAAAGGTATTAGTAGATTTATTTTCTACCTAAAGTGTAAAAACACAAATGAAAGTCTCTATATTATTATATATGCCCACTTATCATATGTCCTCTCACACGTATGATATTTTACTAATAAATATGTCAGTGCTATGTAGACTTTAATGTCATGAGCGTATTATAATGTTTTATATTATCGCCTATAAGAAAACTTCCAGCAGGCGAAAGTCAATAATTGGTGTGCAGCCTTACGCATCACATCTAACTAATTCTTGTCTCCACCTCACTCTGACTGCCACCCCTGCTGCCCATTTGCAATATTGCTGAGGTAACAAGCCCTCAAAATCTTCCAATATGTGCAGAGATGGGCGGTAGCACTTCACGCTGCGCCTCTCAAGTGTCTCAAGTTAAAACTCATGCGCGCTATTCTCGTTCAGTATGTCGAGGGTTGGGATGGATAGATGCACGGGAGTCACCGTGCAGGCATCCTGCTGACTCCCCTCACTTTTTTTTTTTCTTTGTTTCTTAGTTGTTGTTGTTTTTATATTCTCGGCTAAAACGGACCAGGGACATTCTGCAACAGCATGTCGGCTGCAAAGATTTTGCTCCACAGACTCCTCTTGTGCTTTTCTGTAACAGGTATCGCTTTCGCGCTACCCGACAGCACTGGATTATTTTACGCACTTAGATCTGAACTATCGGAAGATGCTATTTTGGTGGCAAACAACGGAATACGCGTGCCTTTCGGGAGATCAGTCTCCATCGATCCCATCAATGATTTGGTGATTCAGACCCAGCCGGGAGACCGCTGCAGCATCACTGTGCTGGATAATGATCCGCTCTCACAGAGACCGGGACATCTATCTCCCAAAAAGTTTCCATGTGATTTCGGTCCCAATGATGTGACATACTCCCACTACGGCTCGAGGAGTCCAGCTAAAGACAGAGTGCGGCTCCAGCTCAGGTATGACGCCCAAACTGAAACCGTTATCATACCATTTATGATGGAAGTTGAGGTAGTTTTTACGCAGCTGGAGTTACTCACCAAAAACATGCCCCTCACAGTTGATAATCTCAGAGGCATCAGTAATCCTATCGATACGAAGATTTTAGAGTTTACCTATGACAGAGACTCTTACATATGTGAGGTGGCATCTCTGACCGGTGCCAGCATGCTGCCTAGATATGGACAACTTATAGATGGAGGGAAACTTTCCACAATGTTGGACTGTGATGAATTTACACGGGCTGATATCCGCTACCAGCACACATTTCACCACAAGTCCCCCAACAGAGATTATGTTCCCATGGTTGTTGAGCTGCATGATAAGGAAGGCAATCTAGTGAAACAGGAATATTTTCATCTTATGATTCGCATTAAGGGGGGAGAAGAGAACACTGCCCCCAAACCCAGCTTTGTGTCCATGATGATGATGGAAGTGAGCCAGTTTGTCATGACTGCCCTCACGCCTGACATGCTTGCTGCTGAGGATGCAGAGTCAGACCCAGAGGAGCTCATTTTCAACATCACTTCCACTTTATCCTATGAGGAAGGCTACATAGTCAGCACTGATGACAGAAACCTCCCGATCACATCTTTCTACCAAAGAGACTTGCGGGATCTGAAAATAGCCTACGTCCCACCATCGCTAGACTCAGACACTGAGAGGATTTTCCAGCTTGAGTTTGAGGTGTTGGACACGGAGGGGGCCTTCTCAGACCCTTTTGCTTTCATGATCGTGGTGAAGCCGATGAACACGCTTGCCCCTGTGGTGACACGCAACACAGGTCAGCTGCTGTATGAGGGGCAATCCCGGCCTCTTATTAGCTCTCATAACCTGGAGATCAGTGATGAGGATAATCTGGATGCTGTCAGAGTCACAGTGATGGACGGGCTTCGGCACGGAGATCTCCTTGTGTTAGGATCTCACAGGAAATTCTTCACACCTGAAGACATTACAGCAGGGGTTGTTGTGTACCAGCATGATGGGAGCGACACGTACAGTGACAACATCATATTTAAGATGACAGATGGGAAAAATGAAGTAGAATTCCTCTTTCCCATTACAATTGTTCCCACTGATGACGAGCCACCTATTATCAATGCAAACACTGGTCTGATGCTTTTCAAAAAACAAATGATGCCTATATCTTCTCTCATGCTCAGCGCCACAGATATTGACTCTGAAGACTCAACAATTAAATTTACCATTGTTCCCCCTTTTTCCACAATTGGAACAGTGTTATTAAGGCAGTCAGATGCCCCAGAGGACCCTTCCTCTTGGAAGTTTAACTCTGAGGAAGAGGTGTATGAGAAGGAGGTGACAGAGTGGCTTCAGAAAGACATCACAGATGGGAAATTGTTTTACAGGCACATTGGCCCCCACAACACAGATACAGTCACAGATCAGTTTGTATTTATGGTTCAGGATGACAACGATCCACCTAATCTATCCGGAGAAAGCACATTTGTAATTCGTGTCTTACCTATTGATGATGCACCACCTGAGCTGTTCCCTGGGACCACGCTGCGCATGACAGTTGAGGAATACCAGATCACTCATTTCAGCAAAGAAGTTCTACGATTCACTGATTTAGACTCTGAGGACCGTGATCTAAAATATACAGTTATCCAGCCTCCGACAGATGTAGATGAAAACAACCCAGTTGTGTTTGGTTCTTTGGTTTTGACAGACAAACATGACACTGAAGTGACAGAGTTCACACAGGCTCAAATCAACCATCATAAAGTCTCCTATGCCCCCCCAGATATTGAGTTGGGAATCACAGCCCATGTCGTGCAGTTCCGTTATACTGTTGAAGACACAGCTGGGAACAGTGCTGAAGGTGCTTTCACTATCTACCTGCAGCCAGTCAACAACAAACCTCCGCAGATTACAAACACCGGCTTCGGTGTGTTTGAACGTGGCACACATATAATTACCATAGCTGAGCTGGATGCCTCAGACCTCGACACAGAGAGTGAGCAAATAACCTTTACTCTGAGCCAGCCGCCTAAGCATGGGCAGATCCAGGTTGAGTTAATCACCCTGGAGAAAAAAGGGATGTTTAGACTGGAAGATATCGCAGAGGGGAAGATATCGTACACTCATAGTGGAGAGGAGACACTGAGTGATGAATTTCAGCTGGATGTCAGCGATGGCATTCATATTGTAACTGTTACAACCAAAGTTAATGTTAAGGCTGTTGATGATGAAACACCAACAATCAACCTGCCAGTGGGAACCATCGGGTCTCATATGGATGTGCTGGAAAATGGAGCCACAGAAATTACAACTAATGTGATTAATGGTCATGATGACGACACAGATGATCTCCAGCTAACATTTATTGTAGAGGATCCTCCAATTTTTGGTGAAATATTGGTTAAAGGAGTACCTGCCACTAGGTTTACACAAGCTGATATAATAAATGGCGTGGTGGCGTATGCGCACACTGGTGGGGAGATTGGCCTTTCTTCTCAGCTGGATGGATTCAATTTGACTCTCACGGACATGTCTGATGACTGGACAGTAGGTGGAAATAAAGTCAGTGGTGTCCATGTTCAAATCACTGTCCTTCCCGTTGACAATCAGGCCCCCGAGGTCGGAGTTGGGATTCAATTCAGCGTCATTGAAGGGGAGAAATATGCTATCGGCCCTCAGCACTTGAATGCTGATGATAATGACACTCCATCGGATGATATACTTTGCACCATCATTGTCCAGCCCAATGCTGGCTATGTTGAAAATATATCCCCTGCCCCAGGCTCAGAAAAGTCAAGGTCAGGAACAGCTATTAGTGCTTTTACCATCAGGGACATCAGGGAGGGAAATATCTTCTATGTGCAGAGTATTCACAAAGGGGTAGAGCCAGTGGAGGATAGGTTCACGTTTAGGTGTTCTGATGGCATCAGTTTCTCAGCAAACCATTTTTTCCCAATCATTATCATCCCAGCAAATGATGAAAAGCCTGAGATTTACTTGAGAGAGATAGTAGTGATGGAGGGGATGAACATTGTCATAGACACCCCGATTCTCAATGGAGTCGATGCTGATATTCCACCCGAAGAGCTGATGTTTATCATTTCCAAACCCCCCCAAAATGGTGCAATTTTAAACCAGCTATCCACAGGTTCAGTTTTGGTGACTAATTTCACCTTGGAACAAATAAGAGAGGCATCAAGCATTATTTATGAGCATGATGACTCAGAGACAACAGAGGATAGCTTTGATGTCATTCTTACGGATGGAAAGTACTCTGTGCAAAAAACAGCTCTGGTCATGATCATCCCTGTTGATGACGAAACCCCGAGAATGACCATCAATGATGGCCTGGAGGTGGAAATCGGAGAGACCAAAGAAATCAACAATAAAGTACTCAAAGCAACGGATTTAGATTCAGATGATAGTACGCTGACTTATATTATCCGATTCGGACCTGGTCAGGGTTTCCTGCAGAGAAAAATCCTTTCTGGGTTTCTAGAAAACATCACTATTGGCATGAATTTTACACAAGCTGAAATTGATGCAGGGCTAATATTTTATTCACACAATGGACAGGAGGGCATCCGAGACTTGGTCAAGTTTGATGTTACTGATGGAATTAACCCACTCATTGATCGTTACTTCTACGTCACAATTGGCAGTATTGACATGGTTTTCCCAGATGTGGTTAGTAAAGGTGTGTCTCTGAGAGAAGGTGGCAGAGTGACTTTAACCACAGATCTACTCAGCACCACTGACCTCAACAGCCCCGATGAAAACTTGGTGTTTACTGTCACCCGTGCCCCTGTCCGGGGTCACTTGGAGTGTACGGACACTCCTGGGATGCCAATTGTGTCTTTCACCCAGCTTCAGTTAGCTGGCAGTAAGATTTTCTACATCCACACCTCAGATGATGAAGTGAAAATGGACAGCTTTGAGTTTGAAGTCACTGATGGTTACAACCCTATTTTCAGAACTTTTAGGATATCCATTGTGGATGTTGACAATAAAAAACCAGTTGTGACTGTAAATAGCCTAGTAGTCACAGAAGGACAGCTTAAGCTGATTACACCGTTTGAGCTTAATGCTGAAGACCAGGACACAGCCGAGAAGTTGATCAAATTTACCATCACCCAGCCACCTGTTCACGGCAAACTACTCTACAACAAGTCCACACCTGTCACCAGCTTCACAAAACAAGACCTCAATGAAAATCTCATCAGCTACAAACACGATGGGACTGAATCATCAGAGGACTCTTTTTCTTTTACAGTCACTGATGGCACACACACTGACTTCTATGTTTTCCCCAACACGGTCTTCGAGACTAGACGTCCTCAGACTATGAAGATCATTACCGTGGCAGTTGACAATGGTGTCCCTCAGATTGTGGTGAACAAAGGTGCATCTACTTTGAAAATTTTGACCACAGGTCACCTTGGGTTCCTTATTAGCCCCAGAGTGCTGAGGGCAGAAGACAGAGACAGCAGACAAGCCACCCTGAAGTTCCACATCACCGCTCAGCCCAAATATGGCTATATTGTTAACCTGGGACGTGGAAACAACTCCATCGGCACCTTCAGTCAAGGTAAGCTCTAACTGAAAAAAAATACAAATATTCCTCTTTGTTTCAATCAGAGTTGCACATTGTGTTATAATTAAATTACTTTTTTTCAGTTGTCTGATTTATCACATACAACATATAACCATAAAATGGCAATATTTTTATTGTTGTGTCTACTTACAACGTTCTAATTATCTTTAGCAAGCAGAGTGGCTGCTTATTCTTACCATTTCAGGGTGCACTATTGCTCTGCTTGTTTCACTTGAGAACAAATTGTTGAGAATACATATTGAATCTGAACCAGGTTTGTTAGAGCAGGGGGATGGTGGCCCCCGGTGACCGATATTGGACAAGCCTGCTCTAAGTGTAAGCTGAAAACTGTCTATAAAACCAAAGAGGATTAAGTGGTTTTCAGTAGACAAAATCTGCTTCTCTCACTAATAATAATGCCAAATTCATATTTTTAATAAGTCATTAATGATAACTTAGTTGGTATGTGTTAATGTATTTGTAAGAAATAACACATTATTTCCGCTGATTAATCCCTTTTCATTAATGTGTTAATTTTAATGGTCTTAATAAAAATCTCAACTTGATTTAATATTCTTTTTCCAATGATCTGGCAAATCATAATTCTATCTTGGGGTCCTGTGGGAAGCGGCACCCCCAGTTTGAGAAAAGATTGCCCTAATGTGTGATTTGATACTAAACTAAAACAGAAAAATTAAATTCCCTGTAAATTTTAATTAATTTTTCACCCATCACCTTCTGAAGAACTTAATTTATGCAGTTATAATTATTCACATGTGTGACAAGTATTGACTTGAGAATTTCAATAGTTAGTTTGTGGGCTTGATTTAGATGTGCAATGCTCATGAAATCATAATTAGCAGACCAAAGTTAGAGGCTGATGTTTTGGAGATGGCATAAATGAATTATATATCCTTTCTTAATCTCTGGGGAAGTGTTCACATCTGATGTTCTCCACGGAGGTCTGTTAAATGAAGCGGGACACAGGTAGAGAAATGTGTGAAAAGGTCAGTGCTGAGCTCAAAGTGACAGGATGGTATTTGAGTTGCAGCATATTCTGGTACTTTCACCAAGTCAGACCAATTTTGAGACAATTAATTTGTATTCCTTGTGTCCTGAACACACCACACTTGCTGTAATTATATCTCTCTTCCTCACCAACATACAGAGCAAGCTGTGCCCCCTTATCCTGGAGTTGAACATAAGGGCATGTCTCTTGACTGATATTGCGGCGGAAATCTATGCAACAATGCTGCTGATTGCAGTTTGAAGTAATGCAATGATCATGCTGAGGCAATTAAACCAACAACTAAGAAAATTTACCTGCTTGGTGTAAGCACAGACATGAGCTAAGAGCACAAAAAGATTTCTAGAGCCTTCAGGAGATGGACACTTCACACAGCTTGTGTGCAATGGCGGGCTTTGAAACAAAAAAGGGCACAGATGAGACAGCAGAGGGAAAGAAAAGCACAGGGCAGAAGAGGGGGAAGAGCATGCAGGCAAAGTGGAAGAGAGTGCGAAGGAGATGGGTGGGGAGAGTGGGGGGTGGAGGTGACATGAGAGAAATAAAGAATGAGGGAAGGGGCATGAGAGATTGAGTCAGAGAGAGCAAACAGGCTCGTCAGATGAATCAGTCAGGTGAAAGAGACAACCCTTTGCTCTTTATTTACTTGTCCTATTTCCAGGGCACATCCCGAGAGTCATTCTCTTTAAATATTGAATGAATCTTGTGCATCCAACCCCCCTTCTCTCCACCCCCTCTTCACACTTTCACTACATTCGCAGAGTTGGCTTTATATTTGTAAGGTCTCCGAGTTCAAGTCTATGCCACAGATCCTTCCTGAACGCTAATCTATAAGTAAAATATCCTCACAAGAAGCCGTGTATATATGCCAAATAGTTATTCATGTTTATCCGTGTTAAAATGAAAAAAAGGATCAGCAGCGATGACAGGAAACCACCCATAGAAAGAGGATGGGAGTTTATACTTTTATGAACCTTCTTCCTTTGACATCTATTATTGAAGGAGATGGTTTGCAGGGGCCAAGCCCTTTGACAATGTTGATGATTTTCCTGCGCTGTAATAAATGTTTTGCAGGGGGAAAAAAATGTCGCCACAACCCTGTAATTCAGACAAAATAGAGAAACAGATGTGCAGTGCGCCACACAATCCTGTTTTTAACATTCTTAACTTGTCTGTCATTAAAGATCCACAATCACCTGTTTTGTTTTTTTTTCGTTTTTTTTTTGGTGGTGGTGGTGGTGGTGGGGGGGGGGGGGGGTTGAAACAAACAGTTGGCAGGTTTTGGGTTTAAAACTCTTTTGGTTTAGATTGAAGTGTCTTGAATA
>JBAMHX010000017.1:11247596-11257769 GCA_037177515.1 Pseudomugil tenellus | reverse complement strand
ATATATATATATATATATATATATATATATATATATATATATATATAAATGCAGCCTTATAACAGTAGGATTTTTTTTATTATCTTTCAGGAAAACATTACTGAGATTTTCCGTCCACTACAATCTTATTTTCGGCAGCTCACAGACCGAAAGCTCAGCAGGCATGTAGACTCACATTGATCTGTGTCAGTCAGATCAAGGATTTAATGCTTTCAACTACTCTTTGATATTAACACTAACATCTCTTGACTTTGCGTAGCCTCAAGTTTCATGACTAAATAAACTCCTCTCCAGTCAATGTGCGAGAATTTAGGTTAGCTCCTGAAAAATAGTCAAGAATAAAGCTGATTTTTTGTGAGGGTTTAGGCATTTCTTTTGATGACCTTTGAAAGGAATAATTGTACTCAACAAGGGTCTGCTCTAAATGCTGAGAATCTATACATCTTTAGATACAGCCATTTGAAGAAAAGTAAAAAAGAAAAGCAGGCTACTGTGTTCTAAGAACTTTTATGGAAGAAGAAACAAAGCAAAACTAAGATTTATTTAATAGAGAACATATTTTTCTCTTTCATTGATTACTTTTTGTTCTAACTAGCCTACACCTTTTTCATTCTGCATTGCAGGGTTTATTATATTGTTTTTTCTCTACAATTCAGGTCGAAATTGAAGAAATTTAGATGAAAACATTGTTACTTTGAAAGAATAAAAAAGAAAAGGTTGTTAATAATATCTTAATAAACATGGAACTCCAGCCAGCAGTTACCTGGCAAACTTGACATTAATTCTTTTAGATGGCATGTTGTCATGATGACGTATTTGCCATGGCAACCGAAGCTGCCATAGGGGAAAACAATGCCTTAGTCTCATTCAGTTATTATGTTATTGGCTCACTGCAGGTTGGCTTGAATTACCTAAATTTTGATGTACTTATTTCACATGAGTTTTTTAATATCAATATCACCTACCAGTAAAGGAATTCGCATGATATAAAAGGAAGTTACAGAAGCATTTGGCCATCACAACCATTAAAAAAACTGTTTCTTGTTTTACCAAAAACATCTCTTTATAATGAGAAAGTTTCTCAATTTAATGAGATAAATATCTTGTTTTAAGGAAATATGTTTCTCGTTAAAACGAGGTTAATATAATTATATTTTTTCTCGTCTAAGTGACAAAGTTGTCTTTTTTCCCTCAGTGTGGAAATGCATTCCTCGGACAAATTTTCACTTCTTAAAACCCACCCCTCTCCATCTTCTTGCTGTTCCTTCCGGACCAGAATCAAAATTTCCCCGAGAAGGCAATGTTAAACTTATCACATAATAACAAGATAACTTTGTCATTTAGATGATAAAATATTATCAAATTAACCTCGTTTTAACAAAAAACATTCTCGTTAAAGTTTCTCAATATAACAGGATTTTATCTTGTTATATTGAGAAACTTTCTCATTATAACGAGATATGTTTTTCATTAAAACGAGAAACTGGTCAAATATTTTTTTCATGGTTACAATGGCCAAACGCTTCCAAAGGAAGTTGAGTGTTGTTGGACTGGAAAAATGTCCCTATAGGCTTCAAGAGAGTATATGGTTGTACGATCCATTAGCAGGGCTAAAGGGGAATGCCCCAATCAGAGTTCATCTAAGATGCAGAGTCAGATTTTTAAGAAAAAAAAACCCAATTCAACAAGCAAAAAGGAAGCGAGGTTAAAAAAGAATCTTGTCCATTGCTTATGGTATTCTGAATGCAACCGCTAACAGTTAGCTAACAGTTAGCCTAAATACATCTGGTCTGACTCATAATTAAGAGGTCTTCAGTAAAATGAGTTCTTTGCAGTTTTAATGTTATTATTTAGTGTGTATATTATTATGTAATATCACTGAATGTGCAGTTACTGGTTGTAAAATGAAGGCCATAGACGTAGGTATAGTTGGACTTTGGTTGCCACAACTTTTCAACCATCACCAATATGTCCGATCGTATTTGGCATCTATTGATGGCCCTCAGCCACTTATCTCCACTTGAAACCCTTGTTTTTTTTTGTTTTTTTAAATTGGCTGCACAGCTGACTACTCCACAGGATTTTGGCATGTCTCCTCTGTAGTGTTGCTAGGGGCCGTTTCACCCACACTAAGATGGCGGGCTTTGTTACTATGGAATGAAGTCAAACTGTCCCGGTTGTCCGTCTAACAGAATTATAAGACATTTTGTTTACATTCAGTTTCGTGCTGCACGCAGAGTACGGCAGCTGTAGCTGAAAGGGATTGAAATGAAATCACTGAGACTGGACTATGTTTTCAGAAAAAAAAGGATCTTTAAGGAGCCTTAAAGACAAGTTCATACAAGGCTCAAAGCTTCATCGCAGTGAGAAACCTTTTCACATTACTGTGCAGTAAGGTTACATGCCTTTTGATATTAAGGCTCTTCGGTTGGGAGGTAATCTCATCTGACAGGACTGCTCTTAGAGATTATTTCTTGAAGTACACTGTGCATTTCAAGCCTGTATCAGAACTGCGGCAGTAAAGCATCAAAGTTTTTCTCTAAGCTTTTCAAAGAATGCCCTGATGGCTGAAATGTGGTGGAAAGGAACTATGATCCTTAATTGTTTTTTTTTTTTTTTTGTTTTTTTTTTTGTTTTGTTGATGTTTTTTATTTTTTATTTTTTAACTGAGTTTTTGCAAGGAAAGCCTTTTAGAGAGGGTGCAAAGTGGATTTAGCTCAACTGAGAATGATTACAAAGCTGCTTGTGTCTTTTTTTTGTTTGTTTTTTGTACTGTCAGCACATGTGAAAGGTCTTTATCCCCCTAAAAGACTGGAGCATTGAAACAGCCTGATGCCTACTGATTCAGATCCCTGTTGTCTGTCCACAGCTACTCACTCTCAGGGAGAGGTCGTACAGAAGGAAAACACTTACACAAGCACCCATTTTAAACATACATGCCACGATTTTAGGCAGCTTATGTTAAACGGAATGAAAGTCAAGATTGTAGACGCAGGTGGAGTTGGGATTGAAGAGATGTGCATGTGAGTAGTTTTGTTTGCAATCATTAAGTGATGGTTGAACTTGGCTTGCAGGCTTTTTGGAGGATGTGTGATTATATTAGCTGTTTCCTCACCTCAGCATGTTGTAGCAATGTCTGCAAAGCAGGGAAGTGCTGAACTTTTCACCTCTGTGTTTTAGCACTATGTCAGCAAACCATGTTAGAGCTTTAGTCTAACAGATAGCTGCACCAAATGTGTGCTGGAGGGTTTCATCCTCAGTCTTTATCATGGATTTGTGACAGAGAGGCACGTTTTTCTCTTGCATAAAGGTATTGGAATTACAGTGCACTCTCTGTCTGGGCACTCTGCATGATGATGGAGATTTTTTAGAATTTTTAAACACCTTGCTTTATGGTTTTATGATACATAAGTATAACTTGGGGAAAGAAACAAGAACAAATATGATATCCTTCCAAGTAAAACACACACATTTATTACAGCATTTAGAAGAATGGCTTGCAAAGATCAGCGTTCTTTTGGTCCCATTTTTGCTGTTTCCTCATGATTTCCATTTATTAATGTAGCCTTTCCTCTGAGAGCTCTGTGCATGGGTAAATTATATGCAAAAAAGCAGCATTCTTACTCTCCACTTGTTGATGTGGCACCTCTATAATGCTTCCTAGATCATACATATATACATATATATACATATATATGTACATACATATATATATGTGTGTGTGTGTGTGTATGTGTATGTGTGTGTGTGTGTGTGTGTGTGTGTGTGTGTGTGTACTTGAAAGTTCTGAGTCATATAATAGAGAGTGAAAATAAATCTTGAATTAATCATAGAGCTTGAAAAAACAGATCTAATGACATAGGATACATATGGTATGGTTTCTTATGTATGAATGCTGTAACTCATATTTAATGTTCTCAAACAGAATTGTTTTGAACTTTTAGCTTGAACATAGAAAGTGATTTTCTTCATTTTGCTTTTGCTCCCTTCTGCCACAGAGTTTACCCTCATCGTTTCCTTTCCAGTTTAAGCAGAATGTTGAATGTGGCATGAAAATTAGATAAATAAATAAGCCAAGATTCAGGTATGAAAATATTTGAAAGAAATTCATATAAAGAATACATTACAACTTAATGAATCTAAGTATGTAAAGCATAGGTATGAACAACTTGTGTGGGTTTTGTAAGTTTGGGTTTGTAACATTTTAATGCTAACAAAGACATAAAATATGCTTTATTCTTTTAATATTTTCTCTTTTCATTAGGTGGGAACAAGTTGAACGGCCAGCAGTTCCGTCTGGACTGGGCCTGGATCTCTCTGGAGAGAGAATATTATGTGGTGGATGAGGAGGAAATGTTCCTGGACGTGGTGCTGAAACGGAGAGGATACCTGGGAGAGACATCATTCATTGGTTAGTATGTTTCTCTTTGTTTTTCAGCACATGAATAAGAGGCTTTACGTTTTGTGGTTTTGGACACACTACTTTTCTTGTCACTCAGCAGTTTGTTCTCCTTCCCCTTTGCTTTGCTTCTCTCTGATTTTATCATGATTACATTATTAAACATTGAACATTAGGAATGTTTGATATTGGATTTATTTATTTAGTGTTTTGTCTTTACCAAAATCCATTATACGGGTTGTATCCAACTCTTAATTTCTGATAACTACTGAAAATGAAAGAAACTAAATTATTTCAGGTTGCTAAGACATCGAAGTTTCTGATTTCATCAGAAATCCTTTGGAATAAAGTTCAGGAAATAACATGGAAGCTTGTTGGGCCTCATTCACCAATATCTTCTTATAAATTTGTTTTAAAATGTTACTTAAGGAGTTGTTTTTCCTTTCCTTTTACAAAACCTCTCCATCAGATTAATAAACATCCCCACCAGCATGTGCATAAGGGTTCCATTTGGGCTGCAGATAAGAGTTCAACGTGGGTTTGTTTGTAGCTTCCACCTCCATTTGCCTTTATGGAAGTTGGGTCTGATGAGGTTTCAGCTGACATTTATGGGATGATACACTTGTGTTTGACGGTGCAGATCTGGCGTGTGTGTTCAGTCTTTTGCACTGATTGTGTGAAGAAAACCAGCAACAGAATCAAATTTGTCTTGACTGTAACTTGAATGAAAGAAATGGATGAAGAATAGTTTAGTTTTACCTTTAAGAGAAATTCAGCAGATTACTCCAGACTACTTGTAAAATTTGCTCATATATATATATATATATATATATATATATATGTATATGTAAAGAAAAAAAGAAAGAAAAAAAGAAAGAAAGAAACTATTTTAACTCCCTCAACCATTTAGGACATTAAAGAAAGTGAAGAGCCAAAATGATATAACCTTTACCTTTCTATGGCTTCAAAATAAATATGATACATTTTAAATGGACTGCTGGGATAGGCTTCAGCTTCCCGCGACCCTGAATTGGATGAAGTGGTTATGATAATGAATGGATAGATGAACTTTTTTAATGATTAGAGATAGTTTACTCAGTAATAAAACATATGCATACGGACATACCTCAGAGTTTGTGATTGATGTGGGGCACAGTTCCTTTTTTAATATAAATTGCTCTTCTTAATATTTTTGACCAATGCTACAGGAAGTGTTTTTTTGTGTGTCTCTCACACACACAAAGAACCGCACTAGGAAAATAAGGCCATCTGCTATGTTAAATGTAACTAAACAATAAAAGCTACACTACAGCAACCTGAGTCAGGAAACCTTAACAACCAGCACAAAACATTTTCACATGTTTTCAATCCGTTTACTTTAAGAGAAACACACCACCAAATTGTTAGGTTTAATTAAAAATGGGGTCTTTCAAAATGTCCCCACAAGTTTATTAGTCCATATTTATTGCAGTCATGACAGGCTTAACTCAATTATTTCTTGTGACATGGTACTGTTAATGTACAAATCTGTTGCATGATTCTATTACTAAAATGCATTTGCACTTAAATTTGGTGATAGAAATGTCCATTGTACACCCATGTGCTGAATAAACCTGAGGAAATCTAAACTAAATAACCATTTACAACATTCCTTTTCAAAATTGTAATCACAGTTATCACATTCATCCTCAAATTCAAAACACTTTAGTTTACCCTTGAAAAATTTTTTAATTAATTTTTTGTTTTATGACAAACTAGCTCCAAGGTTACCCTGTGGTGTTTTCGAGACAAAAAAAAGCAACAGACTCTTTTCCATGGCACTCAGAGTTCAGCTTAATTAGACCGACAAGCATAAGTAAAGCATTGAGATGAACGTGAGACAACGACGAGGGCCCAAATCCGCAACAAGGTTTCACACTGACCAGCTGACTCGGATTAAATCCTTGGAGACAGAATAAAAACCGATGAGAGCAGAGGTGATTATTGTTATTTAGTTTTATTCTCCCTCCCTGGGCTAATAAGAAACTCTAACCATATAAGATGCCAGTTTTTTAAGCAGCACTGGTGTGGTGCAGTGGTTGGCACTGTCACCAAAAGTAGACAACGGTAAATTAGATTAGCTAATGATTGCAATGTAATGTGACAATGCTAACCATTGCACCCTGTTCTGAGTAACTTTGTGATGTTAAGCTCAAACCTTGTGGTCCTCTAAGGAGAGGCAGGTATTGCTGAGAGTCTTAAACACACTGTACATCACTTAATAAATGAGAAAGGGCCCCTTAAGACAGCGAAAGGAAGCACAGCATAGAAGGAAAGAAACACGTATGTGTGTTGAATGGAGCTTGCCCACCGACTCCAGCTACACTTATGTTAATTGCAGTTTTTCACTGTTGCTGACATGCTGAACTAAGTCGCCAATGTTATCCATCAGCCAGCCTCATCTAGCTCACATTGGCTAGCTGGTTGCACAATATTCAGCAATGGAGGTGAGTCATTCACTGAACTGATTCAGGACATGCCCACACGTAGCCGGGTTTTTTGTAAAACCGTATATTTTACCACCTCCAGCTAGTAAAAAAAATGTGTCCACACAACCTCTTTTTTTTTTTTTATAAAAATCCATCAACAACTATCCGCAATAGCGCACTGTGAAGCACATTCATAATTATATCAAACCTTGTTTTTGTACTCTACCCTTGTCAGCTAAATCAGAGGTCCCCAACAAGCGGGCGGGGGACCGGTACTGGTCCGTGGTTCATTTGGTACTGGGACGCACAGAAATAATAATAATAACGACCGCATTCTGGCTAAGTTAAAGGAGGACTATCACAAGAAACAAAAAAAATCCACAGTAATTATGTGATTACTGTTTTGCAGATTAGCTTCTGACATCTGCCTTGTAAAAATTATTTTGAATTTCCCTCGCAAATTATGGGCACCACCATGTTCGCGTGCAGCACACAAATTGCGCAAACTCGTGCATTCGAGACGTGATGTCACTCAGGGACAACCACCCACAATGGGTGTCTGTTCGTGTGCTAGTGGGCTTTACTCGTGGCCATTGCTGTTGCTAGACACAAAGCAACAGCAACGGCCACAAGTAAAGCAGACAAGTGCACAAACAAACGCACTTTGCGTTTTACACATCGCCGGTCCGTGAAAAAAATGCCACCATCACACTAGTCCATGGTGCAAAAAAATTTGGCAACCCCTGAGCTAAACAGTACAGTGTGCAGGCAACTTTTATGACATTGACCGGTGATCGCATGACAGTAGACTGTCCTGCTATGTGAGGACATGCGGGAATTAACCCATGATTCCTCCGAGAGAACGGAGGACATTTATGTGCAGTAGTATTTGTGCTTGTAATAACAAACAAACACGAAGCGCCTGGACAACTAATAAAGCTAACAAAGTTTTGAAAGGTTTTGAGGACATCCATGTTGTAGGTCGCATGTAGTGTGATGTGATCGTATTCTGCGCCACGCACAGTGATATTTCCACACCAAAAACCTCGGTATAACTGTCCACATGCAGAATTATAACTCGAGATTTAGAAAATCTTTACTTTGGTCGCCGTTTTTAAAAACAATCACTTATGATGAGCAAATCTGCGTTTTGGTGTTAATTACAGGCCAAATTGAAGAAAAATATCTTAGTTTTGTGAGATACACGGCTACGTGTGGACAAAACCTCAGACAGCTCTCTTAAGTGTGATTTAGGGACTGACATGGCTGCGAACTCTCTAATATCAACAGAAAGACTCAGGTAGTTGACTCTTTTCTCATATCGAAATGACACATAATCATTTTCATATGGAGTGAACCTTCTTCACAAGAGCTTAGATTTGGTGTTTGGCTGTGTCATCCATTCAGGTACTTTGTTAGATGTTTGATATAGTCTTGTGAAAGAAGACACCCTTTAATTTGATATTTCGTTTTATCACTTTTAACTATGTGGCATAAGGTCAAGTAATTTATTATTAATTAATTTAGTTAGATTTAAATTTTTTGCAAATTGCCTTCTGGATAGGGTGTAGAATATTTACCCTAAAATATACCCTATTATTATATAATTATCTTTTCTTGTCAATTCAGTTATGCACATTTGATAACTTGTTCTAATAAAGTTGAACTATTTGTGTAGGCAATTGTCATCTGTGAAATATACTGTAAATTTATTTTACATTTGAATATCTCCAGGTTGTGTCTTTATGTGTTTACTTGCCTGTTTTAAAATAGAACTAGGTACAGTCAATATTCTCAAGAACAATGCAAAGAAACGGGATGAACAAGCAGAGATGTACTTCAATACATGCTCAGCTCAATCTGCTTTCACATTTTGTAGACCAGTATTTGTGTCAAATTTAGCAGTTATACACAAACAAAGATGCTCCATTTTAGGAATGCAGGTAACAGTTTTCATGCATCATCCAAATGAGCAAAGTTTACATATGGACCCACTGACGCATCACATCACGATTACGTGCACATTGACCTAGTTTCGGGCTGGCGGCTGTGTACTTCTGCTATTGCATATATTAACAAGAGCATAGCGTCATTTATTTTAACATTTTTTTTACAGTTTGTAAACAAAGATTATACCGAGTTCTTGTAGTGCAGTAGGTTGCACAAACAGAACATCTTTACGCTAAACATGTTTATGATTGTGAGTACAAGCAGTGAACACAATCAGATTTTTGCCAGGTGTAATCCTGCAGAGAAACAAGTTAATCTTGTGCGTGTTCAATCTGCGTACCTCTCCGTATGTGTTTTAAGAATACAGGATGAGACGATTTTAAGGATCCGAAGGTATTTTTTACTGCCGTCTGTCAGTTAAATGAAAACAGACAACACAGTGTTTTAGCGAAATGCACTTGTAGCTACTGGCCGCCTTGTATAACAGTCAAGTGAGATCGATGATAGACTGACGTTGCCTATAAATTTTTTTGATCTACTGATATCAACTTCGCGATCGATGAGCACCCCTGCGGCAATAATTAATTATTTCATTAATTCTAGACTTTTTGTGTGTCGCTGTCAGCTGTCACTGCTTTTGGTTAGCATGCACACCGCTGAATTGTTTTGCTCTGCAGATTGTCGTGGCTTTGATAAACAATAAAGTATGGTAGATCTCCATCAAAGCTGGAAAATAAGGCAAAAATCACAGTGAAATAGATTAACTACAACATCCACTCTGTCGATATGGAGCGTGTGTGTTGTGCACACGCAGCAGTCCGACACACACGCTGGCAGTCAGCTCTTTCAGCCTCATAAATGTCCATACAGGATTCAGATCAGGTCTCCAAAATAGAACAAATATATAATTTCTGTTATATACACACACTTTCTTCAAACTCAACCAAAGAGTCAAGCCCTTATTTCGATTGTGGTCTTAAGAGGTGGGGTGGGAAGATCGTAAATCCATAGGAAGCATAGTGAGTCATTTGCACTGTTGTATAAAACTTCATGAACATGCCCACAAACAAAAAAAAAATATCCATCCAGCGATTTGTAAGCTTTTAAGGCTTCGGCTCAAATACTTACAAATGTCGCCATACTGCACAAGCGGCCACTTCAACATATTGTCCCACTGCTTTTCGTAAATTTCAAATGGATCAGAAACACCACGCACAACTTTTATTTGTATCTTACAATCCCTCTCTGATAAATGGTCAAGATGGTTAACTTTTGCTTTTAAGCGACTGGATTCCATCATGTAAACACTACGAGTTAAGCCAGTTATGGCGCTATCTTCTGTCGACAGCTAGTGCA
>JBAMHX010000017.1:11221909-11241478 GCA_037177515.1 Pseudomugil tenellus | reverse complement strand
GTAGTGTGTGTGTGTGTGTGTGGGTGTGTGTGTGTGTGTGTGTGTAATCTCTCCTCATCTGGACTCTGGAGAAAAGCTCACCTGCTTATTCGTATTATATACACCACCTCATCATCCTTCTCTTGCTGCCTCATACTTTTGGGTTGCTGCCTCGACTGTCTTACCTTGTACTGTATGTCCCATGAGTTCTTCCTCCTGTCTCACTTCAGCTGTGTGCTTGTTTAGTGTTTGTTCTTGTTCTTTTTTTTTTTCTATTTTCTCCCATCTGTATCCTGTATGTGGTTGTCACCCATTGCAGTGCACCTCATCCAATACCTCTCCAGCTTTGGCTTTGATTTGTCACATCTTCTTGCTCTCCTCCTTCATAAAGCTCTCCATTCTTGTACTTTTTTCCACACGTCATCCTATTGCTTTCCTCTCCTTTTGCTTTTTTCATTTCCATCCTTCCTCTTGTCTTCCTTTGAACCACATCAGGATGCAAGATGGAATTGAAATCTCATTCTTATTTGTTACTCCTTTCATGAGTCACTTTTAAAAAGGATTTTTTTTAAATCTATTTATTTATTTATTTAAATTTTCTGCATGGTCCCTTTCTATTCTATCCTTTTTGTAAGATAAATGGCGAGCTGTTGATGAGGTGCTCTTTTTCCAGGTTGAGATATATCATCTCAAGCGAGATGTATTCCAGCCTCATGCTTATTGCCAACCAGAGTGAATGAAAGGATAATTGCATTTCAGCTAGAGAGAGTAAAAGCTGTTGGGCTTTAACCTCTTCTCAACAGGTCTATACTGCTCTGCTGTCTCCATATGAAATGAGCCTAATGGCACAATAAACATGCAATCAAATTTTACAGAGACAGATAGAAATAGAGAAAGAGAAACAGATTAAGTGAGTTGCCTCTCACTGAATCAAATGCCTCTTTGTTCTGTCCAGTGATTTTCCCATCCTTAAGAATGAGTTTATTTATCCCACTGGACTTTCTAGCACTGATGCTACTCCACTATCAAACCAGAATACACCAGATGACACTTCCCATCGCTACAGATTGGTGGGTGATTTCAAGCATTTTACTGCACACATGTCTGCTTAGTCTGATTATCCACAACTTCAACTTCCCCCCTCAAGATACGAAATGGCTTGTAAACAAGTTAGTCCTTCTAAAATCAACAACTATTTCTTTGTCTTGGTGTCATCTAGGAGCAGATGATCCCTGCACAAAGTTGCTCAGATGCTTTGCACATCTCTGACAAACCCCACCAGCATTAATAGATCAAATAACTTTTGCAGCTGACTCAACTCAGAGCTACATAGAAAATCAAAGGTTTGTACAGAAATGAAAATAACTAGTGCTCGGCCCTCTTAGCTGGTTTATTTGTAATCTCTCTTCACTTCCCCTCACTGCAAAGAAGTTCAACAAAATGAGGCCTGTTGCCACATGGACAACAGTAGACACACGGACCTCCATCTTGAGCAACTTCTACCACATGTAGAAGAATTGGATGGTATTTACAGCACTGGAAAAAAGAACAATTTACTCCCCCTACCAAAAAAAAAAAAACCCCACTTTGCACTCTGCTTTTGAGATGAGAGTGAGTCCAGTTCAACAGATCAATGTTTTTCCAGAATCTTCCTGCTATGTGATTTAACAACAACTTGGTCCAAAGTGTTTGTGAGCAAAAGCATAGTGGGTGTTTTCAAAAGTGCTGGTATGCTCTCATGGAACATGAATTTTACATTTTACATTGAGCTAAACTTGTGAGCAGCATTTGGCTCAATAGCACAAGGAACAACACAGAGCAAAAAACTGGAAAGTTTGTGGTTATAAAAATATCTTTTGTGAGTTTGTGAAAGACTCTTCGTAACTGTCAGTCTGTATGTTGTGCAGACACAAACATGAAGAACTGTAGCTCTATAAGTAATGGTGAAAAGTCATGAGGGTATATATGCTCCTGCTGAGAGGGAACCCCAGTACAACTGACTAGGTGTGTCTTCTCCCCCCAGGGTGTCCAGTCAGGGTTACACAATGAAACTCTACTGTTGAAAGATATCTAATCCTCTCCTTTTTAACACAGTTTTGTGAAGATGTGTTTTATTTGATATGGATCAACTCAACTCACAGCTGGAGAAATTTTAAATTTTGTTTCACAAAAAAAAACGAAAAATGTGTGGATGCTATTCGAAATAAATCGACACAGATTGCAGCAGTTAAGACAACATATCTGATCCTGAATTGGGTGCTGATGTACATTTGATACCTGCAACCAGGTTTAAAAAAACAAGTGCTTTTTTACACTGTTTTTTTTTTCTTTTTCAAGCCATTTTGTATTAGATCTGCTCAAGTTTTGAGTGGAAACCTTTTGAATATTTTCTCGTCAAAGGCGCCTCCACATCATATAAGAAAAGAACATAAAAAACATAATGTTAGCCTGAGTCAGATGGCAATTTGCTAACTGTCATCTAAGCCTTGAAATCACAAATGAAACTTCTTTCACTACAACATCTAACTTGCTTTGCAAAAGAAAATCTGCAGATATTATTTGAAAATTAGATGAGCTGATCAGCTGTAGAGAATTAAACATCGTTCATCTCATCTGCTATTGTTGACTAAATCCAGTATAAGCTGTATAAGCTGATTTAAAAAGATCCTAATCTCCTACCAACAGCGAAATTTTAACTTTCGAAATGAGAAAATAGTTGTCGGAAATGGTTTAATGCTTAATAGTTATTATAAAAAATTTAAGCAACAATAAACTTTGTTTAAGGTTATGTGCAAAGAGTATTTTAGGGTGCAGGTGTCATTTTCATTTTAAATTCAACGCCGTTTGATTCACAGCTCAGCTATTTATTTACAACTATTTTGCAATGGTTTTGTAGTTGACATCTATCATGTTGTTTCCATACTAACCAGTGACATAACCCAAGAAACATGACCAGGTATACACTAACAGAACCACTCAGCGGTAGAACAAGCATACAAGGGTTGTAATGAGTGAACTTCCATTAGTCATGCCCTTAGATTTCCCAGAAATGCTTTTAACAGCCCCCTGAGTGGTAGATTTTTGATGTTATATTTGTTCAGCTACACTGAACCATAGCTGCATCTTCAGCTTTTCCTGCTGAGGCAACACTGTTGGGTTGGTAACCAAAAGGCTTGAAGGGAGGGGGCTTTATTTCACCTTCATTTCAAAGCTGCAGAAATGCTTAATTTTTATATCATGTAACTGTATATTTCCTATCAGTCTCCTAAGTGTGATGTTATGGGGGTAATTGAAGGGAATTCTTCATTCCTCTTATGAATTAATGCTATTTAACATAAATTGGTATTTTAATTATTTTATATTTTGTAAGCTTTGTAAGCTTTAAGTCAGCTTAATAATAGCAACAACAATGGCTTTGATTTATTTAGCAATTATCAAGGCACCAAAAGTGCTTTACATTGAATCCATTATTCAGGTGTGGTTATGGTAAGCTACATATGCAGCCACAGGTGCCAGTTATGAGCCTGAGACTAAATTGAATTCAGTTAACCTCTTCATCACCATGGTGAAGAAGGTTACTACTAGATCGGCCCGGTCATAATGAAGAGGTTCAATTATTACTGATCTTGTGAGCCATGATGCTACTACGTTCATTGAAATTGCGACACCATAACGCTCAACACAGAAGACGGATGCACAAATGGGTGGGCAGTCTGGTACGACTCCTGCATCAGTTATGCAAGTCATTTTAAAGCTTGTCTTCTGCAAGTGTTTATCATTCTGCTACTGATGACATTTACACACAAATTGCCACTCTTAACAATAACAACCATTGCTTTGCAAGTTATTGGGCTTGTTCCAATAAGCAGTTACTGTTTTAAGTTCCTTCTTTCACAAATTTATTTCCTCACTGCACTTTCTCTTCTTCATCAGCCATGACCTTTTTTTATTTTACTCCTTTATTGATAATGGCTAGGAGTTTTATTTAAAAAAAAAAGCAAGATTATTGTTCAAATTAATGTGTAGATTAGGTGTTAGATAATATAACTAAGAGAAGATAAATAAGTACTGCCAAGGAAAACAAAATATGTTATAAACTAGATTAACTACTAATATTTTTGGCACTATTTGCCACAAAACTACTGTTTAAAACAACCAAAAACTAAATTAATGTCATCTCATAACATTTAAGTACTTGTGTAATGCACATGTAGCAAAAATGTCTACGTTTTACAATTAAACACAGGAATATAAAGCTTAAGTAGAAATGAAATCACTTTTAGGCCTTTTATAATCTCTGAAAGTCCTCAGCTGCAAAATGTACAATAAATTTCAGCTTCTTTGTGGCATATTATGCTGACTGTGTGCAGTTTATGACTGAAAGCATCCAACCTCATCTTGTATGCATGCCACCTTCTCTTTCCTGTTGCTGCAGCTATTTGAATATCTGAAAACAGAAAACTGATACATTTTATATACAAGCACAAACATCTGAACCCTTGGGTGTGACTACCTTACTCCCATTAGACACTTTTTTTCCTCACAAAATGATATGAACAGCCTATTTTCAAGTGCAATAAATTACTTTAGACTGTGGCACCAAGGTTCCTCCATCCATGTTTTATATGAAACCCAGTGGTACCTGTAAGCTTTTCACCTTTGAAGAGGATGTATCTCTAAGCATGAATGTTAGATGAAGTAGATTCACATGAAAGGTCTATTATAGATGAAAAAGAGAAACGTTTGAAGAAGAAACAATGTTATACACATGTATAAACTCCCGCGTGCACATCTAATTTTTGAGATATAGCTACTGCAGCCAGTCCATCTCAGTAACCTTAAATACGCTTATCTAAAGGCTTCAATCACAAATTTATCACACACATTCCTGAGGCTCTGTAAGTGATCAGTAAAGAAAAAATAGTCGCAACACCCTTTTTTTCTCACCATGCTGAACAACACTGAAGGGTGTGAATATCTCATCTTTTTTCATCTGTTTTTTCCCCCTGTTTGTCACCTCCCATGGTTATTGTCTGTGCTTTATTTCCACTTCGTTCTTATCTTTTTCTTTTTTTCAACTCATCTGTCTGACTTTCTCGCCTTTTTGTTATCTTTTATGTCCATCGCTGTCTGCGTTCCGCAGGCATTGGTACCCAGGATGGCAGTGCAAAGAAGGACGAGGACTTCAAGGGGAAGACACAGAAGCAGGTCCAGTTCAACCCCGGACAGACCAGAGCCACATGGCGAGTACGGATCCTGTCGGATGGGAAGTATGAGCAGGCCGAGACCTTCCAGATTTTACTTTCGGAACCAGTGATGGGAGTGATGGAGTTCCCAGTCACAGCAACCATTGAGATCCTGGATCCCAGTGATGGTCAGTGCTGCTGATGAACACGTATCATGTACCAATGCAAACCCTGATATGTTACCAAGCAACATTCACTTAGAAGATATAGAGATTTTAAAGTTGCTGATGTCTGCATTGTGGAGTAGTGGTAAGCGCTGAAGCCTCATTGAGAAGGTTGCTGGTTCGAATCTCAGCTCAGGCAGTGGCAGTGTTAGCAGATACCTCCAGTATCTCCAGATACTGTGCCTTCCTCCCACTATTCACGATAGGTTATTTGGTTATTCTAACTTGTCCTTAGGATTGAATGTGTGTGTCCAATTCGTCCAAGTCACCCAATAGGCTCCAGCTACCCGCTATCCTAATTTGGATGAAGCTGTATGGAAAATGGAAGGATGGAAGTTGTAGTGGACAATATAGTGGATGTGGAGAAGATGAGCAACTTTGAGGTCTACCAGATTGCATAAGTCCTAATTCCTGAACTGGTGCGATCCTATTGATCATCAGTAGTTTCATTTCCATTTTTTTCTCTCCCTTTACCCAAGGGCTTCATTACATCGTTTTATGGAGACAGCCTTAGCAAAAGGTTGAAGCTGTTTATTCCAGTCACATTAAACTAAATGACAAACTGCTCAAATGAGAAATGGAGGGTCTATTTAATCCATTTGAAACACTTTCTCTGGAAACACGGATGGGGTTAGTTTGCTTTGGCAAAAGCACAAATCATATATTTGCATGTGAAACCTGTGCAAGGACTCGTGCAGGTGTTACAGACCTCCTTCAGTGATGCAAGGAGGACATCCAGAAAAAGAAGAGAATACTGTACCCCGTGTTACATACCCTCCTTATGGCAGCTATACTTTGAAATTCCCTCTAAGAAAAGCACAAGTGAAGATAAGGCAGATGCACAAAACTCTGTGGATTCATAACTAAATCTGTATGTTTTCTGGAGCTTGTTGTGTCTGTTACCAGATGCAATCTTTTTTCTAGATTTCCAAAGAAACTGATTAATGCTGACACCCTTAATGCTTAACTGATGCACTAGACAGTTCATTTATGCCAATAACTACAACGTCAAGGAATCTCACCTGACATGATAAAATGAGGGAATCTTTTTAAAAGTAAGGAAAGAAAATGCTTTTGTTTATTGGTCTCACTTAGGTAGTTACAAAACACATTAAAATTAATGAATGAGTTTAATAAAACTTCACAAAGGTTTTAAAATCTATATGTCATGTGTGATACAGATAATTACACATTATCTGCAAATCACACATCTGTGTGTAACACGATCCAGAAATAAATGCCTATACATTATTGTCTTGTTTAGATGGAGTTTGCTGTTGGCAAAGCAGAGGAGCACTATTTTGAATGGATGGCCAGAAGAGATGTGTTCCAAGGATGGTGCATGTTTTAGCATCTGTGTACAGTGTCTAGCACTCTCCAAAACAACCCAGTGGTGTTACTTACTAATTAACCAGAATGTAGCAGAAGAAGTATCTATTTTACTCAAAAACTCTATATTTTGTTTTTTCCGCTTTCATCATCATGAATAACTTGTTGTGAGCCATTTTCTGTTGGTTCTTTGTGTCTTTTGCTACAAAATGAAGTGTCAATGCGATATTGACTTAGAGTGACAAACTGGGTGCTGCACTCCAACAAGGCTGAAGGCTTTTCAGCTTTTTTTTTTGTATGCGTTGCCACCCTCTTCAGTGCTACTTCTAAGTAATTATAGATGTACAATGACAGTTTTTCTTGTCACTCTCGTTCTCATTTGTCTCTTCATTCGTTCACTTTCAGACTCTCCCTGACTCATTTTCCCGGCTCAATCTCTCCTCCCCTGTGGGTTAATTATGATGTGTGTGAAGGGCAGGGGCTGGTTTGTTTTCTGTCCTCCCCAGGGACTGTCTAATGTGACAGAGATATGCCTCTCTGTACTCTAATGGGCCAGTGAAGCTTTAGCTATGCCTGTGGCAGTAGCTGTACTATCTTTAATGATGAAAACAGACTTTGTGTGGTCTTCTGGTTAGCCCAAAGATTCCTTCTCTAGTGAACACATCAGCCTGGCTAATATTAGAGAGAGAGAAGGGAGAGCGGATAAACTTTAACTAAAAGTGATCCAAAACTTTGCGAAAACCTAACAAGAGCATCTTCCAACGATATCAAAACTCCCTTTTTGTCTGCGCAATTGCCGGGAGCCATTTCTTATTGCTAAACATTTCTTGCAGATGTAAGAGTGCACATTTTCTGTCTCTGCTATTACTGCGGTGATTAATACGAAAGAGTTGGCTTTTCCTGTAGAGCGTTTGCTTGTGAGATAGCCGAGCTTTCCTCAAAAACTTTATGACTTTCATATATAATCCTAGCACAATGCTGACTTAAGATGAAGGTGGCAGCCTGCTGGTTGAATGGATGCTGCAAGCAGCAGCTTCTTGCCACAGTTGGTGATACGTCACTCTTGATTCATTATTGCAGGGATGCAATATATTAGTAGAGCTTTTACTGTTCTGCATTTTGTGCCAAGGTTACTCCATTAATATGAATAAAGAACCCTTGTTCCCTTTTTGTGTTTAGAAGCACAATGCCAGCTGCAGATGTGTGCACGCTGTTGAAATTGTAAGAGCTTTGTCTCAGTCAAGTTGATCTTTGGAGGTTTTTGCTGCTTTGAACTGCTACATGGCGCCATCAGCAGCAAATCTGTGAGTTGGTTTGTTTTACGTACAGTGCAGAAAGTTAAAAGTGCTACTATCATTTCACAACCAGCCTGTTTATAAGGACAATATCTCTTCATCCATAGAATATTTATGAAATGATCAATAATGGAGAAGTGCAAAGCAGAGTTGTAAAAAGCCAAACAGAAAGTCTCTTTTGGAAAAAAGAAGATAGATTAGGTGCAAGTATTCCCCATTTCATCATCTGTAAATGCATGTGTGTGTTTCTGCTTCATGAATGTTTTAAATGGTTGTGTTTTCCTAAAGGAAGTGAACTTGACCCACTTGGAAAAAAAAACTTTACTTTTTCTAAGACTTTGGTGGATTTATAGATGGTCCATAAGGGAAGTGTGCGATTAGATGGGAAGCAACTGGGGGGTGAAAAGTGTGCAGTATATGTTTGGAGTGCTTGCATTTAATCAGGGCGTATCATTGGATGTGTGTGGGGGGAATAGGTAAGCACTGGACCCCAATCTCCTGCTCTTAGTCCTTGTATGCCCCCTGGGGAGTGACAGATTGTGGACCATGACAGACAGGAGAAATGGTGAACAGGGAATGAGATTGAAAGGAGGAAGAGCGATTTAGCAGGCGTTATCGCAAGAGGAGAAATGTTTGACCTCCCGCTGTGTGTGAGATTGTCTTATGTTGATGTTTTCATCTCCAAGAGTCTCCTCTGGTATTTATCTTGTTTTATACTGTGTTGCATCAAATACATCCGTTTTTTTCTACAGATTTTTCATATTCTAAGACTTAATTTGTGTTTATGTTGCACAAGTAATCCATAAGTGTTTTTTTATCGCACATATTCATTCATGAAGACCCACAAGAAGAACTGGGACAATCTGAATCTCTGTCCACTCTGTTAGTATTTTTATTGGCCCCAGTGCGTCGGCAGAAAGTAACTTCAACACTTCTGCTATTTCACAACACTAGCAAGTTATTTCCTTTGATAGATGATCCTTTCACTGGCCTCAAGTCTCTCTCTCAATCACAAACTCGAGTCAGGAGACAGAGAGGAGTGGAGAATGAAAATAAGCGAGCGTCCGACCCTTATGTGTATACAGAAGTCGATGAGTGAAACTCCCAAGTGATCTACTCTGTGAGATGAACTGGAAGACCTGTAAGTGTAATTGTCTGCCACACATGAAGCAGTAAGAAAAACTTGTGGAGAGGTCTCTTTGAAGATCACCTCTGGTTGCAGCACACCAGAAAACTGCGATGGAGTTATTTTTTCAGTATAAGTAAGCACACTTCAGAACCAACACCTCAGACAAGGAAGATATCAGTGCTGTTCATTAGTGCAGAGCCAGAGCAAAGCTTTCAACACTTATTTGTGCTTGTAATGTAATCTTTAATGTTCTTTGGATTATTGAAGATCTTTTTTTTCTTTTGCATTTCATTACCCTTACCTTTACCCCATTTCTCACTTTACTCTCTTTTTATCTTTTCCAAACAGAGTCGACTGTATTCTTCCCTGAACAGATTCACTCAGCAGAGGAAGACGTTGGGGAGCTTTTCATCCCTGTGCACCGCAGCGGCGACATCAGCGAGGAGCTCATGGTACTCTGCTACACACAGCAGGGTATGGATCCGTCTTTTCATAGATTTTTTTTCCCTCCTCATTCTGATTGTTCTGACCCACCTCACAGGTCAGAATGATCAAATCAGGCAGTGAGTGTCAAAATCAATTCATACTTTGGGATACCATGTTTATCATTAAAAGAGTGGTCAGATTAACGTCTTTTTGTTTGAGGATCTTCTACACATTAAAGCAGAAAGCTTTTTTTTCTTCTCATGTTCTGACTTTTTTTGTTTACAGTTGAATTGTTTTGATTATACCTTTTATGCTCCACATTCATTTGCTATGATATGAAATATTGCACTAAAGTCTTGACGCACCTCACTTTTATATATATTTGCTTCAAACAATTGTTTTCTTGTAATCTTCTATAGTGTTCTGGAGCAATTGGACATATTGATCTGATCATCTGTTCCCTGAAGCGTGATTAGGGAAGGGAACGAGGCTTCAATATGCCGAATGAAACAAGAACTGGACTGAAAATCAGCAACTAAACGTCTTACAGAGTGATGAACCTCAGAGCCTGGACATAGACATTACCAAAGCAGTAGGCAATCATCTTGACTGACAAATGAGTAAATGGCAACAAAAATCCAAAAAGAAGAGCTTTTGAAAGTTCTTCAGGAGGCCTGGAGGACTGTTTCTGAAGAGTATCTAAAGAAATTAGAAGAAAGCTTTTCTAAGAGTTCAGACCATGTGGGAGGATAAAATTCTGTCAAACTAAATTTTGACTTTAAAATTTGTTAGATTATTTGTATCTCACCGCTCACCACAAATCGACTTTGGCTTTCTACAATTTTGAATTAGAATAATAGAAACCGGATGGTTGGATGGGACTCTGTAAGAACTGATTAAAATCCATTTTTACCTCTTAGATTGGATTTTTATTTGTTTGTGAATGTTTCAGGCAAACATTGGATCTATTTCCAATTTTCCTGACTCTATATTAAGAAATGAGGGGTGACTAGACTTTTTTTTAAGTATAACTGGAGTATCAGGCTTTAAATTCACCCACTTTAGGAGTTGGAAACTCCTTAAGTGGATGTGACACCACTTAGCTCATCCAGCTGTACGGGTTTAGTTGTGTCACACTTTGCTTTCAGATCATCCTTTCCATTTTTTAATCAAACTTTCAGCCTCATTTCTTTTTGAGGACTCAAACATCCTTTCAATTATATTTTGCCATTGACAAAGTGAAATATGTGCAAAGTTTCTGTTCTGTGAGAAATAATAAAAGTGGAAGCGTCTTTCCAGTTTGCTCAGTCTTACGGAGAAATAGAAATTACTCAAGTTTACTTCCACAAAGTTTAATGAGAGATAGTGATTTAAATTTTTTCCAATAAACAATTAGGCAGGACATTAAAGCAATGCAATAGCGTTAAATTAGCTGTTTACCAAAACAGCCAAGTATTTATTTATTAATTCATTTCATTGTATCGGACTCCTCATTTGACAACTCCTGTCGTTTATACTATCATCTACTCTGTGATAGGGTTATGTCAGTTTTGCAGCCATGCGTTTGAGATTAAAGCAGTTTGCAAATGCTAATTACGCTGAATTAATTTCAGTCCTTTAACTAGTGTAATTAATGAGATATCCCAAATCTGTCCATGAAACATCCATTGTTTTAATTCCCTACTAATGACTTAGTCCAGGAGAAAAGGGATGAGTTGTTTTGATGAATGGATCCCTTTTACATTATAGCCAAGTCTTACAATTTTGGGCTTTTATTCATTTTACATGTTAATAATATTCTTCACCTGTTATTTGGTTCTGCTGTAGGTTCTGCCACAGGAACTGTGCCCACCACTGTGCTGTCTTACTCGGACTACATCTCCCGTCCAGAGGAGCACAGCAGCCTCCTTCGCTTCGACAAGGGTGAGAGGGAGAAGCCGTGCCGGGTGGTGATCATTGACGACTCTCTATATGAAGAAGAAGAAAGCTTCAACTTGACTCTGTCCTTGCCTGTTGGGGGACGTCTGGGAAGGCACTACCCCACCACCAAAGTCAACATCTTGGGAGATGCGGACGATGGTAAGACATGTCGTTGATGAGCTTTTAGATTTTCGTCTTTACTCACGTTTTGCCTCATTTACACTACATTTCTGTTTGCAGTGACCTTTTCATAAGTTCTGTTAACTTTGCAGATAAAACCTTTAAATCAAAATCTGTTTAAACAGTTTTTTCATCAGATGTTATGTGGCTTAACCTGAATCCCAGCTGCAGTTGTGAACTTTGCAGAAGCTCTTAGTTTTTTTGGTCCCAGTCTGAAAATTGAGAAGATTCCATTTATTGCTGCTTGACTTAATTATTAAAAAAATGCTAATATGCACATTCATAGCCAGACAAAGGCACAGTGTTTCAGTTAAGTTGTCATCTGGGGTTTGCGTTTACATCTGTCCTTGTTTTCATAAATTCAAATCTTTATTGGGAGTGACAGGATTTCTCTTAATCAAACTTGTTTTCAGAGTATCTGGGTTTTGAATTAGAGGACTAAATTGCTGGAAACAACCTGACACAGAGCCTTCACCCACAGCCGACAGATGGAATAAAAATCCGATCTTGCTGCTTTTCTGACATATTGTAATTAGGATGGAGAGTCACACAGGACTCATGCATTATTTGATATCTCCCTCGTCTGCTTCCTCCCAATTGTGCTATTACATGGGCTGAGGAAACAACACATTCTGGAGAGTAGAAACATTTGTAGATTTATCTGGGGATTGATGTGCCTGCAGAGAAATACCTGCTCCAGTCTACAGGCATTCTCTACTATTTCACTGTCCTGTATGGATTTACTTTACAGGCACCGATTGATATCTCTGCTCTAGGTTTTGCTAAATGCCACACTATAGATTGTCACAGGCAAACTTTTTGTCTTTTTTTCTACAGAAAAATAAGTTAAACCGTTGCTATATAGAATGTATAAATTACCATTTTAACAAAAAGTTGAAAGAGTCTCCAAGCCTGAAGAAATGATGTTTTCATCAAACTCTGTGGCTGTTATGCATGTTATACTCATCTGTTTGACATCCACTTTACCAAAATGAATTATTTGGTAAATTATTTATATTTGAAAGATCTTTATGCACTATACAGTATGTTTCAACAAACAAATAAGATGACATCATCAAAGTGGCCTGCACGTCTGATAGCAGAGGTTTCTGTCCACCATGAAAGCATTTGTTGATCATCATGATTCTAAAATACCTGAGATGCTGCATCAAATATTTGTAAAAACAACAAAAGCAAAAAATGTAATACCATCGACTGGGGCCTTGAGAAAGATAATAATAGTGCAAAGATAATAATAACCATATGTTAATAATTGTTTTATGGAAGATATATTGGACATGGACATTTTTACCATTTTGCTGCATTCATTCTTGGTTTAAATAAATCTTAAGAGTTTGGAAATTAGGAGACAATGCACTTTAAAAGTGAGCATTTTAGCTCAACGTTTAAGCCCCCTTCTGGCATAATGTTCATCTATGAGGTGGAAATGTAATGTAATGTAATGAAATGAATATGCGTCAGGTATGAAATGCTTTTCGACCAGTTTACAGAAATACTTATTATTGCCATACAGAATTACTCAACATCTCCCAAGATCAAACATTGCCTTTGGCTGTAAATGTTTCCTTAAAACATTTAATTGTTCCTTAGATGTTAGCAGGTTATCTGTCCTGTCCTTTGCATTAATGAACCCCCCCTCTCCATCATGTGCTGGCTTTGAAGTGCACTCTGATGACCTGAAGGATGCTCCATGCTCCTTCTCTTCTTCTCCCAAAGGGTGCAGGGTCCATAATTTCCAAAAGGAATTTCTCACTTTGACTTGTCAGTTTTTTTTTCTTTCCCTCAATCCATCTTAAATGAGCTTGGGTCCAGAGGGGGTTGCACCATTTCTCCATCCTCTGTATATATATTTTCTCCTTGAACTTGTTCATTATTCTGGGGGGTGCAGCAAGCATTTCTTCTTGGTCTGGGCTCTTTCTTGGATGCACTTTTAAAACCCAGTCACATTACTTACCTACTGTTGTCTCTCAGTGTTATGTCTTATATTTCTTGTTGGCTTTGTAGCTGTCAAGTAGCTGCAGACAGATTTGTTTACATTACAAAGTGCCTCAACTGCTGTAAAGATATATTAGTGATTTTTCAGGCATATTATTTTGATCCTTTGTAGTTTTATTGAGGATTGAAATATTAAAAACAAATTATATCTGGTTATTTGAATACTCTGTTACATAATAGCAAACGACTATAAAAGAAAGCCCATCGTTTGTAGCGCATAGCTCAGGATCTCAACCCCAGTTTAAGAAATAAAGTGTTTTTCTCTCAGACCTTTGACAGTTTTCTTTCAGAAGTCTTTCCAACTCTTGCAGTTTAATGGGCTTTTCATTTGTTCTTTCTGTTTATATTAGAAAGAATAGTGTCAGGGAAGACTCATCATGCCTAACTGAAGACAGCGCTAAATAAAAGAATGACTACTTGCATCTGAGAGCTCATTTAAAGATACAAGCAACTGTGCTAGGTTGACTCTGTATGTGTTTGTGTGTGTGTGTGTGTGTGTGTGTGTGTGTGTGTGTGTGTGTTTGTGTGTGTGTGTTTGTGTGTGTGTGTGGAGGCATCTAGGGTCTAGCTAACAAGAAACCTGACACCTTGCCTGATCGTTAGTAAATTGTCAGAAGACGTCAGTCTTGGTGCTTAGTTCAAAGAAATGGAAATGTGTTTGTGAGAGCTGAACTCCAGGGAGAGATGATGTGTCATTTTCAGTCTCCCAGAGAATAGTATGCTGTCTGACAGCGCTCTAATACCTGCTCCCAGGCAGTCCCACTGCAACCTGCATCCTGTTAATACCACCTGAAATTGCCAAGGAAAATATTGAAACAAATGATGCGACAGCATGTTTTTCTTTGCGTCCATCGTACCCTGCGTCCACAAGCCTGTTTTTCTGACTGCCAGCAACAAGTTAATTTTAGACTGCAAACCTTGCAAAGTAGACATTGTGAAAGGCACGTAATCAACTCTCAAGTGTGACTGATAGTTTTCTCTTTAGCCTCGTTCTTTCTTACCCCGGGTCAAAGTCAAGTCAACGAGGATGTTCCATTTCCACCTATTTCTCCATCACAGGCAGCCTGTCTCGTCTCTCTCACATATATTTTCTTTTACCTGAGCTGAAAAAAAGGCTCAAGGATATCTGTTCAGTTCAGCACTTTATCAGATTAAATTTTACAGTTGCAGCCTTCCTGAGTGTTGCATGGCTGCACACTTCCCTCTACAAGGGAGTTTTTTCTTCTTGTATGCTGCAAGGACACAGGGCTTTTCGTTTGTGTCCATAAGGACACATCTGAGTATTCATATTTTTTTTGTTTGTAATCTTCCACTGAAACTCGATCCTTCATATAAATATAGGTCACAATTAGGGAGTTATTTTTTTCTTTTATTTTGACCGTTATCAGTTGATGACGACACATTCTGTTTCTTTAAACTCTGTTAATATATCAACATTTTTCTCTGACAAGCAAAATTTACAGCACATATTTTGTAAGACACAAGAAAAGTCTTTCAGCAAACTCTATTATTAAATATTTTCTTATTCACATCCTTAATTTTACCTCCTTTTACATCTGACTTATTTATTAGAAGAAAAAAGGTAAACCATTATAATGGAGAGGTTGAAACAAATTAACCCGCTGAAGGAGTTCTCACATTTTAAACAGTGCTCCAAAGATTTTATGTTCTGAAGTGCGCCCATGTCTACTTGAAAAATCCTTGAGTTCCATTTTTAAATAGCTCACGAAGAGCTGATGTCAGGTATTTTAATTTATATTAGGTTTTCAAAAGTCTGAAGAGATTAAACTGTAAAACGTGGAAAAATAGCAAGACAAGGAAAAAGCATTGCTGTCAGATTGTTTTGTACAAGTTTATTTATTATTATTATTTAAATAATTTAAACTTCATTTAATTGTATTTGAAAAAATACCAAAACAACAAATAAAAATGCAGAACCTTTTCTAACAGCTTCTTTGTTGGAGATCATGCGTGTTTTCAAGTTGGAGAGAGAGAATACTGGAATTGGGAGAAATTCCTGTCTGCTGGCCACGCAGCCTCCACAAGCCACACATTAACACACATCAAGGTTTTTTTTTTTTATTTTTATTGAGGATACATACCTGTATTCAAGCCTGTTCCACTGTTGATTATTCCCAGTTTAATCTCAAAGTATCATGTCTCATACCAACTTCAAAGTCAAGCAAACTACAGCATAAAGATTAGTAATAAGAAAAAGTACCAAACACAAGTGTAGGCGGGGGCTGGGGCAGGTGTTCTGCCAATTTGGCATCACTCCTGAGAATGAAATGAAAAATACTTTATTTATACCATACTGGAAGTTCACATTAATAGGCTTATCTGTCGATTTAGAATACTCTGTCAAAACTGAATACCAGTGAACCCCAAGCCATCCCCTTAACCATTACCCAAAAAACATAACAGAAAGCTGTAGGGTTAGTGTGCTGCCATATGTTTCATGAGTTTTTTTCAAGAAGAAGATGCAGTCATACAAAATATAGACTTGAGCAATATGCAATTCAATGTATATGATTTCAGCTGTATGGTTACGTTCTGATGACGAGTTGGAGGTTTGCTGAATCGATGTGTCGGTCAATGAACCATTTTCTGTAATGTGCATGCACACTTAATTATACCATTCTGGTGCATATGTCAACCTGTCAGAACAGCTGGCTTACAATGCTTATTGTTTTAATCAGCAAATCGCTTTTTTTTTTTTTTTTTGTTACACTTGACAAATCATAACAATCAGTTAAGGTCATTTCTTAACATCGTAGTTTGGCAACATGTGAGGGGGTTTGGATGTTCGGTGAGGACCCAAGTGCAGGAAGGGAGGATGCAATGGGATAGCAGAAATATTAGACGTTTATTTTTCCAGAGCAAAACAGGAACAACTAACTCAACTAAAAACTACAGCTAATGCAACTAAACTAATTTCGAACTAATGACCCAGCAAACTGAACACAAAACCAAGGATATACATGCTCCTTCCAAATCAGATGCTCCCTCCACAATTTAGCTTGGGGAATAATGTCCATATTTTCAAAACAAATTTTCATTGATCAGATCTCAACAAAACATTTTACTCAACCTCAATTGACATGTATTACAGAATGAAAGTACTTTTTATTTTATTATTTTTGTTATCAGTCCACCTATAGAAGACATGCAGTCACGTGGTCCCCACTGTTTGCGCCACCATGTTGGACAAACATCAAGTGATAACCATCATAAGCCTAGCATGTACACACGAACTAAAACATAAACACACACATGGCAAGTATGCATCGTGGTATCAAACACAGCAAGTGGATCACAAAATATATCTGAAATAGCTGGATCAAGTTCTCCCGAACAATTATCTCATTTTGCTGCACATCTGAATGGTGAAGTGATGAGAAGATATTGGCAGAAGTGTTCTCTACTTGGAATTAACAATCCCTATAATATTTGTGTTTGCACACACTACAATCTGTTTAACTGGTTTAGAGATTAGTCGGGTTGCCATCCAATATGAAGGCCAATGTGGAGGATAAACAAAAGTCATCTGCACGTCCTCTATACCCCATATTATTCACTATTTATGAGTACATAGCAGCCAGACCATCATGACTGCTTTAATCCACAAATAGCAAAAATCATAATAAAATTGTAATTTAAATTAAAATCATTAAAAGCAAGATCAGATAAAAGTTACGGTATATATTTCATGTATAGGCGGAAAAAAAAAGTTTTTAACCTGGATTTAAGAGTTTCTACATGTGGTGAAAGTTTTATCTCTACTGGCAGTTTGTTCCACTTGTTTACAGCATAACAGCTAAATGCTGCTTCACCATGTTTAGTCTGGACTCTGGTCTGGACTAGTTGACCTGAGTCTTTGGATCTAAGAGCTCTGCTTGGTTTATATTCTCTGAACATGTCACAGATGTATTCAGCAGTATATCAGCAGTATATCAGCAGGGTTTTAAAATCTATCCTGTGACTGGAAACCAGTGTAAAGATTTTAAAAATGCTGTGATATGTTCAGATCTTTTTGTTCTAGTTAAAGCTCTAGCAGCAGCATCTGGATAAGCTGCAGATGTTTTATGGTCTTTTTGGGAAGTCCTGTTAAAAGACCATTACAATAATCCTACTGTAGTCTACTGGAGATAAAAACATGGATGAGTTTCTCATGGTCTTACTGGGAGACTAAGCCTTTAATTCTGCTGATGTTTCTGAGTTGGCAAAAAGGTTCTTAGTCACTGCCGAAAGTCAGATCTGACTCTATCAGCAATCCAAGGTTACAGACTTTATCAGTAGTTTTAAGAGCCTGAGTCTCCAGGTGTTTACAGATGCTGGCCAGCTTCACTTTGCTCCCAAACAGAATAATCTCAGTTTTATTTCATTTAATGGGAGAAAATTTTCCCTCATCCAGGTGTTAATTTGCTCCAAACAGTGACACAGTAGATCTATTGGTCTTCAGTTGTCTGGTACAAAGACACTTAAAGTTGTGTATTGTCTGCGTATCGTCTGTGATAATTGATGTTAAAGTTCTGTAGTATTTCAGCCAAAGGGATACATACAAATTGAACAAAAGAGGTCCAAGAACTGACCCCTGTGGTACTCCATAAGTCATGACCACTCGCTCAGATTCATAGCTGCCGATCATAACTAACTTACTCCGACCTTCTAAATAGGACCTGAACCAGTTAAGGACCACTCCAGAAAGTCCAAGCCAGTTTTCCAATCTAAAAAAAGTTACAAATCACTGTATTTCATTTAACTTTGGACTTCGCATGATATCTACCTAGCTGAGATGTATTTTTAAGAAAGTCGTGACTTGTATTTCTTACTTTTTCTTCATTCTGTGACTCCATACTTTTTGTATGAATTTTAGTCTCCGGGACTACATAAAATCTGCTTATATCATGAGAAAATATAACTTTAATATAAAGTTAGGCTCCAAAGTAGTACTTACAGACACATTTCTAAGAGCTATTTAGCTAGTTTAATTGTAAAAGCAATCGCACAGCTTCAGAGGACAGCTGAATATAAACTATAAACTGTATTTAAAAGCACAGTGACACAAATGGTTACAGACACCCACACAGTAGTAATTATCACAATTTGTTTTTACACCTTCCCCAGCCTTCGCACAGATACAACAGAGTGCTGAAGCAGAGGCATGGCCCCACAGGGCAGATAGGAAGCAATGCTCATTCATCACTCAGCAACCTCTTGTGTCAACTCAGACATAGCTGAGACATGTGTGAATGCAGACGCGTTTATTAACACACAAGTAAGAGGATCATTTGCAAGCATTAAAAGAGTGTGAGCTAAATTTTTTATGTATTATTTATAGATGAGTTTTATCTGTGTTCTGTAATTATTGAGGCTTTAATCCCGTTGCAGGAGAGAAATAATAAATCACATAAGCCTCATCTCGTTTACCGGTCTATCTGGTCAAATGTCAGTATCCACACATGTGTGTGCCTTTTGTTTGTTTTGTTTTTTTTACCACCTACACAGCCTGTAGATTTCCTTTCACTATTCCTTTTTTGACTATTTGAATTTTTAGCCAGCACTACATCTGTTACGTGTGTGTAGGAGGAAAAGTTAACAGAGCAGAACAAGAGGGCAAGGGCTGCATTTGATGTTTAATACTCCCTGGATATTGTTACCCCGAGCACTCACTTCTTGCATCAAGTTGAGAATCAGAATCCAGTCATTTTTCTCTCTGCCTTTGTCATCTACACTGCTTAGCTTTTGTGTCATCTGTTCCAGTTAATGTATATAAATAACATATAAAAGTAGAGTACCAGGAAGGCACCATTGTGTGTGTGTGTGTGTGTGTGTGTGTGTGTGTGTGTGTGTGTGTGTGTGTGTGTACCCCACACATGGCCCCC
>JBAMHX010000017.1:11191656-11213173 GCA_037177515.1 Pseudomugil tenellus | reverse complement strand
TGTGTGTGTGTGTGTGTGTGTGTGTGTGTGTGTGTGTGTGTGTGTGTGTGTGTGTGTGTGTGTGTGTGTGTGTATATTTTGATGCACTGTGGTCAGCTGCGTAGGAGGTTCCCTGAGGAGACTAAATAAAGTAGTCCTGTCAGAAAAGAGGAAAAAAAGTGTTGAGTTCTGCATCAGGAGGCTGAGTGTCAACAAGTTTTAAAGCAAATCCACAAGAAGCCTTTTAAGCTTTCTCCACCAAACGTTATTGTTGTCTTTCTTTATATCAAAAAAGCTAATTGTTGAGCGTTCAATTACGAAAGCGAAACACACTATAACATCTGGGTTTTCTTGGCAACAGTCACGTACTTGTTTGAATTCTCATCTTCTATCTCCATCTGTCCGCTGGCATCTGCTGAATCTTTCCCATCTCTCTGCTGTCCCTGCACACCCACCCACTCACACCCTGCTCTCTATCCATCCTCCAGGCTTGCAACACAAAATACCCCGACTATGACAAGACGGGCTCTATCTGTGTCAGCGAGCACATCAACAACACCTTGACCCGCTACCGCTGGCTCATCAGTGCCCCCGCTACCCCAGACGGCGTGACCAGTCCCATGAGGGAGGTGGACTTTGACACGTTCTTTACGTCCTCCAAGATGATCACATTGGACTCGGTCTACTTCCAGGCGGGCTCCAGGGTCCAGTGTGCTGCAAGAGCTGTTAATTCTAATGGGGATGAAGGTTTAGAGCTCAGCAGCTCCATCGTCACCATAAGCCAGGAGGAAGGTGAAGGAACCCCACGCTGTGCATTTTCATTTCTCTAGAGAAAGAATCATGCAGGGATTTGGCCTCATGTTGTTTTATAAGACGATTTGTTCCACATGCATAATGAATCTTCTTTTGAATGAACAGAACCTACAGAAAAGGTTTCATAGTTAAAATATGATCATAGATTAAATATGAACAAAAACATCATCACATTTTTATTAGATGCCCCTAATAGATGCCTCCTTCCCCATTTTCTAGTTACTTTGATTCTCAATATTACATGTGTTTGCTGTATCAGTATTTTATGTGACCCTATGAGGGATTGCAATGTGACCTTAAGTAATAAAATTGCCTGACTGCAATTTTTAATTAACTGCTGTTAACACGTGTAGTCACTCACAGATATTTGTGTATATTTTCTATTATATATTTTTTGTCTACTTGTTTATCACTTGAGTTCTCTTCATCTTCTTTTAGCTCCTCTGCTAATATTTCCATATATCTCACTATAGATTTTAGATAGCAGTTATTAATAATATTTGAGATTATATTTAAGGAAAAATATACTGGAAGTTCAATAAAGTTGTGAATTTTCCAGTGATCCCACAGCTGAAGAGTTTATCTAATTTGACATGCATTTTATATGTAAATAGGCATTATATTTAATAGATTTGAGCAAATGACACACTGACTTCTCACATCAGCCCCTGTGAACTGCAACCAGATGCAGCTTCGAGCTCTGTCCTTCAAGAATGAGTCGGAATTATCATTGATTTCTCAAAATGAATAAAAGAAAAAACCTTGCTCTTTTGCTGTTGCTATGCACTTACGCTGCACTAGTCCCACCTACACATGCTGAATGTAACAAGTTCAGACTCGCTCTCTGGGTGGTTGCAACATTTTCCTACAAGTATGGAAATTACTACCTCGCTCAGTAACAGTTCATTCAGCCATTTAAAGAGGAAATAAAAAAGGTTTTTAACAGATTAATGTAGAAAAGTAGCAAAATGTGGATTCAGTTACTTTTGTCTATAAATGAATTGATGATATTAAATAATCAATGTTCCCTCAAAGTCCTTGATTCTGTCCTTCAGTTCAGAATTCTTCCTTGTTCTCTTCTGTCACCTTAAGGCATGTGTCAACCACGTAAGATGGGAACTGTTGGTGCTGAGCCGTTTTCGGCCAAGTTGCGCTACACTGGAGCAGATGACCCCAAACTCCCCAACCTCATCAAAGTGACTGTCACCATGCCTCATATAGACGGTAGGTCAGAGATGGAAGCAGCACTGCTTCAACAGATGAAGAGAAGTGTAATGTAGGGTGTGTAATATTCACATTTGGGGGTATTTTGGAGTACAAAAGCCAAAATACACACAGGGTCGGATTATTTGAAACCCCACGGTAGAAAACCTCCAGTTTCTTGTTTTCCGCTTGATCTATAATCATATTAATTTAGCTTCATCTCTTCCATACTTTGGTCTTCTATCAAAAGACGACTTTCCCAACTTAAAAATGTATCCCCTTTTCTTTGCAGGTATGCTTCCAGTTATCTCCACTCGTCCGCTCATGAACTTTGACCTGACTCTCAGTCCTGATGGAACCCGTGTTGGAAACCATCGCTGCTCCAACTTACTCGATTTCAGCGAGGTCACCACAGGTCACGGCTTCATAACCGCTTCGATGCGCAACCTTCAGAGCATGGGAGACTCTGCACCCTATCAGTTCAGCGAATCTCTGCGAGGGAACAGCACGCTGCGCTTCTACAGGAACCTCAATCTGGAAGCCTGTCTCTGGGAGTTTACCAGTTACTACCACATGTCTGAACTGCTCACTGACTGTGGAGGGACCATAGGGACAGATGGACAGGTGTGTAACCTCAGTACAGAAGCGTAAAAATTCCACCCGAGGGTTTTGTCTGTGCAACTGCTCCATTCGTCACTGTTTGTGTGCGCTTGTGTCTGTGTGAATGCTCAGTTTATTTACAGTCCTCTGAATGAGAAGGGCGCAGACAGAGAGGCACCATATCTGTTTGCCTGCATTTTATGTCTCATTCACTGCATGTTTGTATGTGTGTTTGCCAGCTCTGACAACCAGTGAGATGGACAGTTTTTAGTGGGAAAGCAGACACACCCAGACTTGATAAAGCATTTCCAACCTGCCAGTCATTCTGCTAATGCTCACCACTTCCATCAGCGCTGAACCTTGCATTCACATGAAAGGTGTAAAAACCCTGAAAGGAAAACAATATTTGGAGTCTCATGTTGCTGCAACAGTAACCCGTTAATGTCTGTGTCAACGCTGGAGTCAGACAATGCTGCTAAGTTTGAATATTGTGGTCAGCTGTCACCAAGATCCTCACAAACGTCTCCTTTCTGTGGACTGGTGTGTCATCCTTGCAGTAGATGCGCAAGTATTGTTTTATTCACCTGAGCTGCATTATTCTACGGTGTTGGTGTTTGTGTGGACTGGAATGAAGTGCCTTGCTCCTTAGTTTCATGTCCTGCTGTGATTTCGTCTTCCAACCATTGATCTATGAGCTTCTTTTTCCTGATCACACTGCTGAATGTTATGATTTAGTTTTTTTTTTGAGTATGAGAGACAAAGTGAAAGACAGAGAGGTGTAAAAAAAAAGAAGAAAAGAAATAAAACAAACAAAAAAGAAAATAGACAATGGAGATTGAGAGGGAGATAGAAAGAGAAAAAGGTGGAGAGAAAGTAAAAATACACTCGTCCCCAGATAAAAACCACTTGCACACATTAGTTACACATGATGTACATCATACACCAGATCTCAAATCCTATTTGTTAAGTGCGATCCCTCGCTCTGAGGTCAAGAGTTTATTCTCCAGAAGGTTTGGGGTGGCTGCAAGTGTTCTCTCTATCTTGTTCTTTCACCAAGGTTTACAAAAAAACTGAAGCTGAGTAATTAAATAATATTCTAGATAAAGTTGGCATTTGCTTTTTATGTATTTTATGTATTTATGTATTTTAACTTGCTTTTCTTTAATGTTGTACTTCTCCATAACTGCTGAGTTATTTTGTCCCTTCAGTGATTTTTTTTAGTATTACTAAACTTTGTTAGATTCCACAAACAGTTAGTGTCAAGATAGTTTGTTTCTCTTGACAAAGACAGAGGAAATATCTTTATCTAAGAATGATGTTATGCCAGACTGGATACTGAGATATTCTGCATGTCCCTGATTAGTAAAGAACACATGATGTATTGTTTGTCTTTCCCATTTATATCTTGAAAGTTGATAATCAGCCATGCAAATGAACACATTTCCGTCTTTGTCAACGAAGACAATACTGTGTAATTTCAGGAATTGGTTCAAATTTTTGGACAACACATAATAGCTGAAACATTTCAAATCAGACAAACTATGAAGCAAAAATTGGAGAAGAGAGACATCTAGTGGTGACTTTCTGTAACTACATATAAGCGATCCTATTGTTATTTTCATGTTTTTAAAATTGATTAACTAATCATTTAAGTATCCATTTATTTATTTAATTAAGATAAACTTAAGAAAAAAAATATATATCAGCAGTTTAAATACACATGATCACTTAATTAGTTTTATTGATTATTTACACGCATGTTTCATCTATGATTAACATAAAGATTTTAATGCTAAGAAAACTTAAACAAATGAGACATAAACAAGAACTGTTCATGATGAACAGTTTACGTACACATCACTTGTATGTTTTTTGTGTATAACCCAAGAAGAAATTTCTGCATTTTAATAACACTGAGTAGGAGTGAAAGAGTTCAAACTACTTGTGGAGGAGAACACTGTGCTCATCTTCTCAGCACTTATTTTAGGTTTTTGCAGTAGCTCCTTCACCTTCAAGAACATTACAGCTTTTGTCATACAGCTTTAAACAACAAAATATATCATATATCTGTTCTGCAATTGTTATGCAAGTAGTAATGTTAGCTTACAGTTTTTATTTGCGAGACAAATTTAGAAGCTTTTGACTCATTGCCAACTGTGACATCCTTGCAGGTCCTGAACCTGGTCCAGTCCTATGTGACCCTGCGTGTGCCTCTTCATGTCTCTTATGTGTTCCACTCCCCTGTTGGCACTGGTGGCTGGCAGCACTTTGATCTACAGTCAGAGCTGCGCCTCACTTTTGTTTACGACACTGCTATTCTATGGAGGGATGGCATCGGCAGCCCACCACAGGCAGAGCTGCAGGGTGAGTTCTGATGAGAGGGAGAAGATTATACTTTGTGTTTCTTAAAGGCACAGCAGTTCTTGTAAATGTTTTCCTATTTTCTTCTTTCAGGGTCATTGTACCCCACAAGCATGCGTATAAATGAGCAGGGACGTTTGGTGGTAAACTTCCGTACCAAGGCTCATTTTAGAGGTCTTTTTGTGGAGTCTCATTCTGCAGGCAGAATTAAAAGAGCCGGTGAGACTGACAGAAATTGCAGATAAAAAAATGTTTTGCACCATGTTTAACATGAGCTGAAGATACAAGAGAAACTATTTTGTAGTGAGCACCTCTGGTTTTAATTTATTTTCTTTTGTAAATCTACTGAAATTTCCTTAGCGACCTCCATGTCATCCATGGTTATGAGTGTGGACCACCCTGGCTTGATGTTTAACCTAACTTTAGTGAGGAGTGAGCCCACCTATAACCAACCTGTCCAGCAATGGACCTTCATCTCTGACTTTGCTGTAAGTTTTTTTTTTTCTTTACCCTGAAATACAACCAGATGGAGTAACCAACAGGATACGCAGGTGCAAAGTAATGTCTATGAATGTGTCCCGTACAGGTGAGAGATTATTCTGGGACCTACACGGTGAAGCTGATCCCCTGTACAACTGCTCAAAACGTGGAATTTACTGTGCCGCCTATCTGCAGCCCAAGAGAGCCAGTCACTTTTGACCTTGATATCAGATTTCAGCAGGTAAGTCAGTCTTACAATAGAGGAGCCCGTTTGCATCAGCAGTTCTCTTTTCTGTGTGTTTACTTACCAGCTACTTGTTTAGGTGAGTGATCCAGTTGCAGTGGAATTCAGTCTGAACACTCAGATGTTCTTGCTGTCCAAAAGGAGCCTTTGGCTTTCTGATGGATCGATGGGCTTTGGTCAAGAGAGTGATGTAGCTTTTTCTGAAGGTAAGACTTTATATTCTAGTATATACAGTGTTTTTTATATTACATTGTAGTATATGTAATAGTAATAATAACAGTGATGGTAATGCAGGTTTGCATCGTTTTCCCAACACACCACAGCATATATTATCTATGTTTTTTACATCACATTCAAAGGAATGGGAACAACATAAATTTTTTAGCATCAAATGATATTGATGTGTCAAAAGTGCAAAAAAGTGAAAACAGGCAAAATTTACAAATGTTAAATAACTGTAAGGATTAAGTATTCGGTCCTTCTGAACCTCTTCCAGGTGATACAATATACGGTCGTGTCATGGTGGATCCTGTGCAGAACCTGGGAGATTCTTTCTTCTGCAGTATTGAGAAGGTGTTCCTCTGCACTGGCGCAGACGGATATGTACCCAAGTACAACCCAACCAAGTTTGAATTTGGCTGCTTAGCCAACTCCCCATCACTGCTTTACAGATTCAAGATTCTTGTGAGTGTTTAGGGTTTAATGTTTAAAAAGTCTGCAAGGGGAACACCATAACAGAGCTGCATCCTTACTTCTTTCTTTTTTTTTTTTTTTTTGCACACCCCACCAGGACAAGGCTCAGCCAGAGACTCAGGCGCGTGAGTTTGGTGATATCAGATTTAATGCTGTGCTGGCCGTAGACGATCCATCAGCTATGTCTCTAGTTAGACAACCTGGGTCTGATGGCTTCAGACTGGACTCTACAGCCATGTTCCAGGTAACCTACAATTAATCTGTTGCCTTTTTATCACCAGCAGCTAAATAACTATAATAATGTGCTTTTTAATTTTATGTTATTTTGTTACTTTTATTCTTATTATGTGTTCTCAGGTTGCCGCAGGTCGTGAATGGTACATACACACCATTTACACAGTTCGTTCCAAGGAGAATGCCAACAGAGGCATTGGGAAGCGCAGCGTAGAGCACCACTCTTTTGTTTCAACACATAACGACCTCATCGCAAAAGACCGTCGCTCGAGGAGGTCGACTGCTGAAAAAGTCCCATCAATCGCTGAAAATATCGGCGTAGACAGCAATCGCGGTACCAACATTATGCACATTGCCTTGGACCGCACCAAACGGAGGTCAAGCGGCTCAAATGAGCTGTTTGCTGGTCGGCTGGAACCTAGCGAGCTCAGTGCAGAGGAGGAAGAAGAGGGTCTGGTGACCGTAGTGGGGACACTGGTGGGTCTGCTTCTGACTGTCCTCATTATTGTCACCATCGCACTGGTGGTGCGATCCAGACAGACGGATGGAAAGGAGGGATGGAGAGATGGGGTGCAGAAGGTGGTGAAAGGATCTGTAAGTACGGAGCCCATGTTGGTGGTGAGGATGCAAGACTGCCACAATAGCTCAGAAGTTTGAGCAGTAAATCTGTGGATGGACAAATGAACATATGGGACATATGGGGTTTTTATAATTTTACAAGACTTTTTTTTCCTAACTGGTGTTAAATTGATTTCATAACACATAAAAATGAATATTGATCAAATGTGTTGTTAGGTATGCCTTTTATTGGTTGTCACATATGACATTCATTTAAGAAGAAATAGCACAAAAAGTTTATTTACTGTTTTTATTTATCATTACAACTTTGTGCTGCTAGCTGTATTTCCTGTCTTTTCTGCTGGTTTTATGGTATTAAAGTGCCTGAAGAAACTGTATTCTTTCAGGAAGGTGCCGGTGACCTGGAGCACAGTACTTATAAAGCAAAGGTCATTAGGGTCAAGTCGAAGATTTACTTCTCCAGATACAATTTGGGCAAAGGAGACTCCAATGTATTTGTGTCCATTTTTTTAAAGGGACAGTTCACCTTCAACAAAATGAAAACACACTCTAGTGTAGCTGACAGGCTGCTATGTGAGACTTAATGACATTAAATATGTGAGCGTGTGAATTTGTTCACATTGGTCTTCTTTCTTGCTTACTGGGTTGGAGCTTGCAAATTATTTATGCAAACAAACCTTGAAGTATATTTCAAGTTGTAGATGTTTAGAAAAGAGCAATTCCAGATACACAAGCCCAGCATCTATTCTATCATTCAACGGACTTTCCTTAGAGGTATAAATTAAATTGAATGTTGTTTTTAAATAAAAGCTGCATACTGGACTTTTGCAGCTATGCCACATGAGTACATTCGTGCTCATTTTGGGATGAGCTGTATTTTTTAAACAATTAACTTTATGTGGAATATTTGTTGTGACGGCCATTCTGGATTAAAACAGCCTGTAATGAAAAAACAAGACAACACTTTGTTTATAATCTGTGAATGAAACATATCCTGAAGATGAAGACGGTTACTGACAGAACATGTTATTGGACCAGCTAAGCAGCTAATCGTGTTATTTTCCACCTTATCAACCGTTTTGTTTATCGCACAAGAGGATGAGGAATGTCGTACAACATATATTATTTGATTGTTACACTGATTAATTCAGATGTCTCACACTAATCTGCATTTTCTTTAATCATACTCTATTTCATTTTCTAGTAACTCACTTATTTACATTATTGTGAGTTTACAGTTCGTCGTGGTTTTATACACACATCAGTATTGTCAAGGCACTATGTGGTTCTGTGATATCATAATTATTTAACATGGAGGGTGATGTTTAATACACTGGTTGAGGTGTGTATGTAAAAGACACTCATCTCAGGCATTATTTCTTTTACAGAAATGGGCTGTGTTTTGTAATTTACTGTTGTTAGATGAGGAGAATCTCTACATAGTTGCATTTAACTTCAGTGTTACATTAAGTTTGGTGCTGTAAACATGCATATTATGTATCCACTTAAAACTATTTCACAGTTTCTTTTCTTATTACTTGTGCCGTGCACCATGTTTGTGTTTCCACTTTTTTTTCCACAAATAATGCAAACAAAAGAGCTACATATATATGACCATGTCACATCTGAGACACTATTGGGATTTAATCATCTTCTTTAAATCAGTGGTGACATTTACTGTTTCTGTGTATTATTAAGCCTCTGCTATGAGCATAGAACATGCTGAGATCAGTGTTCCTCTTGTATGTCCAGCGTGCATCTCATCATGGTGCTGTTTGTCATCACTGTATATTATTTCTAATATTTATCAGGGTTAGCTGCTGTGGTGATAGATAATGAGCTTGAATCAACTGAGGTATGAATCAGTGAGGGAGGTGAGGATTTAAAAGCTTGCTGAAACCCAGCTGGGTTTCATATTATGGCCCTGATGAATTTGGAAATAAAATCACATCTGACTACTCATGCACTTTTTTTTTCATCACATTCCTCACATGTCAATACAAGCTATGCAATGTAATGTACACTCTCCAGGCAGTCACCCCAACCTGTATGGCAAGTTCAGCACAAACAATCAAACTTGATATTCACTTTCTGTGTCTTTTTATGGATTTTTATGTATATGTAATTGAAATAAATATTGTTTATTGGTGCTTTCTTGTTTGCTTTTTGCTTATTATGTTTTGCTTTTTTGTTCTTGAGTATTTACACAGATAATTAGAAATTATCCCTCCCTCCACATCAGGACTTCCTGATACCTCCTCTGCCTCCACCTCCACTGTCTGTCTCCTGTAATCAAATCATGAAACAACTGATGAAACTGAACCAGAACAAGGCTGCAGGTCCAGATTATGTCAGTCTCAGAGTTCTCAAGACCTGCTCAAGGCAACTATGTACGATTCTCCAGCACCTGTTCAACACCAGCCTGAGTCAGGAAAGAATCTCAGTACTGTGGAAAACACCCTGCCTTGTTCCAGTGCCTAAGAAACCACAACCAGTTGAACCAAATGACTTCACACCAGTTGCCCTGACATCTCACATCATGAAAGTCCTGGAAAGACTCTTATTGGCTAACCTCAACAAGCAAGTGAACACCTTTCAAGATCCATTACAGTTTGCAAATCGTAATGGGCTTGGGGTTAAAGACGCCATCATCTACCTGCTTCAGAGAGTCCACTCTCATCTGGACCAGTCAGGCAGCACTTTGAGGGTCATGTTCTTCAACTTCTCATGTGCCTTTAATACAATTCAGCCTGCTCTGCTGTGTGATAAGCTCAATAAATTCCAGTTGGATACCTCCACAGCCACCTGGGTCTATGATTACCTCATAAACAGGCCACAGTTTGTGAGACTAAATGATTGTGTGTCTGAGAGGGTGATCAACAGCACTGGAACACCACAAGGAACTGTACTTTCCTCTTCACGCTGTACACCTCGGACTTCCAGTACAACTCTGAGTCCTGTCATCTGCAAAAATACTCTGATGACTCTGCAGTTATTGGGTGTATCAGTGATGGACAAGAAGCAGAGTACAGAGAAGTGGTCGCTCAGTTTGTTGAATGGTGCGGTAACAATCATCTTTTTTTTAATTCCAACAAAACAAAAGAAATGATCGTGGACTTCAGGAGGATCAAGAATACACATAGAACTGTTTCCATCCTGGGAGAGGAGTTGGAGGTGGTGAAGGAATAAAACTACCTGGGAGTTCAGCTGGACAACAGACTTGAGTGGAAAAGCAACACAGAGAACATCTACAAGAAAGGTCAGAGCAGAGTACTTTTTAAGGAAGCTGGGATGTTTTAACCTCTGCACCAAAATGTTGCACATATTCTACAAGTCTGTTGTTGAAAGTGCAGTAAGCTTTGCAGCGATCTGCTGGGGCAGCAGCATCAGAACCAGAGAAAGAATCAACAAACTGATCAAGAAAGCTGGTTCTGTGATCAGAGTAACTCTGGAGCCGCTGGAGCTGATCATCCAAAAGAGAATGTGGCACAAGCTGATGAAGATGATGGAGGATTCTTCACACCCTCTCCATAACACAGTGATGAAACAACAGAGTGTGTTCAGTGAGAGGCTTGTTCAGGTTCGATGTAGGATTGAGAGGTACAGAAGATCAATCCTTCCAGCATCAAGAGCAAGACCATTTGATTGTTGTTTTCATTATTGTTACAAAAAAAGCTACAATTTGAATTTCCATGAAAAGGGGATTTCATTCATTCATTCATTCTTTCATTTTCATTCATTCATTTGTTTTCATTAATTTCATTCAAATAGACGACACAAATTCAGCTCAGTTTAAGACATGAACATCTGGTTGTCCTTGACAACCATGGTGTAGAATTGGAAATATTGAAGATTATTAACTGAGACCTACACAATAACACTGTGCTCCATTTGGGTGGTCTGTCTTTCTATAAGACTCTTCTTCTCTTCCAGAGGCCTGAAGGCCTGAGGGTTCTTCACCGTATCTTACTTGTGAGAACTGCACTCTTCTTTTATGGTGTTGGTAGGGATCTGTTGGAGCCATTCTTCCAGTTTGAAGGTTCACAGCTCTGACTCTCGCACAAATGTTGCCTTCACACATCTTTTATAAACTTATTCCCATACAATCTATGCTTATTCCTTCAGCCTTTGGTATTTTCCCAGCTTTTCTTGTTCCTTATTGTTGACACAGCTTTCTTTCAGTATGGCTACATCGAACATTTACACACATATATACATACATACCTCTATATACGAGATGATAGGGTTTAACAAGATTAAATTACAGATGCACTAATTAGGTTTTGTTGTAACTGGACCCTAAATAAATAAATCCCAATAAAATAAAACAATATTAATGTAATTTCGTTTTATTTAAATAAAAGTAGAGTAAATAATGTGATTGGTTAAGCCAGAAAATGACGCACCACAAATGAGCCGCTTCCTCCCTCCCTCCTCTCGCCTCACTTCCTGCGGTGGCATCAGTGTTGACTAACTGCTGCTGTTGATTTTTAAACATGGCGACCGCTGGAGCAGCTGGAGAAGATCTGAAGAAAGAACTCACGTGTGCTATTTGTTTGGACTTCTTCAAAGACCCCGTTATTCTAAAATGTGGACATAATTTCTGTAGGTTTTGCATCTGTATGCACTGGGATGAAAATGGCGGAGACTACGGGTATCAGTGTCCTCAATGCCGGACGGTAAGTTGGAAACGGTTTCCGTTTATTGTGCGAATTTTTGCTACAGTTGTGACAGTATTGTTGAAGTCCACGTAGTCGAGGCTCGCCCCTTTATATTCATTTGAATTAAAAATAAACCAATATAAAAAAGGTTAATATGTACTTTCGTTGTAATATATCTTTAATTGATAATGAGTTTAAATCCGATTAGCTACTGTATATAGGTAGCCGGTGTGTTTTTGTTTGTTTTAAGCTACGCGGAGTTACCTATGGGCTCCAGTTGCTATGGTAGCTTTTTAGCTGGCTTTAGCTAATTGATGCTAATGCAAAGCTAGCAAACAATAACATGTTTTTCTGTTTATTTATTTGTGTATAGGCTTAGTTAAGAATATAAATGTGACTTTCTCAATCATTCTGTTTCTTCTTTCAGGTGTTCAACAAAAGGACATTCACTAAAAACTACCTGGTGCAGAACCTTGTTGCCAAACTGGATGACATAGAGCTTCTGGGGTCTTGTCCTCCTCCATCTAAGCCCCTTAAAGTAGATGGAAAGTGTGAACAACACGGAGAAGAGCTGAAACTTTACTGCCAAACAGATAAGAGACCCATCTGTGTAGTTTGCAGAGAATCCAGAGCACACAGGTTGGTTGTAATCTTGTTTCTAAGTTCTGCAAGATGCAAGAAACCAGCTTCCTATTGATCTGTCTTCTTTGTTTATACATAAAGTACTATAAACTATATTTTAACTCTGCAATGCTAGGGGGGGAAAAGGTTACAGGCATTACTTTCAAGATGTTGCAGATTTTTTTAAAAGAAGAAACAGAGCAAAAAAGACAAAGTTTGTCAGTAATGTGGTATTTCATCATTTAGTCCTGGATTAGCTAATTTACTTCATTTTTTCTCATTGTCAATTTGCTTTGTCTCATAATTACACTGTACTTTAAATCTACAATGCTGGTGGATGATAAGGTTATAGGCATTATTTAATTTTAGCCGTGTCAACGTGCACAGGCTGTTAATAACAAGTAAACATGTTCTCTCAAATAAACAGGAAGTAATGAGAGATGAGCTGAACAGGAAACTTAGTAAGAAGAAAAGTAACATAAACATGGCAGAGATATGATAGAAATTTCCTCTACAGTGTATCCACAAATCAGTCATTGTTTTATAGGAATGTAACATTTTTATACAAGATTTTACTTCAATTGCAATAATGTCTGCACATTTTACTGCTCATTTTTCCAATTCCTACATGGGGTACAGTTGCTAAAACGTTCAGTGTTCATATTTTACACCTTATTTAACATAATGCTCTTATATACCACCTATAATTTTGTTTTCTACTCTCTCTAAACTTAAACTATTGTCTTGTTGGGGGTTTAGTTAATTTTAATGTTATGTGTTCAGTGGTATCTTTACATATTTGATTGTAATAGAAATGACTGTTTATGTTAATTTCGCTCTCTGTGATATGACCTTTAACACACTTTCTGTTGGTATTCCTTCTGTTATCAGCTCCTGTTTTTCATGGCTGTGACTGATGATTTTATTTGATTTACATCCAGAAAAACAGTGATAAAGATGGATTGTAGAAACACTTAATCTTATTTAGTCTAGTCTTGTTGTTTTCAGAACACATGCGGTGCCACGGCGTGCAGTATTTATCAAAAGCTTTTTGAAATTTACAAGGCTAGATCCCAGTGAATCAATGGGTTGTGGGAGGTGATGGAGGAGGAGACATTATTTGTGTATTTTTTAACTTCGTGACCATCATTTTACTGTCATTTCAGACATCATAATGTGGCCCCAGTGCCAGAAGTAATGAATGACATGAAGGTAGGACTAAATATTCATTGCTAAGCAGAAATATGCATTTTGAATAGTACTACACACCCTAGTCTGTAAATATAAAGTAGCTTAATTATTTGATGTAGTGTTTTGTTTTGTAGATGCAGTTTGATAAGCGTTTTGTTACAGATGGAGCTGAAAGCCAGACTAATTGAGCTGAACTGGCAGAAATCTCAGTGTATCAAAGTCAGAACAACAGATGAGCGGACTAAAAGTGAAGTGCGGGTATGTAGCTGTCACTTTTTTACAGTCAGCGACGCCTTTGCAGGCCGAATTTTAAGTGTGTGATTATAATATGGCACCTTCTACACCTTTTCTGATCCTCAGCTGAAGAAGCAGAGACTCAAGGAGAAGATTGAAGCAGATGTTGGTGCCTTGGTCCAGTTTTTGTTAGATGAGAGAGACTCTCTCCTTGAAAGCTTGGATGCTGAGGAAGTAGCCACCATGGCCGTCATAGACGACAATCTAATGATTGTAGATGCAGAAGCAGCAGCTGTCGACAAAGCCATTGCAGATATCCACAGCCACATCAGCGGCAAAACTAGCTTTGAGGTCAGTTGAACATATAAGTTTTTTTTAATAGACAAAAGTGAAATTTAATCAGGATGTAACTGTCGTACTGTTTTAAAACTCTGGAATAAATTGGTTGCAGCATTTACTTTTATAAAATAACAAAAAGTTCAGCAATGCAGGTGTGTCAGTTTTATTTACAGTTAGTGTAACTATATTTTTATCTTTCTCCAACAGAGCCTTGCTGAGACTTTCAAGTAAGTCTTTTATTGCTATAAGATTTTAATCAGACATTTAAAAATTGAGTGTTTGTCACTTTGTTTTTCCCCCCCAATCCTTTGTTTGTTTCCTAGAGCAATTCACTGCAAGCCGTTCACATCCCAGCCAGTTAACTGCTTGACTGAATTTACAGACTTCTCAGGGCCCCTCCAGCTCATCATGTGGAAGAAAATGATGCATGTGCTGCACACCAGTAAGTTTATGCTTTAATCTGGACCAAGTTAGAAAGTGGTCTTAGATTAAATTAGTGAACGGTATAAAGGTGCTGTTTTTATCTCTGCTGCTGTGCCGATGTAGGCTCCTAATTCATTGTGTGCAATAGAAATCCATGTCAAAACAGGTGAAGGGGGAAAATTTAATCCTAAAACCTTCCATCAAGGTGAACTCATCTCTCTCTGTATCCACGTAGTGCCTCAGAATCTCACTCTGGACCCAGACACCGCTCATGCAAACCTGCTTATCTCAGACTTTGACACTAAAGTGGAGGAGGGTCGCGTTCGTAACCAGGAGCCAGACCTCCCTGCCCGCTTCACCCGGTTCTGCGGCGTCCTTGCCACAGCCCAGTATGCCAGCGGCCAACATTACTGGGAGGTGGACGTGAGAGACAAAGGTGTGTGGTACCTGGGAGTCACCACCGAGTGCAGCAACAGGAAGGGCTTCGTCAGCCTCACCCCCTCTGCAGGATACTGGAGCCTGTGTCTGCAGGACCGGCTTTATGCCAACGAAGAGGACGGACGCATTCCTGTTGCTGATTACTGGGACTGTCCTCGCGTGGGTGTCTACTTGGACTACGACAAGGGCCGTCTCAGTTTCTATGATGCTGTCACTATGAGGAGACTGTACATGTTTGACACCTGCTTTGATGAACCCGTCTACCCATTTTTTAGCCCAGGGAAGAATGATCCAGGCAGCAGGCTCCAAATATGCCATTATTATTGAGAGCACTGCCACAACTGGTTACATTTATGTTGTACGAGAGTCAGCAAGGCTTCTCATGTTCCAGCCTGGAGTGATGGCGTTATGTTGAGCTTTGAAGCCTTGTATTGTAAGCATTCGAGCAGTTCCTTTATGGTCTTTTACTTGATTTGAAATATCTAATTTACACACACATACAAACCAGGTGTGACATCTGGTGCATATTTGGTCATTTCCAATGTAGACACACACTGTAGGCTCATACCCCTGATTGATGTGGTGAGGGGTAGAAAAGGTGCTTAGTTGTCAATATCACTGTGTCTGCAGGGTTGCAGATGCCTCTGATGCTCTTGCTGATTAAAGCAGATACACTTGTTTTGTATCCACTATGCCATAACACTGGAGATTAGCTTAGATTTGTTCTGGGGTTTTGCCATGTGTGTTCACTGTTGGGTACAAGAACATGACAAAATTATCACATTGATGGTAAACATTAAATTTGGACTACTTGTCAAGAGAGGGATTGCAGCTCTCAGACTTCATAGAGATTTCCAAAAGTAAGGGATCAAATATGGTTGTTTGTGCAAAGAGGGAATTTTTATCACAAGCTTTTAAAAAAAAAAAATTGTATACAGGCAGGCATTTTTGGACTGATGCCAGTCATGCAGGGAGCATAACAGAAGGAGGTGATGCAATTTCATCTCCTGAGTCACATTTGGTGACACCTTTTTTTTGTTTTTTTTTTTCTTTTCTCTGAGAATGAAGACATGCCAGAACACTTAATCCATCTGTGACATAAGATTAAACCTAATTATTTTGGTACTAAAACCCTTTGTCCAAGGATTTGGTGTAACTTGTGGAAAATTAACACCCCATCAACAAATCTGCTGGATCTGACTAGCATAGAAAGCTATGCAGTACTCAGTTCTGTTTTGTTTGCTTTTTTTTTTTTTTTTGTCAAGATGCTTCTAACTTTTTCTTTTCGCCTTTATAATTTTTTTGTAATCATTTAACACATTAATTTAGATTGTAGAATGTATATGCAGATGTATTTAGGCAGTTCTCTACATTCCTTTATTTGTGTATGATTTTCTTTTATTTATTTTTTTTATATTTACAAGCTATTATTAAGCTGCCATTTCAAAATGGTCTTTTTCTTTAATTGTTAGAAAGCAAATGTCCCACGTGGGACTCTCAACTGGGGGAGTGTCTCTTTTGCTTTGAGTATTTGCGAATAAATATTTTGTTGTTTTTATCTTACTGGATTTTATCCGTGCATCCAGTTTAGCATTTTGTTCCATTGTGTCCTGAAGTGTGACTTGGAAAAATATCTTGTAATTGTTTCAACAAGATTAAAAGAGGCAAATTACTCCTAATTTTTGTAATGTTTTATTTCCACATTTCTTTATTCCTATTTGCAGAAAATATACAGATATCTGTTGTATGTATTAATACTGAAGCAGATGATACCTATTTAGATATAAATGGTAGATATATCCTTCAGGGTATCTTGTTATACAAATAGATGCACTTGGAGAGCTAGGAGTCATGAAAGGCTTGACTGTTTCGTGCCAGTCTTTTCCTGTTACTGATCAGCACTTAAAGCTACAGATATCCTTGACCCTGGCTTCTGAGAACATCAAGATGCGTAGTCCCCCTCCCAACTCGAACCAAGGAGATGATAATGTAGAGTTTTTGTTAAGCTGGAGGTTGGTGGAGGAGGATGTTTCAGGAGGAAATGGGAGTAAGTTAGGGAATTTGGTGCGTGCAGTGACTAACTCCATGCTGTCTTTGGATTCCAGCAAGGGGGGGTGGAGGCTGGAGGAGAGGGAGGTGATCTGGTTAAGGTTTGCCAAATCGGTTCATTTAGAGGGAACAAGAGTGGGGGTGAACCATCGGACGTGGTAACTGGAATGGGGGATTGAGACTTGGTAATACTGTTGCTTATGTTTAAGCGGGGGCTAATGTGCCTTCACTCCAAGATTTCTGATTAGTTGTTTTGTTTCTGAAGTTGTTTATAATCCTCTTGTCTCATCCTTGGCTGGGGAAACAAGCTGTTCTCAACTTTTTGAACTCCTCTTGTCTCTTGTCCTTGACAGAACAGGGAGCATGATAGAAGGAGAAGCTTATCCTGCTAAACCTCCCAGATCCTAGTTTAGACGTTACCACAGATGTGTGAAATGCAGGTTATTTAGAGAATTCAGTGATGACAGGGAGAACAGACACACATTGTTCCACATGAAATTGCAAAGACCCCAGCATCACTGGCATCAGCACTCCATGTTCTGCTAGTTTGGAAGTGTATATAACTGACTAGGTGTTTACAACAAAGGCAGATTATCCACATGGATTGTAACATTTGCAACAAATCAGTGAAGTCTTGTTTTAGTTCCTCTGATTACTGTTTAGTGACATCTGCTCTGATGTGTACACCAAACCTTTTTTCTGGCTCTGTCCTTCATATTAGTCGCCATATTTTGGGGGAAACAGAATACTTCTGTGTTTTTACTGGTCGACCTCTTCACAGCATGAAGAGCAGAATCCCATACAAATAGGATTTGTGGTCTGAGCACCAACTTTCACTTACAGCCCTTACCTGCTTTGTAGGGATTGGATTTTGCTCAGATGGTTCAGATGGCTCACATTATGTTGTCTTTCTTGGGGAGATTTTCCTTGTGCAAGTCACATTGGTGATGATGAGACATTTTGCCTGGAAGTCCAAAGCCAGTTGCATCACAAATATGGAGCCTGTGTCTTCTGATATCAGGGTGGAGGGACTTCTTTTAAGCTTTGCTTGCAGAAAATTCCAGGGAGGACAGATGTGAGGTGTCATCGCTTGGCAGGCAATCCTCTCTTATGTTTGTTATATAGTACTCACATACAGTTGATGTAGTGTTTTATTTATATGTGCTTAAGTATTTTCTCACAGTTAAAGACATAGACATATAAAAAAAAACAATAACAATGGGAGTTGACACAAAGGTTATCTGTCATTAAAGAGTTTTCTGACAAACAGTAAACTGATGAAAAGACAGAAAAAATGTTCATAAAAATGTGTTGCTGTGTATCAGCTGGCATTAAAAAGAAAGAAACCCCTTCAAGACAAAGTTCTGGGCAAATAATACAAATAATCCATGATCAATGTGCTTGCTGGCTACAGTAAGAACATGATCTTTCTGATTATGCTTAATGAACTATACATAGAGGTATATATTACTCTTGCAAACAATATAACTTTTATAATATTTATATTTTGTGCAATTTCCAACAACATGTTATAACAATACATTTTGGCTGAAGGAAAAGGGAGGTGGCCAGGAAGAGGCAAAGGAAACAATGGCTTTTAGTGCTACAACTTACAATGTACAACAATGTTTGGCAAAGAGGAGACAGTTCTAATGCACAATAGAAAAATTATATGTAGAAGAAACTACACAAAATAAATAGGTACTTGAAATCAGCAAATAACATGTTTACAGCTTTGTTATACAGTTTCAGTCACTCAGCTCACTGCTACGTGGCATGGTCATGATGCTGTTTAAATGCTTCAATATGCAGGCTATATAGTGAAATAACATGGACATTAAATCCATATAAACACCTAAATAAGTATATGTCCCACTATAGGTTTGTAAGTACAAACAGACAAAAGTGCAAGTCATTAGGTCTGATTTTATATACTTTGTTTTGGTTAGAACTATATTTAAGTAAAAGTTGAGCTGGTTTGGATGCTGTGCTTGTTAACTCACACAAACTAAAAAGAAACTTGCATATAGGTGGACTCATGACTAAAAAAGAAACGTCCACAGTGTCAGGGTGAGAAGGATGAGAAAATAAAACATTTAACTCCACATTCCTCTGTGTTCTGCTTGCTGATTGAAATATTTGTAAGGCAGCGACAACATGGGGATCTTTTGGAGTGCAGAAGTGTCCAACGGGAAGGCCCAAGCTTTATCACGTCAATCCCAACGTATCGAATTTAATTTAAAGGATGGAAACATATTTTCATGTGTGCTTCTGTCTCTTTATTTGCCGGGGATGTTGCCCATCAGTTTTTGCTGCAAAGCATTGCAGTTAATCCCCATCTGGCAGGTTTATAGTCATACTAAAAGAATAAAGCTGGGTTTCCTTTTTTCTTTGGGAATATAGTTTTCCATTTGCTTGTCTCTAAATATGTACAGCTTAAATGAAGAGGAAATGAACGCATGGACGCATAGCCTCTGTAAAGTGCAGTCACATTGTAGCTCTAAGCCTACAAGCAGTATGTGACATTAATGGAGTCAAGCAGAAGTTGATGATGTCTTCCTTCAGTCTACTGCAAGTATCTGTAAACCTTGAAGCAGTGATTGCCAGAGTCTGCAACGGCCACGTGTCCATCTGAGGTCAGGGCCAGGCCCTGAGGACCGTACAGTGGATCAGCTGATGTGTTAATGTAGGACAAGAAGGACCCTGTGCTGTCAAATACCTGACACAGAAATAAAGATTTAGTTTTTTTTCCATTCTGTCTGGAAAACCACGGTTTAAAAACATAGAAATATCTGATTTCTACGATGTGATTGGCTGTTTCCTGTTACTGAGTTGCAAATCGAGCATACCTGTATTCTGCTGTTACCCCAGTCAGCTACAATGATGTTTCCATTAGTATCTACAGCTACACCAGTAGGAGCGTTGAACTGGCCGTTGCCTTCTCCATGAGAGCCAAATTTAAACAGGAACTCCCCATCAGCACTGTACACCTGCAACAGGAAGTCAGTAGGTTTTATCTCAATGTGCACACATTATTCCTGTTAATCTGATAATTAGGGTTTATTCTGGTTTTACCTTCACAGAGTGATTGTGAAAGTCCGTCACAATAATCTCATTCTTGTTATTTACTGCAACAAAGTGTGGACCTGCATTAAAGAGAGAGAAAAGGGTTGCTGTGGAAAATGGTGTCCTGTCAGAGACTTGTTCTTCTGATTTGCAGTCATCATCACTGTTTTTAAGTTGTTTAAATGCATTTAATAAAACTGGCGTGGTTGCTTTTCGGATTTAAGTGAGGTTGTTGTCATTTTTTAATGCATTTATTCAAATCTGGTAACTTAAATCAAGAAAAGACTCAACGCTTTGGGATTTAATCATCCCATTTCTTTAATGTTAGTGCATGCTCTCACTTAAGTCATTTTATTATTGCCTTTATTTGTGGACTGGATTGTCAGAATCTCTTTTCCTCAGATCTTAACACTACTAAAATCAAACAGGGATGGTTGCTGGATGGGGTAGTGAAAATCATTTCCACAGATTTTGTTTTTGTTTAATAGACATTTTGCAACAAAAATACAACGCAGATGACAAAATGTTCGTTACGCCAAGTACACGTTTCCTGTATCTCTGATCAACATTGTCCCAACACAGCCTGAGCCATTCATTTGTCAACAATCCGACTTCTCAGGAGGTCAGACACATGATCAGGGAAAATGGGTTAGACAGAGGGCACTACACTGTGGGATTAAGGTTGCAGCAAGGCCACACTTAGTACTTACTGAAAACTGAGCCAGATTTATTTAAGTTTGGACCAAGTTTTTCTGAATCAGAAAACAGAAGGAAGAGCAGAAAGAAAGAATAAGCAGGACGTCAGAGATGGAAATAAGCAAAGAAGAAAATGGAGCAGGGTGGTCAGCATAGGCGCAATGGCACACTGCATGGCATGGTCTTTATACAGGCGGCTTCTGCTGTCAGAAGACTATGCAAACTCTGTCTATACATAAGTCAATGCTAACAATGAGAGTTTTTTCTGGACAAACTGCAAGATTTGTAACATCTAGAGTCATCTATATACTCTCACATTTAATCCCACATTCTGTTTTTATTTTCTTTACAAGTTTGGGCCTCACTCTCACCTGCAAACTGTCTATCAGATGTCCCCCTGCCTCCAAACTTTGTCACCAGCTTCCCATTGGACTGAAAGATGAAGACACAGCAGGCCTTATTGTCCACCGTGATGATGTGTCCATTTTTGTCTACAGCCACACCCTTCGGACCCATGAGACGGCCAGCACCTATCTTATTCTGAGAAAGCGAAAGGAGGAAATGAAATGCTGCAGTTAGGATAAAAAAACTCCCATATGATATATATATATAT
>JBAMHX010000017.1:11177042-11188897 GCA_037177515.1 Pseudomugil tenellus | reverse complement strand
TTTCTTTCTTTCTTTCTTTCTTTCTTTCTTTCTTTCTTTCTTTCTTTCTTTCTTTCTTTCTTTCTTTCTTTCTTTAATTCAGAGTATTTAAGATCATTTTTAAGTGAGTTCCATTATTTTACACCGACCCTAAAAATACTCATTTCTTTGAGTGTTGTTCTTGTAAAAACATGCTTAAAGTCATTTACAACAAAACGTTTTTAGTCCAGATGGCAACAAAAATGTTTAGCTTTGTGCATAACTAAAAATGTTTTCAGCATAACCAAGTCCTGCAATTTTAGAAGTCCTGACTTCAGAAACAGTTTTGTTGTTTGCTCTTTAGGATTAGTTTTGTCATTTATTCTTATTGTTCTCTTTTGTGGAGTAAATAATGGCCTTAAATTAGTAGCGTAGGAATCTCCCAATACTGGTTCCATTTAAACTTAAATGGACACTTTCATGATATTTTTTAATTGTTAATAACATAAGCTTTGTTCTACTTATATTTAAAGACAATTTATTTGTATTGAACCATTTTTATGTAGCTTTTTATTCTTCCATTCACAAATCTATAAATTATTTCTTCCCAAATGGTTTGTGCCAGATTGTAGTAGTGTTTTACTCTGATCGAAACCAACAAATGACATATTTGTCAGCCCACCTCAGTTGCACTGCCGTGGCTGAGAGCCTGTTCTGTAAAGCTGCAACTGCTCTGGATGTGTTCCTTCCCCTGCAGGAGAGCTGAAAGCTGGGCCTGTAGGACCTGTGCTCAGGTATTCGAACGTACGATGGAAGAACACAGGGGAGCATGAGTAACAGGAGAACATACAGAAATAATTAGTCAGCTTCTCTTTGATTTGAGTGGTTTTGCAATATAAGTTTGTATTTAACACACATGCACATACCCAAGAAGATCAAAGTGTGTGTGTGTGTCTGTGAGTGATTTATATGCAGAATATGTGTGTGTGTGAGGCGTAACCAGCGTAACGAACCTTCTGCTTAGCAGAGTAGATGTTCTCTAAGTCTGTTATGAGGGCTGTTTTGCGCTGATGCAGCACTCGCTCCAGCTCTTCAAACGTACTGGTGATCTCTGCCACTGCTTCACACTTTCTTTCATTGAGCTGTCGGGAGATCTCACTCACCAGCTCAATGGCTGCTGTAAGTTGAGGGAGCCTGCAAAATGATCCAAAGTTCAATTTTTCTATGAAAATAATAAAACTAATTAAAAAAGAATAATATTCAACCATAATACAATTCTATTAGACAAATCAAAGTGAGATTAAAATGAAACACTTAGGATCCATATATTTGACAAATAGGAATTGCACAGATCACATGTGATGCTTAAGCCTCCAAACATCTAATGTGAAAGAAATCCTCCGAAAACCCAATCGAGATACCAAGTACCTACCTGCTGTGTATGGCATCCAGCTGCGTCTTCAGCACAGCCTTGTGCTGTTCCACGACGTCCCGCAGAGGAACGGTCACATGCTCCCGATGCTCCCCCTCTGTGCAGTCCAAACACATGGCTGTCTCACATGACTCGCAGTAAAACTCCATCACCTGCAGAGGGAGACAAACTAACTCTGTCCCTTGCTGAGCATCACAGACATGAACATCTTTTCTTCTTTTTTTTTTACCTGAACAAAACAAATAAGAGAGATGCAAACAGTTTGGTGTGGTGCTTCTCACCTTTCCGTCATGGTTAGGGCAGCAGAGAGGCTTCCCTGCTACTGCAGCACTGACTGACTCCAACACACTGCAAGCCTCTGGGCGTGAGCACTCAGGCTCACGCTGGAGGACCTAGAACAAAACATAACATTTCCACAAACATGTTTAAAGCAGTAAACTTTTTTATCATATTTCCTATGTCCTATGGCATGTCCTATGTCCTCACCCTCCTCTTCTCTTTCTCAATCTTATTGATCTTGCTTATTTCATCCTCCCCAGAACAAAAACATTGGTGTAATCTTTTAATTTGGCTCTGCTCTGCTTATTATTTTATTCCTTTGCCCTTAAGCAAACATAATGACCAAAAACACATGTAGTAAAACAGCTAAAACATTATTACTCAAAGATGTAAAAGTGTCCAGAATGACCTCAGTCTGCAAGAATGATTCCTTCCTGATCACAAGAAAAGGTTCCATGCACACAGAAACATCGCTTCTTGGATAATAATAAAATGGTATTTTACATTAAAAAAAGAGAAACATGCTGCTTTTTGGATTCTTTGCTTTATCTCCTGTTTTTCTTTTAGAAGTTTTTAGTTATGCAAGTGTCAAGTGTCGCTGTTCCTGTTATATAAAATAAGTAACTGAGTGTCTGACCTCCATGAGATTAGTGATGAAGAAGTTGTTCTGCAGAGCGCACACGCCTTTCTCTGGAAGGATGGACGTCTGCCGACACACTGGACATGAAAGTGTCAGCGACTCTGGAGGAATGTAGTTCTGGAGACAACTGTAAAGGAGGTGGACACAAATTTAACAGAATCTAGTATTCTCTGTAACTTTATATGTCAAAGTCAGAGAGAGAGAAGAGGAAGACGCTTGAGAAACACTTGTCACTTTATCACTATAATTACGAGTACTCCACTCACAAGTGGAATTAAAGTGTGAATGCGAGTTCAAACAAAAAGCTGCTATCATCAGCAAGAAACATGTGAATAGATGGCAAATCAATCACAGCACCAGCAGGTTAAATACTTTATAGTGTACAAATACAAAGTATATTTGTTTACATCTATGCATATGTTCTTGCTTCCAGCTGGATGTGGTCACATGACTTGCTCCAATAAGACCCTTAAGCTTGCGGTTCAATAGCATGATGAACTTTTCCCCAAAACCAAAGAATTCCTTCAGACTACACATCATTCTGGCCTGCAACCCAGCTGCCGTCCAGCAGGTGATGTACAGATCCTGGGATGCTTCTGTGTTCATGGATCGTCAAAACTATAACAGTCCCCAAATCAGTGTTATGGGTAAGCAACTACTGAGCATAAGCATATTTAACAGCAACCAGGTTAACTTTTTAACTATTATGTTCATTTTGCAGCAACATGCATGTTTGTTTCAACCATGACTTGGTGAGCAGCAGGATAGCATTTATCCTGGACAGAAATTCAAGCTTCATAAAACTAAAATTCTGTCAAAACCACATTCTGAAATCTGGACTGTTGTTTGTCAAAAATGCAGCTAGGGAGGGGGATAGTAGGTTGAGAAGAAATAATTTAGCTTTTATTACTTATTTAATCCTAATCACTACAACATTGTGACAGAAATGAGTGAAACACTATCATTCAGTTCACCACTAAAATAACCATGGCCTTTTCTCTGAGTGTCCAAGCTCTGCGTGAGGCAATATGAGAATATGTCTGCCTTGAGTTCACATTCAAGATTTATCACAAGCAATTTACAGAACAAACAAAAAAAAATTGACAGCAGGACAGACAGAATAGTCTAAAGAGGAGAGGACCCCCGTCAAATTACACAAACCATCCCTCCATTAAAACATCTCTGTGACAACATCACGAATGGCTTCGGACAAAAATCTGTTCACCTCAGCAGGACTCCAGATCAGCTGTCATCCAGTTAAACCGGGGATTATAGTTGCCTTGTGGTGGTCAAATGCCCCTCAAACAGCACAGTAAAAGGGGTTTATCTCATGCTCCAAACTGCTCTGTAAATATTTATATGGTTTACTAGTAAACCAGTATAAACCATAGAATGCTACTATTTTATTACAGCAAGTCTTCCTCTGCTTTACTGGGCACAAAAAGGCCCCAGTAAAATGTCCTGAGGGGGTGTTGTCTTTCTCGAGGAACTGTAGATTGAACCTTTGTAACTGTGTGTCCCAACAATGAGCCTTTTTTCTCAGACTGCAGCCGCTGATGGTCTCTCCTGCTGAGGAATGCACTTATCCCAGTGGAGAGGAGCACTAAGCTGTGTGATTTCGTTTAGGGATTTGAAATATATGAGGTCTCTGTGTTGTATAATACTGCATGTAAATATGACAAGAAGTGTACAGCAGCGAGAAATGAAGCAGGGAGTATGGGCTACTTTTAAAAAAATGTGTGGCCTAATCTCTGAAAGAGCAGAAAGTTGGAACAAAGCAGATGAGCAGAGACTGAGTTGTTTGGGAAATGCTGATGAAACACAGAGCAAATGTTATTTACCTTTCACAGAAGGTGTGCAGACAGGGTAGCACCTTGGGGTTGCGGTAGTGATCCAGGCAGATGCTGCAGACCAAAAACTGCTTGTCTATCTGACGCACCACTGGGCTGGTGCTCCCAGCCTCACGCTTGGCCATTGGAGACGACATTTAAAGCCACAGATGATGACAGCAGTTAACCTGCAAGGGACCAAATGTAAAAATGGGAAATTCTTATCAAAAGAAACACTCACAGATTTCCTACTGAGTCACTTTTAAGACAGCTAGCAAACTTCCTCATGACGCACCAGGAACCAGAGTTAGCAAAGCTGTTTAATTCCTTGAACATTGTTGCTGTAATGCTGCTGTTATTTCTAGGTTAATACCAGACAAACCACTTCTGAGAGGGTAGGCATGCAGAAGTCGTGCGTGTGTGCTGTGCATTGGGATAAACTAATGTGGTTATACGACAGTTTAGATTTATATCTGTGTTAACTAAAAAATAAATAAATAAAAGTGAAAAAGATGTGAGGGAGCTGTTGTGGCGGGTCAAAGTTCTATTTAACACTGTATACACTGATATATGGAGGTTTCACTGATGAGACAGCTGTGTGAGAAAATAAAGATGTGCAGGCATCCATCCAAGACATTTTTATCAGGTTTATCGAACAAATATTAAGATTATGTGGAGTACAATAATCAAATATATGAAATGTCACTAAAGTTGTAGAGGACAGCTGGTTAAAAGCAGGAGGAAATTAAATATATTAATTCCTCTGAAGACAAAAATGAGTCAAGCATCAGATTGCTTTGCATGTTATCTTCAGTTTGCACGTGAAGGTCAAGTAAAACAGGAAGAACCTGCAGCACATGCAATATAATTCATTCAGAGGAATTTGTTTAGACGGTCCCACATTAAAGGGTGACAGCATCCATAAAAACCAGTAAAGTTGTTATAGGATTGGAAAATACACTGGAGACAACCATTATTCATTTTGTTTGCAAATTATAGTGAGATATAGTGAAGTAAAATGTGTTTTACATGCATAAGTTCTGGGAGAAACAAATCAGATTTATGGTGGTCAGCAAGTCTGTCTGAGATGCAGATGTAAAAGTTGTGGAATTTAGTTCTGGAAAGGCAAGCATTATTTATTAATAACTTATATTAAATCTATCCACCTTTCATTTCACCATGAGATTTATTATGGTTTTGAAAATTCTGCCCTTAAATACAGGATTTTCTGACTTGTACACCTCTCTTGAAAACCACTCATCATTTGTCAATTAGATATAAATCCATGCTTTGATTTTCCTATTTCTTCTATTACTTCTTTTTAACTTTTGACTTTTTAACTTCTGGATTTAGAATATCAAATCACATTGTCCTGTTAAATTTTGATTTATGTAGCCAATATTTCACCAGGGATGTCCCATTGAAATCAAAGATCTCTTTATCAAGGTGTGCATTAAGAAGGGAAAAGGCTGCTTGTAAATCAGTCTAACCCAGTACATGCAACAATAAGTTGCCAGATCAGGCCGAAAAGGAACATTTCTGGGTAAACTTGAGGTTTTGAAAAGAAATCTTTTTGTGAGCTAAGCTCCTTTCATAATTATAAATAAAGTTTGAGTTATCATTTTAAGCTTCCATGTCCCTGAATAAGAAACTGGTGCCAAGTTTCACACAATCACCACTAATTATGGCGGTTTTTATGCATAGAAACTGGCTTTGGAAAAAAAAAAAAAAAAAAAAAACAAACAACCCTTTCATTTATTTATCTGTATGACACATGTTTCCTAAAAGTTTTTTTTCTACGTGATTATGGGCTTATTATATAACCTAATTGGGTTTATCTTTCTTAAACCTCTCTGTCATTATTAATTCAAGCATGTTGACAACTTTTGCAGGATTTTCACACAGATGCTGAACTGATTTTGTGTTGTGATAAATATTGTAAAAATGCTTTACAGTATAAATTCATAAAACCATAAAGACAGGTCATTAAAATGATCTCTACATAAGGATTATATTCAAACAAAAGTGAAACTCCGAGGTCATCCGGACAGAAAAATGTGACATAATGTCAACCATTGCAAAACCACTGTTGCAGGGCTGAATAATCTGCCTAGCAACACAAACCAGTGCTGCCTGCAAATGGCCCACTTCCATATTTATCTGCAAAGCACCAACCTGTACAGCAAAATAATGACATTACCAAATATGGTGTGTTCTGGTAAAACATCTGATCTTATAATGAACTATGATGCCACTAAAGAGGCTTTAATAAAAATAACAAATGACACACACGCCTTATATTGTTTGTTACAGATTATTTAAACCTGCAACTTTCTTAATACTCTCCATTTCCATTTTCATCTCTGCATTTCCAACTGGAACAGTGTAGCTCATCCACCCATATTTTCCCAGTAGGTCAGCACATGTTTTATTCATGTGCCAGTCAGACATGCACTCATTTGCTCAAACAAATTCAGTGATGAGCAAAAAGGCAGCTTTACAATGAAAAAGACAAAAGCATTCATGGATAAAAACAAAGGCAAACACACTGACAATCATCATCCCCCACCAGTCCCCCCTCCCCTTCCCCCCTTCCTGTCAGCACATCTGTCACTGCTGGATCTAATACAGCTCTCAATCCGCTATGTCCCATCTCTGCTCATGTCCTATTGTCAGTTGTTACCAACACACACAAACACAAACATACAATCAGGGTGATTAAGAGCCAAGCTGTATCTTTCTCTTAGCAGAGAGGATCCAATGACATGAAGACTTTATAGTGGGAGTGTAAAGGTCATGTTTTAAGCTGTCAGCCATGAGAACGACATATCACATTCACACTCTGGTTAGCAACACAGAGGGGGTCTGAGAGAAATGATAAGGTGGTAAGTAGCTTATGATTTTTTTTTAATATAAACATGCTTTGTTCAGTTTTGTGCTTTAATTTCTAATCTTATGAGGGATGTGGCTGAAACCCATCTGGATGCTGTTGAGGGTTTTCTCAGGTTTAATTCTTTATGCAAAGAATAAAAAAAGACATTTTAAAATGTTCAATGAATGAATCAGCAGGAATTATTCTTCAATGCCGGGATAAAGATAAAAGACATGAGCACAAATGTGGTTAACTATGTTTAAACCTGAGGTTTTCCATATTTGATCACATTTCAGACAGATTCAAAGTATTAAGGAAGTCTATCCAGTTGTATCTTTTGGATCCTGATGAAGCGAAGCTGGGATGTCTCTCTGGAATGAAACGAGTCAGAGAGCAACCACAGAATATATCTTCCACTTCAGTACAGTTTCTACATTTCTGTGTCTTTTTACTACTAACATAATCAGTAATCAACTAAGTTTAGACACACGTGTTTGGAGAGGAGGGAATAATGGTGCAGCTAAACTGAACCAGTGCTTATTTATATACAGCTTTTGGGTTTTCTTTTGGAAGAACGCTTTATATAAAAAAAAATCATAAAGTATAATATAAAGTATTTATTATAAGTGGGATAAAAATAAGAGGAAACTAATGACAGGTTCTGTTTAAATTCACCAATATGTACACATAAATCTGCAAAAGGCTGAATTCTCACATGCACATCATTTAAACCATTTTGTTTAGATAAGCTCTGAAGCATCACAGCAGTCCTTGTCTTGCCTCTTCACCATGACGACTTTCTACCTGTGCCTTTCTGAGTTAACATACATGAGTTATGCATTAATACACAATGACAAAATGAAAACAGGTTTTGGAAATGTCTTCAACATTCACAAGGCCAAATTATTTTCAAACGTCCTAAAACCTGAGATAATGAGCTCTTAAAAAAAAAAGTATTGCTCTAGATTTTTCTACATCTATCTCTCCCTCTATCTTGTATGGTTTCTAAGTTCCTCTTGCAAGTTAATATCCCTCCAGCATGATCATGACGTCATGTGTTTGTGTGCAAGGTATTAATGAGGTGAAGGTTTGTGACACTCTACAACAAATCTCTCAATGTCTTTCATAGTGATAGCTGGCTTGTTGGTTGTCCCTGACAACCCAGTTTGGTTTGGCAGTCAGATTATCTAATGAAATCTTAAGCAGATTGCAAAATTTCTGCATCTTTTGATGCTTCCATTATTTAAAAAAAGAGCGCAAAACAGCTTTTGAATTGGTGCAGTGACCACTATAAAAAGGTCAAATCGTCCAAATGTTTTTTGGTGTTAGTTAGATCTGGGCCTTGACACAACTCAGCAGATCTATACATGTTTGCTTGACCTTAAGGATTGATTTTCACTCTGATGCACAGTCACTTGTGTCATATGTGTGTATCTTTTCCAATTAAGACGGCCTATTCTGTGACAACAGAATGCAAATATATAAATCCTTATTTTCATATCAGCATTCCCTTTACATGCAAAGCAAGAGCCAAGAAAACAAAACAAAAAAATGTATGTTCTACTTTTTACATTGGTGGAGACTTAAAGTAAATACTTACTTCGAAGACAAACACTTATATGTGCATGCATGGAAGCAAATATTGCATGCTCATTGTTGTGTGTTCAGCAAACTTTGTTGTGACACATCCCTATCTTGATTCACGCTCACTTAAACTCCTAACTAGGCCACGATTCTTAAATTTGATGCTCTTAAGTAAGCATGACCAGTTAACTGTCAGGCTTTAAAGTGAGTGAAGGCATGCTGAATTGAACTACTCTGCAGTAGGATACAGCAGAAAAAGGGTGAGGGCCAGCTGTGACAGGACTGGAGGAAGCATTTAAAAAAAACATCTTGTGAGGATCTGGCAATAATAACAACATGAAAATGAAAAGTGTTTTAATTCCACTGGCTGTAAAACACAGAGTAAAGAGAGCATAAATAGGTAATTCCCCAAAACTCTCAGGGTTGCACTATTTCCTTCTATAACAAATGGTTTGCGTGTGTGTGTGTTTTGAAATGTATTTGTCCAGCAGCTTTATGCATGGCACAAAGATAACACAATGCTTCTATTCACAGTCAGCTTAACAAACCACAAAAGCAACTCATTCAGAGGTGAAACCTCTGCTGTTGCTTTATTGTACAACTGAACCCTTATGTGTACCTGTTATTGTGTCTCTTGTTGCACACACACACACATGAAGTGGAGATAAATTACATGGGAAAGATAGTTTAAGTGAGTCTCCCATCTCAATAACAGAGCAAAGCAAAGGGACAAAGCAAATACAGAGAAAATAGCATTCCCTTTGTTTTCTGCACGCTGTGATGCACCTGACGGTTCGTAAACACTCCACTTCCCTGTGCAGACAGCTGAATGGAAACTGTGAAGTCACAAACATGTAGCCAAAGACCAAAACAAAGACAGAGTTGACAAAGACACTACCTACTGTCAGCAGAGTGGAGATCTGTTTAAAAGGCTTCATGGCTGCTCCGTTTGCTGCCCTGAAGAACGAGCGCGTTAATGTCTCTCTTGTCTCACCCCTCAGCTTTCCCCTTTTCCTCCTCTTGCTTTTCCTTTTTCCATGTAATCCACACACTCATGCACAAACCCTCACGCGCTGAAAAAGTCTGAACGCAGATGACAACAGAGGGTGGGTCTGGAAATTGAAAGGCCCTCCTACTGTCAGAGCTGTTTACAAGCATGACCTGACTGGATACCCTCCTACTGCCACGATCTGATTGGGCGGGAAACTTAACTAGCAGGAATGATGCATTGCATCATAGGCCAACAATTTTTTGCTGGCCAGAGGGAGTGAGAGGTTGTGATAGCAAGAAACAAGGGCTGTCAATAGAGCAGTCTTGGATCAGGAAACATGCAGCATTGCACATACTGCAGCTTCTAAGCTGATACTGTAAATGCTTTCAACTATAATACATATACACAGATGTGTGTGCTGGAGACTAGAATAAAACATAAAGTATAATAAAACTGGAGTTATATATTTATGATGTCAACATAAAAAAAGACAATTTGGACTAAGTGCCTCTGTCCAGCAAACAGATATGCTGACAATTCCACTAAAAAACTTTTCTCAGTTAGACATTAAGTAAGTCTTGCACTCAGTCCCTGAAGTCCTCTGTCCCTACAAACAGTGACACAAATATCAATCTGCATTTAAGCTCTGGGGATTGAGTCCTGCCATTTCTCCTCCCCCCCTGTGTTTCCTCTGCACCCACCTACATACACACACACACAAACACACACACACACACACACACACACACACACACACACACATACACACACACACCTTTCCAAAATCCCATCATTCTGATCTCATGAGTTGTGGTGCTGTGGCAGGTGAAACAGGAAGTCAGTGATAAGAGGATAAAGAGTCCACACAGAGAATGATATAACAGGAGCTGACTGCTGACCGGTTATTAACGATGACTCAGCTGTACTTTGGCACTGTTCCAAATGTGTTTTTTTAACACAGCCTCAAAAAAATCAGTGTCGCAAATTATTGCAGTTACACAAACTAATAAAAATCCATTAAACAACAGTCACTAGATCTGATACTTCTTCCTTCCAAACTAAGTTAATTCCAAAAATATTTTTGCTATTAAAATGAACTATCTCACATTATTTGCTGATGTTTTCGCTCCATGGTTTGTAATTAAAGTGTCTGATATGATCAGTAAATCACATGCAGCCTTTTCATACAAAAATTTACTACTGTAGAGTGACTTATGGTTTTACTGCTGAGCTTAGCAATAAAAATAAAAGATTGATGTTGAAATAAACACATTTTAAGAAATATTCAAGTAAGTAAATGCCACTGGCAATCACTCTGAGTCCCATGCAGCAAGTAAAGATTGCATTATAGGGCTGTGCACAGCAAAATTAACAAGAAGCGTCAGAAGCAACAGCTAGGGGTATATCCCCGAACGCCCTCAATCCTCCAATTCCCCAATCCTCGAATAGACACAATACAATAATATAAAGCCGCACATGTTCAGTCCCAAAGCTCCACCTGGTGTGGAAACTTTGAACCAGCCCGGTATAATGTCAGGGCAGGATGCATCCTGAGGTCATGAGCTTTTATTTGCACTTGATTTGAGGTTAATGAGACAAATAGTTCCAGAGATATATGCAAAAATCTGATTTTAAAAAAGTATCATCTAGTGGGAAAACCATAAATCCGATAAGCGTGAAATTTGATACAAAACGTCATCCCTGGGACCTAAACATGTACACCGAGTATCAAAATCCAATTGTAAAAACTGTTTGAATTATCGCGTTCCCATGAAGGATATCGGGCGGTGGCAGTCGTGATGAAACCATTATATCCCCAACACAATAAGCTCAAACAAAATATAAGAATTTGACATTACATATAAAGCTTTATATTAACAGTGTGTGTGTTAAGCATAAATGTTGTTTGATAAGTTTGAAAAGTGAGCTGATTCAGTTAAGAAACCTTTTCCTAGATAAATAATAATAAATAATTAAGATAAATAATAATAGTCTAAAATAATAATAATGTAAATAATAAAGTAAATAATAAACATGTGTGGATAATAATCTAAAAACATCAAGATAAAACGAGGATTGCTTATATAGGGGGGCAAAGACATTTATTCTACAGTCATTTGTCGGATGCTTTTATCCAAAGCGACATACATGTGATAAGTAATACTACTACTACTACTACTACTACTACTAATGACAACAACAACAATAATAATAATAATAATAATAATAATAATAATAATAATAATAATAATAATAATAATAATAATAAT
>JBAMHX010000017.1:11155854-11166684 GCA_037177515.1 Pseudomugil tenellus | reverse complement strand
CTGGGTCCCAGCTTGTTCTGGGAACAGCTGTCAGTAGTAGGTCTACTACAGCAGGGACCCTGAACGCATCATGGCATATTATCTCTGCTGCTGGTTTGTGTGCATCCCGCACTTCCTCCTGTGTCCTGCGCTGCCAGGACAGATGATCTAAGAGGAGGAGAATGAGGAGGGGGGGCTCTGTGTTTTAAGCTGTGTAATTTTGTTTTTCTTTTTTTTCGAATAAAAATGGTCATATCTTAAGAGTCATCATTTTTAAGTAAATAAAGGTAATTTCCGGCAGAGGGCTAACTCCAGATTATTGCACCATCTAGTGACCGGCTGCGGTCAAACTCACCACCTTCATGTTGCATCGGGAAGAAAAGACGTAAGGACTACTTTAGGCTTATGTATTTATTAAATGTAGATACAACACTGAAGAGCTTTAAGCTTAATGTTTTATTCAAATCTAAATAATAAAGAGATGTCTTTGCGCATATAAGCGGTCAGTTGGTGGTGATGAGAACAGATGTAGCTCGAAGGACCAGATAGATATTATTATATATTATGATCAAATGAATATGAAGCAAATAATCAAATGACACAACACAGTAGATCTGGCATATAACCATATTATTAATGCTCTATCTGCAATCACAGTGTGTGACCTCGTGGTGCAACGGTAGCGCGTCTGACTCCAGATCAGAAGGTTGCGTGTTCAAATCACGTCGGGGTCAGTTTATTATTTCATCCCTTAAAATACGTATAAAAAAGCTACATTATATATATATATATATATAAAAAAAAAACATCTGTCCACATGAATACAGAATGAAATCGAAACGTTCAAAAGTTGCTGCAAATATCTTTCATCTGTTACTGTTTGGGTTTATTGTCCTGTTACAAGGTACTTTTTAAGGGCAGTTTGGTGCACAGATGACAGTATTACCCCCACCTCCACCCCTGTGCTTCAGAGTTGTGTTTGTGCTGATGCTGTTTTTGATTTTTGACAAACCTTTCCAAAGAAACCACACTTACATTTTATTCCAGATGTTCAGAGTAGCAACTGTTGCTCCTTGAAAGTCATCACTGATCTCTTTGGCACCGTGTTAACACATACCAAAGTGCTCCAGACAGGCGACAGTTTTATAGAGGACACTCACACTTAATGATTAATAATTTCATGTGATCAACACCTGCTTACCCGTTTAAATCCCGAAGAGCAGTAAGGGTGTAATTAGTTTGCTTCATTTAGATTTAGAGCTGCTTGCATAATGATTTATTCTTTTTACTGTCCCCAGACCCCAGAATGAACCTTTCTCATGACAATAATTATGTTTTATGGATTGTTTTTTATTCCATCTTCATTTTCTTGCTCTCCTACTTCAATCTTATCGCTCCATAAGGCATAAGACTCAACAAAACTCATAACAGGATTCTTTATGCTGTTCCTTTCCAGCTACAAATCTAATTAAGACACTTGAGAACAGTGTCATTCCCATAACTGTTATGGTGGATTAGATTAAACATGCAGCTTTCACAAACTTGGTACTTCTTTATAAATACACAAAGTTAAAACACCTTTATTAGAACATGCCACTGTTACTCACAGCTATGTTATCCAGAATTAGTCAAACATGCTCCAATAACAACGTACCTTCATGCTCCAGCTGCAAATCCTCACACAGGAAAGCTATTTTTCCACACTGAAGTCTTCCTCTTCAGCCCCAGCTGTCTCCGTACATTCCCATCGAGTGTTTTTTCTCATTTGGTTTTCTCTGCTCTCACATGCTCTCCTGAGCTTTAATGCCTCAGTACAATACAAGTTGCAAGTCCCCCTCCCTTTCTGACTTTCTTTCACTCCACCCTCCCAATTCATGGCTGATTCTCATCTTTCACTGGGATACACTGAACTCCTGAAAGCACAGCCGTGGTAAGAGTGAAACTTGGCTGAGACAGAAGGTCACCTCCAGTCCTAAGGAGTTGACTCACATGAGATGTTCCTCAGCTGCACTTGTTTTTCTATCACAATGGCGTAATTGTACTCTAGAGGCCTCATTTTACATCAAACAGGTCAGTTGCTGCTGACGTAGCGCTCTGCTTTTGCTAGCTCTTTAAACACAAGGCTACACTTTGAGCTTTTGACTGTTATACAAACAACACTGCATAAAAGATTTATCTTTAATCAACTGATCATGATTTAAAAAATTACCTACATCTTTTTTTTAAATAACATTTTATTCTTTTTACACCACTAATTTCAAACACTAAGCAACAGCAAATCCCTCTATTGAGCACTTTCTACTGGGAGGGATAATGTGGGAGGACAAGAGAACAGCCAAAAAGGGGCCTGCATCAAGCACTTTGTTAAAGAGAGTCTTATTACACTAGGAAGGGTCAAATGAAATGGCTGTAAACAAATCATGTTGCCCAAGTAACAGCTGAATGTCTCCTCCTTGCTATGCAGAACCTCAAACCCAAAACACACCCGGGTGGAGCGAGTCCACCACAGAAATATATCCCTGCCAAAAAGGAAAATCTGCTTTCAAATTGCCTTTATATTTTAGGCTGTGCTGCACGTTAGAAGCCTAAAATATGCTAGTTACATGTCAGAGCACAAATAAAAGATGAGGTGAAAGGCAAGTAGTGGAATGTGAGTATGAGACAAAGGAGATAATAGCACCCATTAGATTTCATGAGAGGGACAGTTCAACCTGAAAAGCATGGATTAACACATAAAAAAACAAAGTGCCTAATCAGATCAAATTATTTTTTTAAAAAATGTAGATTATATCCCTTTATTGTGTACAAACAACCCAAAAACAGACAGTTGTTAAGACTATTGAACGGGGACTGACCACCAAAACAACCCCAGAGGTCAAAGTAAGTCCAAAATTACCTTGTTTCCACTGCAGGGTAACATCATGACAATTAAAAAGACAAACATTAAAAATAGACAAACAAGTTGTAGCAATCTAAAAAAAAAAAAAAAAAAAGAAAAACTGAAGATAAAGTTCAGTTCAAGTATTAGATCCTTTAAAGTTTTGTTCTTCCAAATCACCGGGCTTACTTCTGCCTCCAATGCGCTTGAAGAAGGATATAAATCCAGATGTGCTCTGTTGCTCCTCCGCACGACTTCCCGCTTTACTACCAGCTTCATCTTCTCTGATACTTGCTGTCCTCGAACTGGAAGAATACGACCTTTGAGTGGTGCTCCTATGGAACAAGCCTCCAAATTGAAAGCCAGCTGCGGGGGATCGAATGGTTGCATCCACAGAAGCGGACCTGACTACCGCCGCTCGAGACAAAATCCTCTGACAGAGGCCCTCGGGAAGCGATGCCGAGCTCGCCGATGGAGGTGTTGGGCTGTCCTGGCTGCAGGCGTTAGGTTTGAAGTGGTTTTTATCACTGCTCCAGACATCATCAGCGGGTTTTTCTTCACAGGATGTCCATGAAATTCTGCGTTGGTAGTCTTGTCTGTTTCGTAGCGGGCTGTCTTCTTGGAAACACGTGATTGGGCTCAGAATAGTCCATGGGGAACCTACATCCCCATTGCTGGCAAAGAAGTAGTCTCTGGTTCGAGGCAGCGGGGTACACGGGGTGGTAGGTTTCCCCTCTTCTCCATGTGAACGTTGGGGACTGCCTAAAACTTTGCCACCATCCGAGTTGGCGTTGCGGTTTTGGAAATCGAGCACCTTCCGAGTTACCTCACGCATCTTCTCCACTTCTTTGTCTTCTAGTTTTGACATTTGCTTATCCTCTTTCTGCAGTCTGAGCTGTTTGTTTTCTGGACTCTTTTGGCTGGTATGGCTTGTTGCTGCCACTTTTTCTGATCCATAATGTGGTGCTTCGACTCGGGGAAGCACATTCTTCCTGCATCTGACTACACTGCCTGGGACAGAGGAGAGAAGGCTATGCAGGGCTGACTCCAAGCTCGTAGACTCAACGTTTAGCTCAGGTCCCGTACAAGACACAGTAGAGCGGCGTTTGACTGATACACGCATGCTCTCTTTCCGCCTGTGTCTCTGCTCTGCTGCCTCTCGCTCTTTGTTCTCCTGCATCCGTGTAAAAAGAGCAGATATTTAAAAAAGATACAACACTGCAGCATAACATGAGGTTCAGGAGGGAAGAATACTTTGACATTTAAGATCACAAAGGTTTACAAGCTAAATTTACATGAATATTAGTGGAACTGCGTCTCCTCTTACCTGGACAGCTGTAACAAACCGCTTGCAAAACGAGCTAAAAATGGAGCAGCACTCCTCTAGTTTAAAAGTAGCAGGGTCTTCACAGAAGAACTCGGCAACAGCGTGGCTCACAGCATTTAGTTCCCGCAGAGATGTCTCCATGTCGGAAATCTTTGCTTCTGCCCTCTAACACAACAAAGTAAACAAAAAAATGAGCTGGATTTTAAAACTACAGAAAATAATCATCAGTTCAGTTTAACGAGTAATGACTAATTGGGAGCTTTTACCATAAGAAATGTCTCCAGTTGTTGTAAAAAGCCAGGGTGTTTAAAGAGCTTCACCTCTTTAACCTTCTCAACTTCCCCCTCAAAGTCGGCGATCACCTCATTTTTACAGATTCTGAAGTAAAATTCAGACATATGCGCAAGGGGATTAGAAACTAAGCAGACTCAGACTTAGACTGGAATAAATGGGATTAGAGATGAAAAGCACCTCGAAGCCATCTCAATGTGATCAAGTTGGGAGGGAAAAGTCAGCAGCTCAGCATCAATATCTGCTGCTTGCTGAGAGGAGAAGAAGGAGGAGAATGAGCAGTAAATATGGCACTGGATAATTTGCTTACATAACAGAGGTTTACCCAGTCAGCAGCACACAATTTTAGAACAATTTAATTAAAGCAACTGGGCTGATTGCAGAAAGTTTGACTTTTCACTCATGCAGCATATGAGCAGAGGTTGCTGAACATTAAGCAAATATCTTTTTGAGGGAGAAATGTAGCTGTGTTAGTGCTTCTCACCTTGGCAACATAGTGCAGGAGGTTCATGCCAGGCTTGTTGGCTTTGGTATCTGCCAGCTTGAGGAGAGAAGCCATCTTAAAGCCAATGGCATTGGCACTGTAACCACCCTGAAGAGTAAATCACTTGTATCATTCATTTGTTTATAAAAGAAGCGGGACAGCAAAAATGCACCAAATAATACAAGAACATGATAGTGAAAGAAAATACTAACAGCATTCATGTAATTCCCAGCTTTTAATACCAGTCGGATAACTGAATGGAGGTCATCGCAGTCCAACAGCTCTAAGGAAAAATATTTCGAAAAAGAAACACAAATGACCGTAATATAAAGATCACAAGCAAACTCAGTGATGGAGAACTGAAAAGAGTTGTTAGCAGCTGAATAAATGGAAGTAAAATATCACCATTTGCTGCTTTGGTCATGATAGTAACAGAGTTCTTCACATCCTCCATGAGAGGAAAGAATTCCTCCCTCAGCATCATAGTCTTCAGACGTTCCTCATAGCTAAAGAAGACACCAAAAAACAGATCATCACACGTGTGACATACAAGTACCAGTACATAAAAAATGGCATGTAGTTGTAAAATAGCATCCTGTAAAATATGATATGACTATTTACTGCATCAGCATGATGATATGACGGCTGTGCTCTCACCCTGGAACTCTAACAAGCTGCACCATGAACTTGTCGGCCTCGGGTAATGCAGACACGTTCCCACCGAATGCACGTAGCTGCTTCACCTTCATGTTATTTCAATCAACAAGGATTAGATTACAATTTTAATAAGTCATTCCAGATATGACAAGACAGCATTTGAGAAAAAGGAAGATAGATACAGAAAAACATCTTTAGCTAATAGCTAATGTTTTTTGAAATGCCAATGTTTTGAGCACATGTTCGCTCCACAAGTAGTTTTAGGCAATTAAAACATAAATCAAGCTTAAGATAAATAATAATAAACAGCAACAGCTAGGGGTGGGCATAATTAATCGATAAATCGATGATTTTAGTAGATGACATTTTTCTTTTTTAAATCAATAAACCAATGCAAGTCCTGTAGCGTAGTCAGTCTTGATGGAAAGCAATGGAATTAGCTATATTAGAATAATTCAACACTTTACCACATGAGGTCAATGTTTTAAATAAACTTCACCAGCCTGCTTAGTTATCTTCGAGTTTCCGTGTATCTCACAAGTAGTCTGACCATAAAGAGATCACGAAAAAGTTTGGCGTGGGACCATTTTAATTAAAAAAAAAAAAAAACAAAACACTGCCTACACTGCAAAGTTTTGTTTAAGTGCAACTCGTCCACTATGCAAATGACCACTTGAACAACACATTGCTGACTCTGGTTAGTGGCGGTGCCTCTGTCTCAACCTAGCATCAACTCTTTGTTAGCACGGAGGAGCTGCGATGCACCACGGACAGAGACAACTACCCAAGGGATCTGCAAGTTCACGAGATGGATATGCTTCCCTTAAGTATGGTTTAGGCCGAAGGGTTGTGACCACTGGCTTCATGCAAAGCTCCACTTCTTCCTGAACTTCAGACAGCTCCTTGTTTCCTGTCCTTCATTACTGAACGAACTGATTTGTCCAGGTGTGTCTGACCTCAATAACCACAACAGCAATGTAAAAGAAACAAGGAACTGTCTTAAGTATCTAAATGTAAAAACTTTTTTTTTAATTGTCAATTTTCACTGCACTTTAATATACGCCATTAACACTGGATTTTAATATAATTACATATTATTAATCGATTGTTAATTTTCATTATCAATTCAGACAATTTAATCAAATGCCCATCCCTAGCAACAACAATAATAAGAATGTAGATGAAAACTAGGTCAAACTTCATTAATGCAGAGGCCATTAACTTTTTTATTTATTTGTTTTTGTTTAAATAGGAAAATGTTTAAATGTAACATCCTGGATTTTCACAGTCTTATCTTTAGCATATAAATTTACATCACCATTTCATTTATTTAGATCACTGCTATATTCACACACACACAATAAAATAAAAAGGAGGGATAAAGGACTTGAAGTAGCAGTTTATTTCCTGTTACTGAGCATAAAAAGCACCGTCCAGAAGGCAGAAGCTAAAGCTGCAGCACCAGAGTATGACCAGAATTCTCCGATAAACATCTGGCTTTCTTAATCACCTGTTTTTTTTAATTTTAGGATCCTATCTCTGTTCGGAGCTCAGACTATTTTTGTCCAACGTAATACTGCGGAATCACTAGTCTGGAAAACATGGCTGTAGTGTGACCCCATCCTGTTTGTATACGTGCTGTCAGTCTCATCTTTCCATGCTGCACAGTTACCACTTTAAAAATAACATTATTACAAGTTAAAAAATGAAGTATGATGTAAGGTAAGAGTTTTGGAAAGTATCAGTGTGTGTGTCACACTGAGCATGTGCAAGTTTGCAGTCCAGCTTCACACACTGAGTAGGAGCTGCTCTTTGTGTCCTTCTGCAGCCAAAATAACTAGACGCTGCAACAGCAAAGTAGTAAATCAAAGAAATGGGAGTACATTTTTTTATGTTTTATCAGTAGGTAGCCTTTCATCATATTTTGTGTAAAGCTTTTCTTTTGGTCAACTGTGGCCTCACTATTCTTATTCAAAATCACTTGTCGCTCACATGCTCCTCTTAGAAAACTGACATTTAGCTATTCTACGTTAGAAGACCACCGTCATGTGCTACATGTCTTCAGACCATAGAAGAATAACAGATATTACTAAATTAAATCTGGTTTATGCTTTGGATAAAAACTGCTCTGCTGTCATATATTCTGTGGCTGCACAGAAACATTTTGAAAGAGCAGATGGAGATGGGATCATTGCTATAAATCTATCGGTAAAATATCTTCACATTAAGAGAAGAAAAAGCATTCAGCTTGTGTTACCTCCCTTTCCTCTGGCAGTAGTTTACAAAGCTCCTTTAATTTGCCTGTCCCAAATCTGAGCCAGTTCCCTTGACGGATGTCCTCTACTATTTCATTCACAGGCCTGCAGAGGGAGACAAGACAATGTGGATTAAAAAAAAATAGCATGAGATGCATTCAATGATATTAACAGCATGACTTATCAAAACACTATAAATTAAAGCTGATATAAAGATGCCTTTACATTACAATTCTAGTTTAACCCCCCCACTGTGTAACTGTAATAAGAGACATGATAGAAGCATAAAGACAAATATGGATCATGAAATATTGAAGAGATTTAGTGTAAATATGCAAACTAAAAGATAGAATGGTCCTGAACTCAGTAAAATACAGTATGAAGCTGTGGTGTTGTACAATAATTACCAAAACACAATAATTAAGTTTCATTATTGCGTTTCTTAGGCTGTGCATTGACAGGCATGATGGGACATCAATAACCACAGAAAAATTCACTCACATGTCAAATAAAAACAGAATTTAACATATTAGCATTAATAAGCAACTACCACACAATAACGTAAAAGTTTCCATTCTGTGTAGACAATAAAGCTGGCGAAATTAGTTCATTTAAATAGTAACACACGGTATTTGGTATTCAAAGTGAGTGCTGAGTGAACATTGGACTGAGCACGTCATCTGTTTGATAAGGTGCAAACACTGAGACTGGCTCCAGCGCTCAAAATATACATTTAACAAGATTCACCCGCTGCTAAACTTGGACCAGAATATGTGTGAATGCCACATTGCAAGCTTGTCGCAAACTTTTTGAGATATCAGTCAATCTTTTTACGTGACTCCAAGATGCAAAAACAATGATAAAATATCTTTTATCCCAGTTCTGTGTTCTTTACAATTATCACTGAAACTGTCCCTCAGAGCAACACTAGGACACTTTCTTTAAAATTAGATTCATCATCATCCACACAAGAACTATTTTTGGCTTATCGAGATTTTCTTTTGATCCTGACTTGCAAAAATAAACTGATGTTTTTTTTTTTAATATACCAACTAGTGTTGTTGTAGACATTTCTAGAATGGCTGGTTGATCACTTTCACAACAAGGTTATGACTCGTAAGGACTGTGGCTCTGAGAAGCGGGCAGCATAGTTAAATGGTGTGGACTCTTGTTTTGAGTTGCTTGCTGGATTGAATGATTGCACTCTTTTAACAGATATTAGTGTCAAATCCACATGCAACCACAACGTGGGACCCCTCCTCATGCTGTCAGCATGGTCACATTTTTCTGTGGGATAGCGTCTAGTTCCTTCAACCAGGAATTACTGAAGGTCAACAAGTCCTGGTTGATGAAGTCCTGGTCCAGTCATACTACTGAACGGCACACATCTAGAAGCTAGATCCATAGTTTTCCAGCATTGTCTACTCCTACACAGTTGGCCTTATTAACAGGGAGACATAATCAAGAAAACAGATTTCCTCACGTTTTGAGTAAAGTTTAAATCCAGAATCGTTGGTTGTAATTGCAACTATGTTACGCAACAGTTCATAATAAAATAAAGAAATAAATAATGCGTACCAAAGTCTAATAACACTCATTGATTTAAACCCTGATCTGCTAAATTCAGCCACAAAGGTACAAGATTTTTCAGGCAAAAAGCCACAGGATAATAATAATAAAAAATGTTCATTTCTGGAAAACGAAAAAATAAATAAATTAAATAAAACAACTGCTGATGAGGCTTCAGATATGCTGAGTGTGACCTACTTTACCAACAATTTAACATCACAGAGGTTTAAGTTTTACCCTTAAATTAAAAACAAATGAGTTGTGTTGCAAAATGTTGCCAAACACTCGCCACTTAAGTTTCAAAAGGCATTTCCATCAATTTGCATGTGTTAAAGATAAAAATCCACCCATTTGGTTAATGATTAAAACAGGGGAACAGTGTCAAGATTAACATGGGCGACAGCTAGCTTCATCCTGAGAGTCCATGTTGCATTTGGTTTCATCTCATCATTCTAGCCATCTTCAGTTGTCCCATTTCAACTACATCAGGTATTTCATTACCTTTTGAAATGTCTCAGGAAAATCCCAATATTCATACTCTTCTTGGAGTCCAGAATTGTGATCTAAAGACAAAAGAAATATGGATTAATAACTCAAAAAAGGTTTTAAATCACTGCAGTCAAATCAAGATGAGGAGAATCTATAAGTTTTTTAGGGAAGCTCAGAGAATCGACAGTTCCTCTTTGATAACAGGTTCTGCCTGGAACATTTCTGAAAACTCACTTCCTACCTGTGTGCTCTTTATTTCCCCTTACCCATGTGCTCTGTTTGCATAAAATTTATCCCCCCCTTTACTGGAAATCAAACTGTGCGTTACCCGAGGCTCCTGAGGAAGGTGGTCCATGCTGCCATACTTTTTCATGCCTACGACCTTTGAACAGCGTAGCGACGCCCGTTTGTCAACATGACTGAATAACTCTTCCATGGTCCGAATATCCAGTACCAAATCCCTCTGAGGCCGTTTGGAAGTCCACACGTTCAGCTTACCAACCACATTGTGGTGGGGAATGGTGTCCCAGTTCAGCTTTTTCATGGAACGTCTCTGGATATCACGACTCTCGAAAGAAGTTGTAGGGGGAGGTGGAGGAGGAGGAGGAGGGGGAGGTGGTGGAGGTGCCACTGTAGGATGCATGACAGGAGTCACAGACAACACTGGGAGAGCTGAATCTTCCTTTGCATCCAGCGGCATATCAGCAAAATGTTGAGGTAAACGCATGGAGGGAGAGGCCGACGTTACAAGCAGCACTCCATCCACCCGGAGCTCTTAAACCAAACACTTCCAGCTTCTCACCCAACTATGCAATAGTCAAACTGCTGAAATTTAGACAGCAAAATGTTGAGGTAAACGCATGGAGGGAGAGGCCGACGTTACAAGCAGCACTCCAAGATC
>JBAMHX010000017.1:11138802-11152861 GCA_037177515.1 Pseudomugil tenellus | reverse complement strand
TATATATGATTTCACTCAAAGTGAAACAGTACTTAATTTGAATTTTACATGGATTTGAAATGTCTGGACATTCCTTTCCAGTGTACCCTACAAATCCCATTGATGTGTTTGAAATGGTTCTCAGATTTTTCTTCCTGCAGACCATATAATCAGTTAACGCATGAACACAAAAATAAGGAGGCACGCTGGGAGAGTGATAAGGGTTTGAAGTTTTTAAGTAGTGTTAAGTAACATCTGTGTTTCAACAGCTTCCTCCCTCCCCCACCAGCCTTTGTTACCAAGCCGGTGAGGCGTTAAAAGTAACTCGGAGCACAGGGAGCACTTAAGGAGTACAATAATGGCCATAAACATGACTAACACAAGCTCACACAGCATAATATTGTTGAGAAACAGGACAAAGTTAAGTCAAGTACAAGAAATAGAAAGGACAGGTGAAAGTGTTAGAAGTTGGGGAAAGAGGCACCAAAAGCCCCCTGCATGTTCGTCACACTGGCAACGTAAGTTTCCTGCTGTATTTAGCCCGTTTCTCTTTTAAACCCTGCAATGCATAAGTCCGACCATCTAACCACACACTCATCTCTTCATTCACTAGTTTCCCTCTGTAGTGGTCCATTTCAAGTTGAGGGGGTGGGGGGAGTTTAACGGGTAACAGGTGGAGGCGGTTGAGAAGGAAGTTGCAGAAGGTCCAGCAAGGTCTCTCATTGCTCTTCTAACCAGGAGGGCTTATCTGCCCCAGGAGGCCTCAGCTTTATGTTGAACTGCGTCAGCGTTTGCTCCAGCTGCTGCTGATTACCAGCAAAGTATGCTGAGATGGCATTATGGAAAAGCAGGAGCTGCTTATGCATCACCTTCACCTTTGAGAGGAAAAATAAAACAAAGTTAGGGAGTCATATTTGTTACATTACAAAAAATACACCTAGACGTGAACAAATCTGCTCCAGACTGACCTTGTTTTCTTCCAGAAACTTGAGTTTAATGGTAACATCTGAGCGCAGCCGTTCATACTTTTCCTTATGTACTTGGTACTGTTGCTGAGCAGCTTCTATACGAGCCATGGTTGCTGCATCTCTTGGACCCATACTCAGCTCTTCAAGGTCTGACCGGTAGGCATCAAACTCCAGTCTGGGAACACAAAAAGGAGCAGAGAGGACAAACATAAGAAGTTTCCCAATAAAGTAAGTCTTATTAAACCCCATCTGACCGTTTCAATCATTAATCATTTTATTTTAAAGTTAATCCTTTGACACCTAATCTCTCTACATGATGCATGAAATGAGAGTAAAATTAATCAATTTGCAGCAATTGATATTTTTGCCACTTGGGGGCAGCGATGAGCCCATCACTAAAATTAAGAGCATCAATCGAAAACGAAGGAAATCTTTGTATAAACAGCTAATTGCTATTTTATCTAAAGCAACTGCTTGTCGTTTCCCAAAACAACCTTAACATATTAGCATAGATAAGCTGATGTTGTATCATAATCCTTCTTTTACTACATTTACCGACAGCAGCATGTTTCCACTCAGCAGAGCTGCAGTTCTGGGTTCAATTACAGAGAAATCTTTGATATTTGTCCCTCTGGTGTGTCCTTCAGCCTGAGCAGACATCCACATCACCTCTGCTTTCCATGTAAAGTACTAGTGACCTGATGACATCACCATTTTTTTTTTAGGTGGAGCCAACAAACCTTAAAAGCAAGATCACCCCCAAGTTGTGATCTTAGTCTTTGGGGTATTAAAAAGTATTAAAAGAAACAAGCAGAAAAAGATTGACAGTAAAAGCAAACGTGAACTAGGGGGCTTCTGCCCCAGACATAATTCAAAGAAGCTACATAGTACCACCCTCCTGAAGACCAATTACCCAAAGAGAGTGCTGTGAAGGTGGAAATTACATAGGACTGTAAAGTCACACTTTCCCTTCTGCCACCGCTTCAGCAAAAGCCATGTCTACATGTTATAGCATTTTTCTATTACTAGAGCTGCATAAATATTCACTGTTATGCCGTTTGGCCATTTGTTTTTCCTTTACTTCAGGAATGACTGAAATCAAAGTAGATCTCTGCTTTTTTTTTGTTGCATTTGTGTATTTTTTTTATATTACACACACATACACTCACACACAAATATAGTTGCAGGAAGTATGTGAACTTGTTGGGATTGCATGGATTTGTCATAAATGTATTATGATAATCTAAGAGCAAAAGTCTGCTTTAATTAATACTGCACAAAAATGTATATCTTTTAATTCACACGACATGTAAACATTCACAGTGCAGGGTGGAAAAAGTGTGTGAACCCATAGGCTAATGACTTCTCAAAGAGCTAATTGGAGCCAGGAGTCAGGAGACACAACTTGGAGTCCAATCGATGTGATTAGGTTGGAGGTGTTGATTAAAGCTGCCGTGTTCCATAAGAACCACACACCAGTTTGGAGTGTGCTGTTCTCAAGAAGCATTGGCTGATGTGTACCAATGACCCACACAACATCATTTTCAGAAGCCCCTGGATCAAGAATCGTTGCCCTGAAAAGGCTGCAAAGGGTTAAAAGAGAATCTCTAAAAACATTTATGTATACTAGTTTGCATATGCATTGTGTGGTAACTTTTTTCTCTCAAATGTTTCCCTCATGTGGTATTTAACCATAATCTGCAACCTCACGTTGATTAATTATTTAAACAGAGCTAGTCGCCGAAAGAAGCGCCGCAACGAGGTGGCTGCACGTCAGCACACCCATTACCTGTAACCTTGGTCTTGGGCTGTACTGGAACAGAATTTACCCTCAGGGAAGAATAAAGTATCTATACATCCATGTATTTAGTCATAACAGAAGCTCTCCATCACAGACTGTCTTTAGAGGAGGGCGGCTCCTGAATGAGCTGTGCGGCACAGCAGTTTGTATTTGAGACCCAACACACGTTATGTGGTAAAAAAATGTCAATAGATCTGTTCAGAGACACATCTTTCAGAGCTTTTACAGCTAAACTGTTATGTATCCAGACCATGAGTGTATAAATTATGCGTTAAAAAACAGTTAACTTTAAAAGTACTAATTTTTCTCTCAGATGAAAGTTTTTTCAGCTCTAACCTCTGAGTTAAAAAAAACAAACAAAATGAGCAATTTTGACTCTTCCCCCCTTTTGCTAACTTCAATTCAATTAATCAGCACATGTAGCATTAATGCCAAAACATGTCTGCGTTACTAGCAGGGGTTAAAGTGAAACAAAATTCACAAATAAAGAAGATTTCACAATTAATTAAATCTGCTCAAAAACAGATTCCTTAGTGGTCCGATTTCCAATTTAAACCAATTTAATGTGTTTTAAGTTGTTTGTGATTTTACTGTTTATGCTTCCTGGAATCAGTGTGTGACAACATTTTGGTGCTGCTAGAATTCCTGGAGTGTATGGGCTAACCTGGCATTTTCATACAACTTGATGGTCATCAGGGTGTCTTCCATGGTCTTGTTGACTAATGTGTTGATGCTGGACACAAAGAAGTTAATGGCACCAAGTAAATTCTCTCCATTCTTGCAGAGCAGCTTCTGAGTCTCTGCATTGTAGCCAAACTCATCCTGCAAAGAAAGCCAACTTTTAAATGTTGCCAAAAATGAATTCTTCCAATCAGACACTGGTACCAAAAAAAAGCTACAAATTGTCTAAACAAACAGAAATGTAAGGAAATATTTCTGAAGCTCACTCGAAGCTCTGGAGATTTCTGACTGAGGTCAGCAAAGGTGTCACCCAGCGCGTGCTGCGTCTGCACCATGTTGTAAAAATGATTGGTCAACGCTCTGGCCAATCGCAGCACATTCTCATATTTCCTTTTGGTATCTCTCAACACCTCAATCTGAGCCTCCAACTCCAGATCCACAGTTCGAGATCCCCGACCAAACCGCTCTGAGATCATTTGTTTTGTACACTGAAATAAGGAGAAGAGACACAGACATCACTACAACAATGAAATTTGGTTCAGTCACTGCATCAAATTCATAAAGGAATGAAAGGCGCCATTGGTGGAGAAACATGGGAAGAACATTTCGAGAAGGTTTTTACAGATTTGTCAGGTTGCTATTATAGAACTTGTTTGTCAACATTACAGAACGTCTGGTACCTTGTAAGTGTTGAGACCCCATTTCCTCACTGACTCTAGTTTTTCCACAGCCACACCACGGGTGGCTTCTTCTGCTGTCATTGACAAGTTGCTGCTGCTGTGGTGCATGTTGGAACCTGAGAAATAAAAGACAAAAAAAGATGGTTAACAAACAAGACCAAAGAGTGCATTCAGATGAGAGTCAACCCCTGCAAGGATTAGAGCAAACAGGAAGGACCGACTACTACCTAAAATAGACACCAGTGACGAATATGTACAAATCTGAGAAAGTTAATTAAATGTTAATGATCCCGATCTTAAATGTAATTTGGGAATTCGGTATATTGTGTTGCTGATCATTGGAAGCCCTTTACCCCCTCTTCAGTACCTTGGTGGTCATGTGGTTAGCTTTCTATGTGACAGATGGCAGAATTGCCTGAGTGAACACTACTTCGCCCGGTGTTCATTTGCAGGTCTATGATGATGAATGGGTGGGTGATGTGGGAGGGTGTGGATGAAGCACAGGATGTTTTAAAAGATAGCATGTAGGATTGTTTTCAGTCATCAGTGTTGTTATCAATACAATTGGAATTGATCATAATTGTTTATTAATGGTTTGAACAATTTTGTTTAAGTTGTGATCAGATAAAGTGTTACCATGTGGATCAAATGTGGGGAAAAGTGGCAAGAGAGAAAAATAAGGAGCATGTAGGAGAGAAATGTGGAAAAAGATAAAAATTTGAGGACAAATATGGGTGAAAAGAAAGATGAAGAGATGGAATGCCAGTTTTAGTGAAATCCACTCAGTAAGGAATGCATATAAATGAGTGATGATGGCAACTAGACATAACAGAAGTATTAAAACCTGCACTGCGCACGACTTAAAACATGGCCTATGCTGTTGGAAGCGACGACTAAGGATATATACCCAAACGCCCCCAATCCTCAAATAGAAACAATACAATAATATAAGCTGGGCATCTTTAACCAGCCCGGCATGACCTTTTATTTGCACTTGATTTGAGGGCAATGAGACAAATAGTTCCAGAGATATAGAGGACGTGAAGCTGACGTCACCGAGTCACCAGACTTTTGTCTATCACCATATTGGACGGTACCCGACCGATCTCTAAACCAGTTAAATTCGGACAGATTGTAGTGTTTGGGGTACTCCTCCGAGTCAATTGGTGATTTCATGCGCCATATTCGGGTGTAGTAATATATACAGTTAAATAAACAGCTTGTCGTTCTACAGATTACCAGCAAACACCAAGAGATGAAACAAATGGATTATGAGCTGTGAGCTAACACCTTATAAGTTAAGTTGTGACTTTTACATTTGTAGCTCATGTTGTAGTTAGGCTTCCTCTTAGCCGACCAAAACTACACAATTCAGACACTAAAAGTAGCCTGGCTGATACTACAGACTGTATTAAGTACTTACTACATTCAGAATGCAGGACATAATTCGCAATTCGGATTATTTAGTGGAATCTGGGTTATTTTTAAGATTTCCCTCATATTTCCAAATAAATCCAACATGTTTGTGATTTCCTGTATGAACATTATGCACACAAAAAGTGTCCCTCTTGATTAAAAACTATGGTAAAGATACAATAATGTGAATAACATCATCATGTTTACAAGAAAATCTGTGACCCATCAGAATCTGTGACCGCAGAGTGTGTTAGTTTAACATTTATCTACATATACGTCTTAAAAGGTCATTAAAGTCTTTAAAACACTTGTTTAGAGATAATGACAATTTAAGAAAGAACTGAATTGAAATCTGCGTTAATAAGTTATGTCATATTATGCTAGCGCCCAATGGGGTCGCAGTTTCTGATGGGTCACAGATTTTGTTGTAACACCAGAAGTAAATGTGACGACACACAACGGTAACAGCGGAGCGTATCTTGCCATTTGAAAGTTTTTGTCCAGCTGTAGCCGGCACATTTTCATTAGCATTGTTTTAAGGAGATTATAAAAAAGGATAGCCTGGTGGCTTTATGAGAAGCAGCAGAAACATCTGCAAAGAGAAACGTTTTAAATCAAATTTCAATTGTGAAAATTGTTTGCGTTATCGCGCTCACACAAAGGATATCGGGCGGTGGCGGTCGTGATGAAACCATAATGTCTCCAACACTCCGTGTTTGGGGATATAATAAACAGATATGGCAGAAAGAAATGAAAATAAAAGTTACGTTTATGTCAATAACTTACTTTACTATTGATGTAAATAGTTTCAACACTGTCAAACAGATAAAATTTTTAAACTACAAGGCCAACAAATCCCTTCCTGTGAAAAACAAAGCATGGATCCCTTAATACCAAGAGCCAGCCACAGAAACAAGAAACACTGGTAGAAAATAGCTGCATTGTGTATGAGAAAAGGAGCAGCAAGCAGACATAAGTTTACTGCCTCTGCCCACTTAGGAAAACATGATGAAAAGGGATAGAAAAGCTGCCTCCCAACCATCTAAAAATAAGCTAAAAAGGACCACTCAGTATTGAGAGCATCTTTTCACACTGAGATATCCATCATGTTATAATGAAACATTTAAGAAAATCAAAGTGATGCCATCAGAAACTCCTTTTATGATCATTTTACTTACTAACGTGATACAATGTAAAACTCTCCAAATTCCCACAAAAATGTTTCTTTTGCATTTTTTTTTAAATCATCACAATTTGGAAAGAAGCTCCCAGTGATTAAAAACAGTTAGGTGTAATCCACCAAATCCTGTAACTGGGATCCTTTTGTTAAACTCTGGGTTGTAGCGCACAGCAGGGCCTGAGAGAGACAATGGGACATAACGCAGGTATATTAGTAGTGTCCTTTTCCTTTGAAAAGACACTATATTTACATTAAATATGGAATAATCAGATTTATAAATTTATCATACTGAAAACAGCAAAATATTACGCATCAACAAACAAGGAAAAACAGAACAAGCACATACAATGAATGGGAGGCAACATTACATGCCAGAAATAATTAATGCAGTAAAGATTATGCGACAGCTTCCTATTATCTGACATTTATAAACCATTATGTTCTAATAACAGTATTGTTACTAATTAACATAATTATGAGATGTGACCCATTTGCAAAATTAGCACATACATATAGGCAGTTAAATAGCATGTATAAGAGGAGTTTTGATAGAAGCCAGTTTAAGAAAGATATTGCTGAGTTTGTTGGGAATCTCTGTCAGACAACAAAACAGTCATCCAAATGTTCTTGCAGTGCGATAACGCATCAAGAAGTACTGCAGTTTTATTAATGACGCGATCTCACAAATTTGGGAAAAAAAGAGACCAGAGACAGAAACAAGAAGGAAGAATGACTCTACCTTTGATTGAGCTGGTGGGGATAATCCCCTCTGCTGTTCCTCCATAGCCTCCAGACACAATGCTTGTCTCATTAAGATTGGGACCCGATACCATCACCTGCTGTAGGTCCTACAAAAACAGTAAATAAAAAAACAAACAAACAGCAAAACAGAGGAAGGGGAAAATAGGGTTTGGAGTAGGTAGGGATGGGGGGGATATGTAGACAGATTATGAATTCAGTGTTAAATCCTCAATGCAGATAATGTAGTTTCACACTGTATTTACTAGATGACTGTTAGGAAGGTTAATAAGCCAAGATGGAAAGCTAAAGCGGAAGACAAAATACATGAATTCAGTGCCAGTCAATGATCAACTCCAGCTATACAGTGTCCCTAACTGACCTAAAGCCACATTCACACTAATAGTAATAATTTGTACCTTATTAATCCTGAATGAAAAATTTTGCACTAGACGCATTTCTAAATGTACGAGAGAGCAGCGAATGTATTTTATTTATCAGCACCTGAAGAGCTGCTGGGAGGAGTCAAGGGCTTATTCCTCTGTTGGCACACCAGGAACATGAACCAGGGTTCTCCAGACCCAAGCCCACCTCTGTAACCACCACTCCCCCTGACATACCTGGTTTCTGCCAGCACTATTAAGGCTGAAGAAACTCATGGACACTGCTTCAACTCAGAAATTGCAGGATACTATTTTCATGCCCTTGCAATTTTATCGACTGATTTTGATTAAAAATGATGGTTTATGAACAGCATTTAAATATAACCTTATCTTTCATTCCAACAGTACTCGCGCTCTCCTGTTCATAAGTCTTTCAGTAAATGAGAGACAATAGACTTCTGTATGGGAACACACAAAGAATGCAGCAAGTTAGCCATAAGGAAACTGCATCAGAATGCTCCAGAAGGAAGGAGACATTTCCGTTCTGTAAACAAACAATTAACAGGCTAAAGCAGAACTGCTGTCATTTCTATGGTCAGAAGTAGTGCGTATAAAGTTCCCATCTCAACACATTCCTATTTCTCGAGACACAATTGCTATGATATAGAGCCAAAATACATTTCTTCCTCTCTTTTTTTGGCTTTTAACATGTCTTTTCCAGAGTAGCTATGCTTATTTTCTCTAACAAACTGGAAGATGAACTGACACATCTGAAGTGAAGCTTTTAAACTAAACAGAATTAGTATGATGTGTTTAGTAGAAGACATTAGCAACACTAACCTTAAAGATTAAAGGATCACTCTTGAATATCAAACAAGTGTGTGCATGCACACACAAATCCACAAAGAATCGAGATCAAATTAATTCACTCGGTACAACATAAATTTGATTAATTAGAACCTAATAATTACATAGAATAATTTAACATTTAGATGCAAGAGTTAGTTGTTAGGATAAAATCCTTCCAATTGTTTGGGTTTTGGGATACTCATATTAACACTAAGAGGAATGTTAGCACGCAGCAGAACAAGCTTCATAGGGGTTCAGATGGAAAATCTGACACGTTTTCAACAAACCAAGTCAAACCACTGAACAGTACTCCACACCAACACCACACATAAAAAAACACAAATTGCCTGCTCACCCTGGTGCCTCTGGAGCTCCCTACCTTCTCATCTAAGCTCCACTGCAACTTAGCAGCCTGCCAGGGATGGAGGGGTGGAGGGGGAGGGGTCAAACACAACAACAACAACAGAAGAAGAAACAGAAAAAGAGACAAAAAGAAAAATCTATGACTCAAATCATGGAAACAAGAAAAAAAATTCATTTGAATGCAACAGACAGAAGTGAGGCGTGATGAAGAGCAGTGATGACTGGTATCACAGCAGGTCCGCATTCATCATTTGGCTGAATTATGTTAAAACCCCAAGTAGATCTAGTCTACTGAAATTTTAACATGCTTTATTTCCCATGTTGAAACAGTTTCATCACTGTCTGTAAAAATCAAAATACAGGTTCCAACAGAATATGGCAAAAATCAACTTAGTGACTCACAAAACAAAAGCATTAAAAAAGATAAGGGGGAAGAAATTGAGATGAAATATTCAAAATACATAAGGGTACAAAACTGAGCCCCAAAACTCAAGAGAACAAAGTAAGGAAGTAATTTTACTTGTGGTGAGAAATAACAGAACATCAGAGTTAAAATGAGTTACACCACTAAGCTGTGCTGAACTGAGTTATATAGTGTAAAAAAAATTTTTCTTTGTGTTATAAGGTCTGAGATTATTGTTTAGTGATGCAATGAACTGAGTATTTCTGCTAAGCCCTGGTTTAATAATAAACATGCTATGAGGCCTTAAATCATACCATCTAGTTATTGAACAAATATTATCCCTGGACAACTAATTAAACTACAAAGGTTTAAAAAGAGGAAAATGTTGTGAAGTGTGTAAAACATGCACACAGCTGTAAGATGATTTTATTTCTGTGGTGAAAGTTGTGTGCAGGTTCAGGAGGAGCAGCTCAGCTTCCCCTTCTAGACTAGACCCATTCATTTATGTAAGCCAGTCTGAGATCTGCCAATCAGGATGCTCAGCAAAAACACACCATACACAGCAGAGTCATAAAAAATAGACTAAAAAATTATGTGTCACAAATAAGCAATCAGAATCCAAAGCTACAACCAATGAAAGAACTGTGTTGGCATGTTTTTGGAAACATCGAACAACTGAATCTCACCAACTATATGTCGTTATTTTAGAGAAAATATCCAACACAAAAGCTTTGTTGTTACAGCGATGTATAACTCACTGCCTTCCATCCCTACAGAATGTGAGAAAATAAACAAGATTTTTGAAATGTAAATGGTTGTCGCTGTTTTATTTACATGTGCAAATATGGTAGCCTTAAGCCGTTTCCAAGGAATTTAGGGATGCAAAACTATGAAGCGGCAATACCACGAGGTCAGCGACCTTAGATAGATGGCGAAGCTAGCATGGAACTAGACATCCAGACAGTAAACGTGCCATCCTCAACACCAGGTAAATTCTATTTTGATCTAATATTTGTTGTTGTCATTTGTCAATGATACATTATATCCGGTTTCCAGGATGACAGTCTTACATGGACATTTACCACATACAGTATGTGAATGCAATTTACCGTGAAATCTCCGGTAATGGAGTTGCATGTCTGAATAGGCATGTCCAGGTAAAGTGCGGGTGGTAAATGTCCGGATATTACCCGGTTGCTATGTCTAAAAAGGGCTTACGAGTCTGTTTTAACAGCATTGTCTTCTCATTCGGTTATTGCATCTCTGTTAAACAGATCATGAACCTTCAGAACATGAACCTTTCCAAGACATTTTGTTTAAAAACCGTGTATGCTCCAGCAAATAAATAAAAATGCTCTGATGTGGAACATATGGTATTAAGAACAAAACCCCCACTGTAACAAGGGATAAACCACAATCTTCTAGCATTACTAATCTACTTCAAAATAGCACCAAAACATGAGTTATACACATAAGCGATATAATTTGGCTTTATAACTGCAAGGTTATGCCATTTAAACCCAATTTAACAGCACAGATAAACAGTTAAAATACCTAAAGACACCAGTAAGTTAGTGTGTTGCCTTGGATTATTTTAACATATTGTTCCTGGCCATCAATCTCATCTCTATTAATGTCAAGATGTCTGTCACCAACGACATCTGAACCCAGATTTGTTGCTACTCCCCTTTTAAACTGTTAATCGTCATCTCTATGTGCGTGACCGATACTGCTACTGCTATAAACCAAGTGCTTCTCAGTAGATATCCATCTGATTTGAGAGGGCTGTCACCCAAGGACAAAGCACCGCACTGCCATTTTCAGATTAATTGTGGAGTTGCTATGACAACTGTTTAATATCCAGAACTAAACACTTCCTAACACATTAAAATGAAGCAGCCAAACCAAATGGTAGCTCACCAGCGAGAGGTTGCTGGGAAGGAAGGGATTTTAACAGCTTGAACAGACTCATAGTTTGGTGAGCAAATATATTCCAGGATCTTCTGTCTGTTTGTCCAACAAGGTGTGCCTTAAGGTGCAGGAAAATAAACATCCCGCTTCAATTTACTCAGTTCTCTGTCATTTCATTCTGCCTTAAGGCACCAAGAATAAGGAAGGGGCTCATAATAAGTGTCCATCTGGGGCATCGGTGAGTGGTGTCTTTTGACTTCAAATGCAGCAGAATAAATGGCCTTAGTGTGGATCTCAGTCTTCATGGAGTGAGACTTCTGAAAAGCTGGCATTTCAGCTCAATGTGTAACGTTAAGGGGGACTAAAAAACACCAAAAGTTTCTGTAAGCCTAAACATAAGACCAGTGGAGCGGTGATAAAGAGTACCTGGTGTCCAGGGAGACAGCAGGACACTGAAACCTGATCTCACTTAAGCTCGTAGGTGTGGATAAACAAGTCACACATTACAGGAAGAGGTGGCGGTGGACAATACTAGACAAAATGCTTCATGGACATTGGAATTTATCAAGTACAACACATAGTGGCCATTAGATCAACACATCCATACACTACAGAGAAGAAGTACATATTTAGATAAAGCTTAAAGTAAAATCTAGAATCTGGCAAAAAGCAGCACACTTGGATCAAATGAATGATTCGTTCTCAGTCCTCTGCAGGACTGAATGAAATACAGATGAGAGAATTTAGCCATTTGATTCAGGTGGGTTGGAGAAGGGGTGTAGCTAAAAGCTGCAGGATAGTAGATCTCAGAAGATCAGACCTGAGCATCCCTGACGCAAGAGATTGCTTCCTAAAGTGCAAACCAAGTGTGATAGCTTCACACTACAAACTACAATAGTACTTACGAGTTACTGCAGGAGTTGATCAACGCAGTTTTAGTTGTGGATTGATGAAAATAGCATTTTAAAAATAACATCACACCATGTCAGCACTGACTGTTTTCCTAAACGTCTTCACAATGCGATGTACACAAATCAAATCCCCCCCAAAATCACTTCTGCTATGGGAGATTTCAGATCTTACTTTATTCACTTCATTAATGTGTTATTCATTTAACTTGTGAGAGGAAACTTGGCCTCAGCACCATGTTAAATGTCACATTAACACGGCAGAATGCATAATTTAATCTTGTAACATTTGTGTTTAAGAACAACCTAAATGATTACTCAGCACATGATGTGTTTCTCATATCTGGACATGATTTCTATCTGTTAGTGACACAACGTCTGCGTACTGTGACGCACTCAGAGCCTTTAAATGAAGATGCTCCCAAGTGACAGAATTTGCTCCAGACTGATCTATCAGTTCTTTGGACCAAATTTTCCTGAATTGCACTTCTGTATTTGTTTGTTTTTGTCTTTATGTTCGTCATATTCTTCTGATTGTTTTACTCCTTGTTCAATAAACTTTGTTCACTTCAGAACCAGACTTCTCATCTTAATCTAAGAATCTAAAAGTCCCATTACACGTCCCACTTTTGAAGAATCATAAAAGTGAAATAATCTCAGGATGCACAGATGATCGCATTTTTTTTTGATCAGCCACAAAATTAAAGATAAAATTGCGCCTTTTTTGTGGGATCCTAAAGCTTGAGCTTTGTCATTGAGCAAAATGTGTATAAATGAGTTGGCTGATCGCCAATATATTGATAGTTCTCAGACAAAATTTGAAACGACTTCACCACATTAAGTATTACTATTCCTGACTCAGATCACAGAATCCTCCCTCAGCTTTTATATATGAGTGGTTATGCACTCAGTAGACATCTGTAAATATAACAAAGATCATTTGATTTCATAACAAGCTCACTTAAATTTTTTAAAGCAATCAATACAAGTTTAAAAATACTGAACGTGAGCAGTCCAATCCTAATGTATGCTGATTGCCATGGCAACAGCTGAAACAGCACTACTAGAAAGCACATTATTACAACTGTAGGAGTATTTATGCAAAGATCCGAACATCATAGCACAATACAAAGTTTACAAACGCTCACCTGTTCGAGGCTGTCGTCTTCTGGTAGCGTTCCTGTGTCACCGTTACTGTTGATAGGAATCTCCATTGTGGCAGCTTTACTCATTATGCTGTCTGTCATAATGCACTATATCTGTGTGACAAAAAGGAGGAGAAAGAGTGTGTGGAGACTGCAGACCACTTTGTCCGAGAAAGAGAGAAAAACAGGTTTTCAAACAGCAAGGTTACCACTCAGAATAAAAACAACCCAACTATGAGTGTGTCCTCCAAAAACACTCAAAGAAGCCCCCCATTACAATGAGCTGTAATGTTGAAATGGCCGCTCTATACAAAATCTCAATTACAATATGTGAGCAGCACCCCCTCCCTAAAAACCCAGAGAAGCAAGAGCCGGGAAGATGTTAAATTTAATACTTTTATTTTGAAAGGCTCATACTCATACGTCCAGCTACACATTCCACGTGTAAAAACAGCCAACAAGGCAGGCGGTTCAAATTATTCTGCAATGGCAATAATAATGCATAATAATAATAATAATAATAATAATAATAATAATAATAATAATAATAATACATTTGAGAAAAATAAAGACTCATTTTTTTTAAATGACAATATAATCAATTTCAACTCCTTCAAATCCGAAAAATGTGGGTCATTTTTTAAATATTGTCAA
>JBAMHX010000017.1:11127719-11138702 GCA_037177515.1 Pseudomugil tenellus | reverse complement strand
TTTTTTTAAATGACAATATAATCAATTTCAACTCCTTCAAATCCGAAAAATGTGGGTCATTTTTTAAATATTGTCAAACAGGATTTCGGTTAAGCGGGTCAAACCTCATAACCTCTAGTATGTCCGAAAACATTGCAGAGTACATCTGAGTCATTTATTTGCTTTATTGTTCCATTTACTTGCAGTGTTTTTATTTTTTTGTAATACAAAATCCATTAGTACCCTATCTAGCATTATGCACACTTTATATGGAAATGGCTAAAAAGTATTACTAATTTTAAACAAAATGGGCTACTTTATTGTCTGCTTGCACACAATACTGTTCTGCAGCACTGAATCAACACTCAAGACAACACTTTACTCATATCAGACAAAGAAAAATACCCATAAATCCACAAAAACATTACACATACCCATCAAAAACCATTGTAACTTCTAGCCAAGTAGAGAAGACAGCACAATGCTACCAATTGAGCAGCGTGATGGAGTGTGGGATAAATGAATGTTTATGTTCATTCCTCCTGCATGAAGGAGCAGCGTAAAGCGCCTGCCCGATGGGAGCTGCTGAAACTCATGTAGGAAATGAGAAGGATCTGCAGTTATCTTATTTGCCAGATATTATGCTGGTGCTGCTAACAATGCAACCGATGGAAAGTCTGATCCCAGATCGCTTGCGAACCATGCGAGCTTAAATTATTCTCATCAAGACAGGATTGGGACAGTATGCAGCTTTCAACCACTCCACTCTCGATGAGAAACACAAAACAGAATTGCTATGGGTCTGAAAAGTAACACAGATGCATTCCCGATGAGTAGTTCTTGTAAAAAGTCCACATCCTCATTAGTCCAAATGCAACCCCCACAACTCTTTATTGAATTAAATGGTAACACACAGTTTTCATAACCTATTAAACCTCCGGCATATATTTTCTGGAAGGGTACTTGTGTGAAATGTAAAAAAAAAAAAAAAAAAAAACACTCATCATAACTCAGATTTGCTAGCAGGTTTTGTGGTTTTGTGGGGGTTAGTTCACTTCCTGGCACAAATACTATGAATGAAGACAGGTATTACAACTACTTGTTTACATAGGCTCTGAGCTCACTGAAGTATGATTTCCTTTATAAACGTACTTTTGGCCAAGCCTAGTCCATGTTCTGAGGCCTGAAGCTCTGTTGACTTAGTTGCAGAAGTTATGCATCTAAAAGTGTCATACCTCTTAAAAATCTATCAAACATTTAAAGTAATTTTTGCGTTAGTTCTTGGACAAAAATGTCATAAACACAAGGTCAAAAGAAGGGATAAAAAATCCGGTAGAAGATAAGGGGGCAAACAAGACTGCGAGCGTCGACAGGTGCACCAGCACAGGTGCAAAGTTCTCACCGAGAGGTAGCGCTTGGCGCGGGTTTCTATCCAGTTCTGTTCTGTCCCACAATGGGCATTTAAGCTGACAGTAAAGCCTAAATCATAATAATTGCTTTTTAATTGAACTGTGTAATAAATAAGTTTTTTAAGACAATTAATCTTATTTCTGTAAAAGGCCTGCTTCCAGTTTACACATGCAGCTGTTTAGATGAAGCTGGTAATACCATGTAGAAAAGGGATAATAAAAAAGTTCAACGTGAAAACTCTGATAGTAAACAACATTATCATCATGACAGATAAAATACTAAACAGGTCTCACACGGATATAAAATACTATAAAGTATATTAAAGACTGTTTGACTTACGGTGTGATCGGTCCTGTCGTAAATGCAGAGCTCTTCGGGAAGCTAACGCGCAAGCTAATAACTGGCTAACGATGGAGCATCACAGTTCGTGCGCAGCTAAGGGGGAATGCTGTGCCTTTTATCAGTCTAACAAAAATTCACAAAGGAAATGGTCGTATTTAATAACATTTAAAAATCACCTTAACGCAACGGTTTACTCTGACTGGGTTTGTCTTCAATCTGCATAAATATCTCTGTAGCTTCCGATCATGACGCCAGAGGGAACGCTTTACGGAACTGACGAAACCGTGGGATTCATTTTTAAGATACACCCTCTGACACAAAGAACGTCGATTTATAAGAAGATGAATCACTCCTACCATTTACCACACGGTACCAACTTACGCTAACCTTAACACATACACTAATTGGTATGATTTTGATTTTTGAGCCCCTTTATTATCGACAAAAACCACCGCTACCAACACATTTATTGCATAATGCAGTTGTTCTACGCAGTGGACACACTCCTTAAAGGTTTTTTGGTTGTTTAATTTACAAAATAATTTTCTCTCTGAATTATAAATGAAGAAGGACTCATTTAAGACTAAACTGTGCACACATAAACAAATAAAAAGTATATCAGGAAAGCCCAAACAAAGGAACACATACACACACATAAGTTCATGCTGATAGTGGAAAATACCACCATTTTTAGGACAGAAAATCTTTCTGGCTTTGTGGACGTAATGCCAGGCTACCATAGACTGTGGAAGATCACAGAGTTAAACATGAAACTTTAGACAGCGTGAGACATCTAAGTATTGGGAAGAAGACTGCAGTGACGATTTCCAATACTAAGTAGGCCTAATGAGTGCAACTACTTAGGGTGAGTCATCTATAGTCTTATCATTGTTCTCAAATAAAGTATGCGGTCTACAATTAGTAATGTGAACTGCTGCGAAAGGCTTAATTAAACTACTTGGTTTCAATATCTTGGTTTCCTTGCCATGAGGCATGTTAATCTGCAGAAAGTAATGAGCAATCAAACCTGAGAAAGATTCTTCTGTAGAGCATAATTTCTAAACATGGTTAGAAAAAGTAATTTGACCAATCTAAAGTGTTGAATAAAAACAACTCAGACACAGGAGTATTTTAAACAGTGGCACAACAGCTCATAACCTCTTGGTGATGGTGGGAAACCACAATGTATAGATTCACAGATAAGTCTTACATTTTTATTGCACACTTAAAGGGTTTACCCATCTTTAGTGAGATTAATCTGTCTGCAGGTGGCATATGTTAGCACACTGTTACGGAGGAGTAAAACCGCTGTCAATGTACTGGAACATAGTGACCCCTAAAGCCCAGCTGTTGATTCTCTGACTGCAAAAACAAGAGAAAAATATTAAGCTTTTCTACTTTTTGCTTGTTTTTCATTTGATTTATTAATTTCAGACATTGTCACAGCAATTGTAACATTTCTATGAACAGAAAAAGGTAACTGATGAGCTGAAGGGATGCTATTGCAGGCGAGGAAACACAACTATATCTATCCTCAGGGGAATATAGACAATAGCCTCTCTAAAAAGAATTGACAAGTCACATCTCAAAATGTTGTGGTGACATCTGTGGTTTCACAGACTACTTAAATGAAACACCCCACCTTCTCAATCAGAACTGAAGATGCTTTACTGGTTGAGATTGAAATATTTTCAGTAAATTCAACAAACAACATACGGACTACTGAGCTGTGGACAGAAGTTGTCCTATTTTGGCAACAATGTCTCATCACTAGAGGATGCTATCCTGTCTACTCCTTCCTCCTAATGGAGGATGATGATTCTGTGGCTTCTTAAAAGAATGATTTGTATGATGTCACCTCTGATTCTATGAGTTCGATTTTGTTTTTCTTTCGTCAGTTTCTCTGTGACAGATGGACAAAAAACCAAAGTCAAACACACAGTGCAAAAAAAGTCCATAGATAAAAAGTATATATAGGCTATGAATGAATGAGCTTTTACTACTGGTGAGCTGTGAATTTTTAAACCTCTGCAGTCACTTAGAATCTAAGAGGTGGCAAATGAAAGCAAGGGAAAGAATGAACATTTCATTAATGAATAAATGAGAAGTTGATCTAAGTGCAGAGCCAAAAGAAACTTTTGTGGGATTTTATTGGAAAAAGGTGTAAAATCTCATATGGGAACATTTTACTTTAAGTGTGCTTGAACAAAGTATTAGTTTTCCAGCTGCTGGTGCCTTTTTTTCCTCTGTGCCATCACAACCTCTTCTAGTGAAGAGTGTGGTACTCAGTACACTTTCCTCTCCTCTTCCTTTTGAGGAAACAAAAAATATGTTTTATTGCTTGCAGACATCGTAGCAATATAATCATATGCAACATAATCACCTGCAGCTGCAAATGTACAGCACTATCTGGTCCCACAGTCCCACTATAGATTAGTCAGTTACCATAAAATTGTTATTGATATAACTATTCTCTTTATTGTGCAATTAATCTTGATTTCTTGGATTGAAATTATTTATCTTATGCTCAAGTTTTCTTACAGTTAAGTTCATTCAAGGTGATTCACACCTAAAACTAACACGTTAACATCCATTAGAAGATGGTCACATAAAAGATGAGCATCCACTTTACACAGTTCGGTGTATTTCCCATGTGTATAATGTTTCCTGCAAACGCACTAAAATTCCTAACACATGGCGTTAGGATGGAAAATCAACATTTATTAAAATATAAAGGATGTACTGATGAAGTAATTTGCTTTTATAAAGCTTTTATAGAGTTAAGAAGCAATTTTCAGACCTCCTTCACAGAAACTCAGATCATAATTCAGTTGCCTTGTTCCTTTTATATTCTGGTTTCTATGTTTTATTTCTTGTTCAAATAGAATAATTTATATATTTATTCATATAAAATATATACCCAATATGCTCTTAGTTATATGGGAGCACTTCTCAGTGTGATGGAAAATGCAGTGTTAGCAATGTGAAGCACACTGAAGGTAAGTCCATGTTTACTGTTAAACATAGAAAGTTGGAGAAAGTTTTTGATCTTTTAGTCAGCGACCACATGAAGTCTGAACTTGGCTGCAGAGTGACTGCTTACTGGAATCAGTCATTGGCGTGCAGACTCACCTGTTGACTCACATTAACATTCATACAAATAACTCTCGTGCAGATGTTTTTTTCTACCCAAACAGCACAATTTGAGATCAGAACAAGTTCTGCAAACTATAAAAAGGGCAGCTCATGTTTAATGTACTCCATCCAGTCACATAATGACTGCAGGCCTTAGGCTTTTTGCTACAACTAATATGTCCTCACGGTGGCACCAAACTCCCAATTTAAACCCAGTAACGCTCATGTCTACCTTAATGTGTAAGATACACAAAACAAAAAGCATAAAAATCTGCTGCAAGAAAACAAGATGCATCGTTTCTCACCAGTTATCATCAAACAATGATCACATAATAATTATATAAGTATTTCAGGAAACCACACCAGCCTCTCACCTCTTTCCAAACAGCTCTTAACAAACAGATGTTTACCGGAAAGTCTTTCATTTTCATGGGAATAAACTTCGCTGGTTTTAGTTCATGGTTAGACTGTCATTTGATCATACCATTAACCTGTAAAATTAATGATAATAAATATTACATTTTCTGTTGTGGAGAACAGGAAAGAACAGTGATCTAACCGTGTATATTAATTCCAACTCCTGCTTTGTGTGTGTCACTTCTAACCATAATTATTTTGCAAATGAGAAGTTGAACAGTGAAGAATCGTTCTTGAGAGCAAAAGAAGGTGGGAAACTGGTGTCAAACTGGGCTTTCCAGTATGGAAGCTGCTACACTAGTACCTCCAAACACAACTTGTTTCTTGTGGACCTGACTCAGGAAATGGTTATTTTATATAATTTCATAACTGACAAAAGTATTTTTCTTATTAAATGCTTCAAAACCCTCTACATTTTCAGCTTTTTGCCAACATAGCTATCACATGTTCTAGTGTGGGACTGAGTTAAAAAAACCACTTAAGTTCAGTGAAATATCCTAATGTAGCCCCCAGTATGAAATCAAATAGTTATAGTCAGCCAGACGGCATAAACCAATGTGCTTATTTCTTTTAATAACCGTCATGCTGATAATATCTTAGAAGTATAATGCTGCATGAAAGGCTTTGATGCGTGTTAGTTCTGATGCATATTGAACATGATCTTACTGTAGCTGTCTCTCCCAATGAAAAATCTGTAATTCCAGTGGAAGCTTTTGCAAATGTTGGAAGTGTTCAAGTGCGTGCCAGAGATGTTATTAAGTGTTTCCTCAGTTTATTTAGCTTTTTGAATGAAGCTACCTATATTTGCCAGAACACACTCTGTCTTGCTAAAAAGCATACAAATTAACAATAAATGCTTGCATCATGGAACATCCACCCACCCACACACACGCAAACACACACAGATGTGGCCAAAGGAGCGAGCTCTCATTACGTGTATGGCTTAGTTGCCAAGTTTGGTGTTTTACAGCTGTGTTTGTTGCTAAATCTGCAGGTTTATCCTGCACCCCAGGTCACACACCACATCTAAACAGTGCCAGAGTAAAAAGGGGGCAGGCACATACCCCATCACATAAAACGTGCCACACACACACACAGGCTTATAGGACCTGCCCACACACACTAATTAAAACAGTACCCACATCAGAGCAAACAAGCTAATCCGTTCAGGAGACATGGGATCTATAAGTCTAATCATGAAAGGAGAAAAATGTGGGAAATAAAATAAATAATTGTAGTCCCCTAAATATTTACACCACCTGAGGTTAAGTAGTTGTTAATGAGTCAAGACCCTTTTTTCAAAGCGATATTTTTCCTGAGGTGACATGTTCAGAGGCTGTCAGGTTGATTTGTTCAGTAATACTAGCTGGATTAGCAAACTCATGCACGGATTACTTTCACTAACCTTTGACATGAATACATTTTGCACTAAATTTAAAGCATGAACACATCTCATCTGCTTAAAAATATTCTCCATTTTAAGTATTTTCCCCTGAGTTATTATGTTTTTTCTTAAATGTCACATCAAAGATAGTTTTTCACATTTTTACAATCATGTCCAGCAGGTTTTCATGAAATGAATGATAAAGCAGTCTGAGTGGACTCAGAGGGAGCATAAAATGTGTATTCCATGTAAGCAATTGCTTTTTAAATCAGGAAGCTTTTTTTGTTCCTTTCTGTATATCCAAATCTTTTTTGAAGCTGTGCTGATGTACTGATGCAGATTTGTTTCTTCATGGATACAAAAAGGACCTTAGCTAACCTCAGCAGGCTTTGGGACCACAGTGAATTTGGTTCTCAGAAGAGAGCCAGATAGCCACCTGGTGGGGCTGTGGGAGAGGAGAAACAAGCGGCAATCAGACAAGCTGCCACAGAAACACCAAACATTCCCTGGGTTTATGAGGCAGTCATATCCAGTCAGTCTCCAACATTCCACTGTATTCTTTGTCTTCACAAATATTAATTTAAAAAAGGTTTGCTTTTTACACCTTGTTATGTGTGAGATTTTAGCACTAACTTTGTTTTCTCATTGGTGGAAGAAATAAATAAAAAACTCTGTGAGGATAAAAGTGTTAAATAATATTCACACACTCAGCCCTCTTTCTGTCTGGTGGCATGTACATCATTTAGCATCGGGAGATGCTTCATCATGTACTGAGTCTACTGTGGTTCAGTATAGAGTTTTATGTGTCAGCTCTACAAAAGATTTAAAAGGGAAAAAAAGCATATGGTCAAAATGGGACAGATGAAAATTTTTAAAAAGTTATGTTTCAGCATACTAGCGTAAAATTTTTGTGACTCTTTCTGACTATATTTTATATCCTTGTCAAATTCAGAGTAGTATTAAGTAACATGTGGAGATGCCAAGAATTTGTCTGTTGGACAGAATGAATGTCTCTGGAGCATTGGCCTGAAAGAATAAAATCACGATTTAGGTCTAACAAGCCACTGACAAACCCGAACTGACCGCAGGTTCTGCAGCTATTAACAAATTTACAACAGCATAATTACTGAGGCTTCCACACAGACAGAATGTGCAGATCAATCTTCACAAAGTGATTTTTATATTTCACAGAGGCTACACACATAAAACACACACACACACAAACCCCAAACAAAGACAAACCTTTAAAAAAACAGATTCGTTAAGTGTAAGACTGCCTCTGTATCCCAGGCTACCGCAGACTCTTTACCTTTATAGCCATTAGAACATTGCAGTGCACCACATGTCTGAGAAATAAAGGTGCAGAAAGACTCGAACCAGCTCACCTCCTCCCCCTGACTGAGCTGTTACCCCAAGTGCCAGACTTCATGTCAGAGTGCTATAACTGGATATGCTCAATGACAGCTTGGGTAAATGATTTAAAGGTTGACTTGTGTTCACATTTTATCATTATTTTTTATCTTTCACATGCAAACATGCTTAATACACCTGAAGTTTTCTTTAGAGCAAAGCATTAATCTTAGCCTCAAATGAGACAAAACAAACTTGAGTTTATATAATTATGTAATAAATTAATCTCCTTAACTTCTGATGGATGTCTTAAAATGTAAAATTGTTTCAAGGGTTTTCAGTAATATGAAGTATTTTCCAGCTTAAAATCAGTGTAGCAGAAATTCCACTATATTCTTTAATAACAATAGGATGGGGAGGCATATCTATTAAATTGTGCAAGCAGCATGTTAGAATTTGTTAATTCTTGCTAACCCCCCACCCTACCTCCGAAATGTGCAGACAGAAAGATAAATGCCTCCAGTCCTTTTAAGCCATTAAGAGGAAGAGCAAACATCCCCTTGAAACCATTTAAAATGACAAGACCATCAACCCTTCTGCAAAAAAAAAAAAAAACAGAAAAAAGCAAACATTGTCTCCAGTTCATCCACACTCTCCTCATCTTCATCCACTCTTAACCCTCTTCCTAATTTTACCTACAAAGTCTTAGTAATGGCATAAAGTAAAAGCCAGTTGCTGACCTCTGCCTTTAAGCTGCTGCTGAGGTGATTGAACTGACAGTCATCAGCACACACAGTGTTCTGTGACTTCTGAAATAATCCAGTCCAAAGAATCAGCAACAGCCTAAAAATAAATAAATAAAAAGAAAGAAAAATCAACCAATATGTGCCATTTTTTTCTGGAAACATTTTACACAATACTAAAAGGGATCATTTAGATGTCTGCAATGCAAACTGGACTTTAGAATATTCTCAAAAGAAACTTTTGGAAGATGTGCAAACGGGTATGAATTCCTTAAGGGGCTTAATTCATAGAGCTTACGGGGGCTTTTGGTATGCAGGGGGCTGGTGCCACCCATACAGCCATTTCCTAAGCTTCTTTCCTGTGGGTAAGACTAGTCATCAAAATGAACTTACCAGTCAAATCCATCAAATGATGAGGCCACTGAAGGGGCAAAAGCCTTCTGCGTATATATACAGTTGGTGTCATACTTTTAGTGTCACGTTTTCAAGTTTCTTTTTTAAGTGTCCTCTCCGAAAACATTCAATATTTTATCCATGTTTTAGGAGTTTGTTCACAAAGGAGATCCATTAAAGTGGGTGAAAAGGTTTGGATTTTGAGGCTTCTGTGAAATGGAGAGATTGAATCACACTGTACATGTATCACTTTAGGTAAAATAAAATAATTCCTAATCACTGCCGCATGGTGGTGTGGTGGTGAGTACTGCAACTTAACAGGTTACAGGTTCAAACTTAGCCTGGAAAATGTTCTCTGCGGGTACTCCGGCTTCTTCCCACCATCCAAAGGCATGCATGTTGGGTTAACTGGTCTATCAAAAACGTCCTTTGGAGTGAGTGTGTGTTTGTGTAGTTGTGTGTTTGTAGTTGTGTGTTTGTGGGCTGCCAATCTGTCCAAGGTGTACCCTAATTGCTGGATAGGCTCCAGCTACCTGCAACCCTGAAGTGGTTAAGAAAAGAAGTGCTTTAATTGGTTTAGAAAGTAAAGGAACAATTAGAAAATTAACAGTATTATATTAAATAAAATACGAAAAATGCTCCACAGTCAGTATTACAAACATATTCCACTTTCACAAAAGATCAAAAAGATCTTACAAAGTCATTTCAATCTGATATGGGAGAAAAAAAACAACAAAATATTAGAAAGGAATCGCAACAGTCAAGAGTGAACATTCCTTTTCTCCTACCTTAATCTGGACCTTCACAGTCCTGTTCACAGTGCCTAACCTTTAACCCCTCACCTTCACCCGCACAGAACATAATCCACCTTCTAACCTGAACCCTTAAGTCTTCTCTTAACCCTAAAACTGCCTTTTGAAGACACAAAAATTTCACCCTCTGCTCAAAAATATCCTCAGTTTCAAGGTCTATAAGTCAGATTTGTATTTACTAGTAAATGTAACACACATTATCTCTCTCTCTCTCACACACACAGAGAGAACTGCAATAGAGTTTGTGGATCAGGAGATTTAATGTCCTTATAAGGTCATGCCATATTTCCTTCTGCCTACGCTGCTGGCTGGACAGAAGTCTGACTGCTTAGAGTTTATGAAAACTTGTGAATCTGAGTTTGCAGAAATGCTAAGGAGGCACCTTCAGGTGATTTTTTATCTCCACTGTTATGATGGAAAATTTGTTTGCTTTGTTTTTCAGCTTATAGTAAGAGTTTCTCTTTAAAAGAACTAAATAACTCAATGCAAAACCAGAGCAAGCTGATAAAGTACAACTCATTCCATTTATGCAGTCGGGTTATATAATAGATAAATAGATCCTCCTTTAGCATACAGCTTGTAATTTATATTACAGTATAACCTACATCATATTCCAACTGAAACAACTGTAGAAAAAAAGTTTAAAATTGGCATAAATCCAAATGATCCCTATACTTCTTTGCTAATCCTGATCCCGAATGAGGAAAAGCAAAAAAAAAAAAACAAAAAACCAAAGGACGTTCCAACTTTATTCTTTGCGAGTGCAGCTTATAGCTCTAGTGGTCATGGCTTCTAAGAGCCTTTGTTATTTTAGCACAGCAAATGCTGCTGATACGTCTGAGACACATGTCCTTCACAGTCATGAAACAGCCGGAGTGTGGAGTATATCAGAAGCGCAGCAGCTTTGGGTTTTACCATTGTATATCTCCAAGGAAGCTTAAGAACCAGTTTAATACCTACTCTTGAATGTCTGGAGCTCAGCTAGCTTTTGACTGCAAATGAAGTGTGTTTTTATTTA